>CM028123.1:14327428-14359105 GCA_016254315.1 Anopheles parensis
GTCCCCTGGGGCGGCCCGGTGGTGCATGTGAAAAACGGCGCCTGTCCACACGGCCGGACCGGGTTCAAATCCCATCCGGACCGTCCCCCCGTAGCATGGACTGACTATCCTGCTACGGGGTAAAAAAAGTCTTGAAACGGCCAGGCCGTTCTAACCGAGCAAAAAAAAAAAAAAAAAAAAAAGGAAGGAAGGAACACGTTTTTAATAAAAAAAAGAAATAGGAGAGAAATACCTGAAATATACAAAATAAAAATACATTTTTCCTGAAAATCCGCTACTAAGAAAGTTTTTAGACAAATAATCTAATTAATTTATTATTTAACACTAAAACTACCGAACCAGTCATTTTGCTTGGAACGCTTAATTTTCATGAAATTATTTTTTTGGGGTTAAAGAATGCTATAATAGTTGAACCATGAATTTTACATATATATTCCACAGTACGATATCCACGAAAAAATATATACTCCAACTTTTCGAAATTATTATAAAAAATAATCAAAAACGAAAAACGCTTAAAACGCTTGGCAGTTCTAGTGCTAAAATTGTTTTATATAATTTCACAAATAATCAAAATAAACTGTAAATATTAATACACCGCATTTGCCTCAACAAAAGTACTTTAATAAACGAAAGAAAGATACTTAACATAGTTACACATAATTTAAATTGAGAAAAAAAAAACGCGACAAAACCATAAAATTCACCCTTACATAAATATAGAAATGAACTCTCGCACACAAACGCAAACGAAGGAGAAAACCACGCCCATTTTTCCGTGGTATACAACGGTGCGCAATGGACACGTGCGTGCGTGTGACCACGTGTGTAGGGGATGAATGAAATGAACATCTAGCAAGTGGCTATATGTAGATGCAGCTGCAGATAGGGTTTTACGGAATGTATAGTAAGAATAACTGAATTAAACACAACGCCCAACGACTTCCGGCAATTTTTGTTTTTTTTTTTTTGTGAACAAGAAGAAGAGCAAAGAAGAGAAAGGTAAAGTTTTGTTGGTGAAGTATAGAATTAGGTTGTTTAACGTACAACAGCTTCTAAATCGATACTACCGGAAGTGGAGTGGGACTTTTTACGATTTTTTTTTGGTTTGATTCATTTGCCATCTACAAAATGTATCCTTTTTTGTTTTCGATGCCGACATTGCAAATGTTTGTGTGTGTGTGTGTCTGTTTCGAAGATGGTGGGGATACGTAGTACCCGATTCCGATTCGTTCATCAAAAGATCTCTGGCGGGAGAGAGATTCCAGTAGCGGCTCTTCGAGATCGTATCAGCTCGGCGCCATATGTCCGGATGAAGTTGGGGCAAACAGTTGTGCAAAAACCGGCCCCGGTCCGAGCTTGCGAGTGAGTAGGACGGCCACATCGCATCGTGTGCGTACTTTCTATAGTGGGGCGAATAATATTGCCGACCCCGTGCACAACCCATCCAGGGACCCATCCTTTTGGGTGTTTTTTTTATGGGGGAGAAGCCGGCAGGATATAATGCTGGATACATGTGTAAAACGGGTAGGGTGGCTACGCCCTCGCGCGGACCTTATTCGTAAATTTTGCGAGCAAATTGGAAGCTTGAGGAATGGCAAGGGGACGGGAGGGATGCCTAGAAATCGTACATGTCGCCATCGTTAGTAGTACTCACTCCCCGAGAATAGTGGGGTTTGCGCGAGTAGAGGCTTTGAAGGAGGTGGAGGCGGTGAAGGGTGGGGATTCGAGCGCGCGCGCGCGCCTGCGTGTGTGTTTGAGCGGATGCCGTGTGCAGGCAACCAAGGCCCAGTAAATACCTACCAGTATCGCAGCGACAACGAGATTGAGATATATTGTGCCACGGGTGCCACGGTTTTGTTGTTTCCCGCGGGCATCATAACCGGGGTGACCGACGCATCCTGACGCGCGTACGACCCGGGCACTATTACCGGCCTGCGGGTTACGGTTTGGCCGGTAATATGACGTTACCGTAAACAGGATAACAGCCCGCAAACATTGTCCCGTGTCGGGGCTTCAAACAAGCAGTGCAGTTTGTGAAGTTGTGCAAGTGTCGTCAAAACACCTTCAAAACAAAACCCCCAAACTTAATGGCGCGTAGCTTACGGCGGTGGTACTGAACAGTGCTCGGTGTGGACATTCTTCAGACATCCTTATACACAAGTGGTGCAGCGAACCAACACAAAAACCATGCTGGTACCACCGGACATGGTTACCGTGCAGTCGAAGACGATCTTCCAGATTAACAAGTACTACGCGGAAAAGGTACAGGTGCGCATGGGCAACATCGCCATCGTGCTGCGTGAGATCTGCAAGATCGTGCAGGAGGTGTTGCGTGAGGTGGAGGTCCAGGAGCCAAGGTTTATCTCCAGCCTGGTGGAATGCAATGGACGGTAAGTTGGGCGGACGGTACGCGGAACCTTGGAGAATGTATGCTGACTACAGACTACCCGCGAACATTTTGGGTACGCCACTGCCATTCTTCGGTTTCAGATTCGAGGGCCTGGAGGTGATTTCACCGACGGCATTCGAGGTCGTGCTGTACCTCAACCAGATGGGTGTGTTTAACTTCGTGGACGATGGATCACTGCCCGGGGCAGCGGTGCTGAAGCTAAGCGACGGCCGCAAACGCTCCATGTCGCTGTGGGTCGAGTTTATCACCGCGTCCGGTTATCTGTCCGCCCGGAAGATACGGTCCCGGTTCCACACACTCGTTGCCCAGGCGGTGGAAAAGTGTCCGTACCGGGATATGGTAAAGCTCGTCCCCGACACGACGGAGGTGAAGTTACGCATCCGGGAGCGGTACACCGTGCAGATAACGCCCGCATTCAAGTGTACCGGTATCTGGCCCCGTTCGGCAGCACACTGGCCAATCCTCAACATTCCCTGGCCCCATCCGGCACTCGTCGCGGAGGTTAAAACGGAAGGGTTCGATCTACTGTCGAAGGAAAGCGTCATCCTGCAGGGGAAGAACGCAAACGTGGAGGGTGATGCGTGGTTGCTACACTTTACCGAGGCGGAGAATCGACTACTGCAGGGCGGTTATCGCAAGCGGTGTCTCAGCATTCTCAAAACACTGTGCGATCGCCACCTGGATCTGCCGGGTGCACCGATCGGGTACTACCATCTGAAGACGCTACTCCTCTACGAGTGTGAGAAGCATCCGCGCGAAACGGAATGGGATGCCGGTTGTGTTGCGGATCGTTTGAACGGTATCTTTCTGCAGCTAATCTCCTGCCTGCAGTGTCGCCGATGTCCGCACTACTTTCTGCCGAGCCTGGACCTGTTCAAGGGCAAATCGCCGACGGCACTGGACAACGCGTCCAAGCACGTGTGGCGCCTCTGTCGCGACATACTAACCAGCAGCAAAGCTTTTGATCGGCTGTAAAAAACGGGGTTTATACCTCTGTGTTCGAGTCTCAGCCTCGGATCATATCATTAGTGCGCGGAACAACGTGGTTCTGGCACTGTTTCAAGCCGTGAAGCGGAGACGTTAAACGGATCCGTTTTTGCTAGTATACGAGACGGTTAGAAGGAGACAAGCGTAGGTGGTGTGAAACGCTTTACGTTTTAAACGTTGTTAGAAAAGGAAGAGTGGATGGTGAGAAAGAAGAACAAAACAAACGCTGTATACGATATGTCTGCCTTAGTTTTGAGTGTTTTTGTGAGTTTTTTTTTTAAACTAAAATGACTTCCTAAATCAAACGCCTAGTGTACGAGGTAACGAGTGTGAAGGATGCGTACTGAGCTACTCAACGCACTCACGGCACTCACGGCAATAGTGTAAGGTTAGGTGAAAATAATTTGTTTTGTTATCGTTTTCAATGGTACGCAACGGTATTACTTTCCCGCTAGTGCTGCTTTAGAGGATTTTTGTTTCTGTTTCTCGATCCGAAATAAATATACGATGCTAGTGACAAAGTGCGTGATATCTGGGCTGCTTAAAGGTGTCTCCGTTGCCATTGATTAGGTTTTGCTTCCGGTGATTGTGGTGGCGAAAGCAAAAAGAAGAAAAAAAACACAGTTTTTTTAATGTTTTATATTTTTCTTGTGTGCCGTATTACTACGCTTTCGCTATTAAATTGGGGGGGTAAAGGTTAAATAGTAAGATGTGCATTTGATCGGTTCTATTTTTTTTCTCTGTCTCGTATGTGTGTAAATAATAAGAGAAACAATCAGATCAGATATTATGCAAGTGAGATTTTTCGGTTCATAATGTTTATGTGTTGCAAATTTGAAAGTATATCGTCTTTATTAGATATATTTGTACACAGGGAAATTTTGAAGAACATTCTTGAAAAAAAAATTGCTTAAATAATATTAGCATGTTTGCTTAGGAAAAAAAGGACGCTTAAGATGTATCTACACGATCAGCATCTTATAAATAAATTTTTATTTATACTGTAACTTTGTACTGCTATTTAATTTGAAGTTACTCGTGACTAATATATTCCCAGCAAATAAAATCAAATGGAAAACCAAACCCAAAAAAAAACACAGCGAAAGAAACGACTACACTACAACGCTTCGAACGAGCATAACAACATTCAATTATCTCGCCCCGAAGTGCGTGGTTAATCGCATTAATTAATGCCACATTCCGGCACTAATAATGATATCAGCCCGGGCTCGATTTAAAACGATCGAGCATCTCTCACCGCAGTCCGTTCCTTTCCCTTGCGCTGTTTGTATATGTGTAAAGTGTGTGCTAGTGGCTTGAAAAATTCAATTCTTAAGAGAAAAAAAAGAAAGCGAGAAAACTGCAAAAGAAAAAGGCTGGAAAACGTTCTTAATGGTGGTAAAACTCGTTGGGAAAAACAATGGAAAAATGGAAGAAAGAAAAAAACAACAACAAAATTTAGACCTCGATGGAAGGAAAAAGAAAATGAAAGCAGTCAGATGGACAAGAACAAACGCTTGATGAAAGGTGGTTTCAGAAGTCATGCAGCCGCTTTTTTTTTGGATACCAATGGAAGGCAAAAAAAAACCCGGAAGCAGGACCCTACTGTACAACGCTAATTTATGAAGGTGCGCTCATCATACGAATGTGACCTCTCCCAGCCGCCCGCGAGAAACATAAGCTTGCTGCCACATTTTTTTTTGTTTATTTTTCAAACATTTTTGCTTCCCTCCAGCTTTAACTCAACTGTATCTTTCGACCGTCGTCTTAAGAGCGGGGTCTATTAACAATTAAATTGTAAGACAAGCGACCGATTTGCTACCACAGGCGGGGAAGGGCATAAAAGAATAAAAGTAGAATAAAAACATGCTACACACGGATACACCCACAACACGGGAGACTTACGCAAGGTTGACGGGTTTTCGTCCGTTACGTTACGTCGGTCACAGTTTTATGATTTGATGATTTTTTAGAGCTTGCTAATGTGCTTCGTTTTATGAGGTTTGGCTTCATTCTGCCGCTTGTGAAAACGATTCAAAAAACGAGGCGAGTGATAAAAGGCAGGAAGAAGGGGAAGAAAAAGACGCGAGCACGAGAAGGAAAGTAAAGAGGATGGAAATGTGGGGGAAAGGTATGTGGGTGTGTGCTAACCATAAAAGATTGCATTCGAAAATGTTTCTTATTTTATTTCCTCTTATTAAACTCGTTTGCTTGTGTGATTGCATACATTGAGGGGTTTCATGAAATTTTAGTTTTAAATAAATGCATATGGCAATTTTTTTTGCGCCAATCATAACCTCCTAAGTAAATTCAATGGAAAAGGAACACGAGGAAAGAGGAAACCAGACCGGGAGTTATTAAAATGACAAAACAATGAAAAGGTTGGTGGAGCAGTTTTTGCTTGAAAGCGAGTTGTGAGCTGCATTGGGAATCAGACGAGAATTTGCAATGGAAATGGTTTATTTTCTCATCGGCCGTGAGAGTGCAAGCGTTTTAATAATGCTGTTTCTGTGCACAATTTAAACCACCTAAAATAACATTTTTAAATAATTTGTTTTTCTTAAAAAAATGGAAATAATGTTTTTTTGTTATAAATAAATATTCTAACAATTCGGTAAGGTTAAAATTTCGAATGGCAATGCGAATGCCTGCAGTGGAACGTGTCTTTAGGCCGTATGTGACATTCTGCACCATCCACTGGACCATCCATCATACGTGTGTAACTTTGTATGCGACCGGACAGGCGCAAGTTATCACATTTTAATCGACCCGAAACACAAGGAAGCGACCGCAGCCTACGACACAAAAAGAAAAGAAAACAAAACAAACTCATCAACCAGTTTATGCGCGTACTGTCGCGAGTCGGTTACATTTAATAATTTTATTGATATCCCGATGACGCGTGATGCATGCGTAAGTGCCATGTGAGTGTCCCCCCCGTGAACGTCCAAACCCAAACATCGGGTGAACGCTCCTAACGCGATCAGCGTTGTGCGAAGAGTAAGAGTTAAATAATAAAGTATAACAGTTAAACGAAAATAAAATGAAAAATGCAAAGAAATTGTAAAAAGAAGTAAAAAATAACAAATATTTCATTTCTATTACCTTAACGTTACAGTATGAATTTAATAAGAAAATATAAAATAGTTAACAAAGAAACTCTCAATAGAAAAACACAGTATAAACTAGTAAAGAAACAAAAACGCATATGAAAACATAGTAGTAATGTTTAAAAACAAGAAAAAAAACATGAAACGATAGGATTAAATAACACTAAGAGAAAACAAAGACTTATTCAAATAAGAAAACAAATGCAAATAAAGAAAACAAATTAAAACTAACCATGAATAAATGGCCAATGAATACAATCGACTAATAAAACAAACGAAATTAAGCAATTTGCTATCAATTTGCAAAATTAATAATAAAAATGCAGGTGAAGAATATAGTTATGAATATGTCACCAAAAATCGAACGGAAGGAAAAAAAAAACAAAATCTTACCAAACAGAGATAAGAATTTTCGTACCGATCGAACACAAACCCGTCCATCTACCACCGGAGTATTTCGGCTAGCGGAAAGGGCAGTGCTTATGTTTATTAATTTTATAGACATTCAACCGGGGGCCATCAACAGGCTCATAAATTTGGCAAGTTTTGTGCTCCGATTCCAGAATTCCGGGAATAAGGGGAATGTGCGTCAAATTCTACCAGTTCGGATGGCTTCATTGCTGCTTTTTGTCTTTCCCTGTTGTTGCATCTCTACTATATTGACCAGGTACCGCGGCTCGTCATCGTCACCTTTTGTGTGGTTCGCCCTCACGGTTAGTATTCCGACGCCGGACGCCTAATGAAACACGTGTTAAACATGACATTGCCGAACGAATGGACCGGCAGGCATCCTTTAGCCGCTGCAATCCTTTAGCGCATAAAGTTGTCAGGAGGATAAAGAACGGGAGGAAAGGTTCCTTGGGTACGGGGGGGGAGAGAGCGGGGGTCATGGGGCACGCAATTAGAACGCTGCGGAACGCGCGAAGAAATGACTGTTTTGTCGTCTTTCAACATCATAATTAGGGCTGTATCTGTGCCCGATGCAAGAGTGTGTTTTAATTATTTGATTTCAAGTTCTGCAGAAAGTAATGATGGAAGGAAAGGGAAGAGAAACGTGTGTGTGTGTGTTGATGATTGTGAATTGATTGAAACACTGGCAAAGGGTACACACACGTGTGATGGGGTGTGTTTTAATTTTTAACTGACTGCAATTAACTCTTAACTGCACAGGACACTACGAAAAAGATGAGTTTCAAAACATTTTACTGTAATTTTATTTTAAGTGGAAATTTAAAGTCGAGAAAATGTTTTTCACAGCAATGTTTGATAATTTTCCGACAAATAAAAAAGTCGTAGACCGAAGAGTGCAACAAAACGAAGCGTTTTTCTTTTTTTATGCTATGTTTGTTTATTTTCTTTTTTTCTTAGCGTTTTTCTTAGAATTACAGTTTGCCGAGCGATACCCAGAATTTGTCGACATTCTGTGGAGAATTTCACGAGAGTTTTTTTTTATTTAAAAATTTTCTTCTCATTCCAATGACAAAATATTGTCAAATTTCCAATCAATAATCGCCATTTTGAGGGGAAATTTAAATTCCTAAAATTCAGAATTACAGTAGAACGCCGATTATCCGTGTTCATCGGGACTCAGCTCTTGCCGGATAAGCGAATTTCACGGATAATGCGCACAACTCTTTTTATTCATAAATATTAATATTTGGTGTGTAGTGGGTGAACTTTTTTCTAAAACTAGATGTTAATTTGCTTAGTTGCACTTTGCAAAACAAATTTGCTCTCGACCAAATCGAACTTGAGCAAATTTTATTATTCCCTATTGAGATTTTCATGTCTTGTCATCAACGGTTGGCAGTTAGTTTGTCAATTCGCCTTTGGAACTGTCATTTCCGAGCTGCACGGATAAAAGGTACCCGGATAATCGGCGCTCCGCTATACATTAGACACTAGAAGCATCTAAGCGTTTTAAGCGTTTTTCGTTCGTTCTTAATTTTTATAGAATTTCGAAGAGTCGGTGTACAGTTTATTGCTTATTGGAGATCGTAATATAGAATACATATGAAAAATTCATGTTTCAACTACCATAGGATTGGTTAACCCCAAAAAATAATGTGATGTAAATGAAGCGTTTCAGTCAAAGTGACAGATCTAGTAGTTTTAGTGCTAATACTAGAAGCATCAAAGCGTTTTAAGCGTTTTTCATCGCTACTTGCTTTTTTGAATTATACTACACATTCTACATGTAAGCTACATGGAAGGGTTATGCGTAAGAACGCCGGTTGCTTCTCTTGGAGTATCTGCGCAAACGGGAATGCAACCGAACGCGCTCGTAATTAGTTCTGTTGCTGTTAAATATTAATAAGTGTAAAAATCATCGCAACAAAAAAAAATCATCGAAAAAAAATCTGTTTTCCCCAAAACGGGAACGAAATGAAGCAATAATACTAAACGTAAGAGTATTAAAAAAAAAAAATAAAAACACACACAAACTAACCGGTTCCGGCTGTTTCGCGCAGCACACACACACACACACACTGCCACATTGCGATCGTCTTCCGGTTAGCCAGGCGTGCGAATGAGAATGATCGTGAAATAATCATCTCGGTGACAAAAATGAAAGGAAATAGACGTAATCGCCGTACGGGCGAGGATCCCAACGAAGATGCCCCGCAATCAAATCTTTCAAATCGCTCTGCCATCAATTCATTTAAACTTATTCCTTTTTTCCATTTTTTTTTGGTTTCTCCCTCCCCCCGCTCTATTCGGTTGAGAATCTCCCACTCGCATCTACGCCCAGGGTTGAATGTTTATTAATTCATGCTTCAGGTGTTTATTTGCATCCAGCGTCTCTACCCAGATAATGCTGCGGCTCCTTCCCATCCTTCCAACGCGCGGGTTGCTTTTTTTTTGTGCGTTTGGCTTTATTTACTTTAAACGTTAAATTTATAGTGGCAATAAATTAGGAAATTATCATGTTTTCATATTGACGTTGTTGTAGCGGGGCCTGTTCTCGCTGTTCGGTTTAGATAAATGTGTTTCTTCTGGTTTTTTCGCCATTTGGCGTGTCAAACGCGCCCTGCCAATGGGAGGCTGATAGATTAGCGGGGATGAAAGTGAGCATCAAGTGATTGTCGCATAGGCCCATGGTTGGTGGTTTTTTTTTCTTCCCTTCCTAAGCGATATTAAAAAACCGAAGAGTAAATTCACCAAATTTTCGTTTCACTCTCACGAGTCGGTTGTAAACGATGGGAATTTCGATCGTTTCAAACGATGGTAAAGATGCGACGGCCACGCCAAAAGCACAATAGAAACGAACGAAAAACACAAAAAAAAGACAAAATCCCGTGCAAGATGGAGGCTGTGGGTGAGTGGATGAGTGCAGGTGGAGCAAACAAAAAAAAAAAAAAAAAGAAAAGCGAAAAGGGAACCGGTGGCCACCGCTGGGCGGGGTGCGGTTTTCATTATTGATTTTCATTCCCATCGTGTTCGGCGTTTCGTGCGCGTGCGTTCCCTGCGGGGTCGCCCGGTTCGTGTTTCACATCATTAATGTATATTTATGCGCTAGCGTTGAAATAAGACCTATCGGATCTGGCTTTAGCTGCAGCGAGGATGTTGGTGTATCTACGCAATGGAACATCCTGACAAAGGGAAAGGGTGCTGAAGTACGTAGAGGTGTGTGTGTGTTGGGGGTATCAGAATTTTTTTTATTATTACTTTTATTGATTATTAGCTTTGTGTCACAACTTACTAAAAATTCACTTGAGTTACACTTGAGATAGAAATAAAAACTGCATAAAGCCCTTGTTTATAAGGTCCACTTCATTTCTTCACAATACGATTTGACAGCTAGTATGTTTACACTATTCCGAACTGTCACTGCAAACCTCGAATAGATTTGTTTTCCCACACAAAACACACAACAAAGCTTCACAGTCGAAGCGCAAAAGCTAAATCATCTCTCTACGGATGTGGTACGGGAAAGACAGCTTGACATGAACACCGAAAAAAAAAACAAAAATTGAATGAAGAAAAAAAAAGAAATTAATCGTAACGAGACAGCCCGGCCCGTAGGTATGTGCATGTGTAGGTTTTGTTGTGGGTGGCACACGGGGTGACACCGTGCTTAATTGTTTTAAGTGTCGATTTGAGTTTTCGGAGTTATCGGTTCGGTATCGTCTTACACCCCGAAGAACTGACCCCCGAACCCAGCACCATGAAGATGAAGAATGTCCAATGTGGTGTGCGTTTTTTTTTTGTTTTGTTTTAGCTTCTCTGGTTCCTCCTCCGGTCCGTTTGTTTACTTAACGAGTAAGATGACCATCATCATCATGATCATGATCATGATGTTTGTCCCAACGGGCTGATTAATGGTTCATAAATCGATCCCGTCGCCAAACCATTCGCGCGCGTATGCATTCTGGGTGTCTTCCTTATCCGTTCTCAATCTGTTTTTTGGTGGGTTTTTTTTGTTTGCCTTTTGCGTGGTTTTAGTTTTGTTGGAATATACAAAACGTGGGAAACAAGGGAAAGTACGCTTAACGTCGCGTCAGCATTTAAGCGGCGTTTAGAGGTTGATTTTATGTTTGTTTTTATGCGACGAATGTTATACTTAGACATTGAAATAGTGTTTTATTCCTATCTGAAGTAATTCTAGAGTGAATTGTGGAGTTTGGAGGCAGGTCCGTTGGTGTATGTGATGAATGGTGCCGGTCTACACGACAGAACCGGGTATCAAATCCCAACCTGATCTTCGCCCGTAGCAAGGATTGACTATCCGGCTACGCGGTAAAATAAGTCTAGTAATCCAGAAATGGCCGACGTGACCGTTAGAGGTCGTTAAAGCAAATGAGAGAGAGATTATGGAGTTCACGCGGATCTTTAGATCTCCTCAATGGGTGTCGATTGTAGTTAAGATTTTTTAATTTCTTTATTTATTTCATCAGAGCTACATTCGATGTATGTGAATCCTAGAATATTCTTACGTCTAGTTCAAACATGCATTGGCTACGACCTGTGTCAGCCTTTGGATGTCTAGAAACGACGGGAAAAGGAATATTGAAGTCAAACAGGTATTTAGATTGATTGAAAGCTTTGCACATTGTCTTGAAAGACAGTGAGTGACAGACAGTGTATTAGATCGTAATTGTGGGAACGTATACATCATTCGAAGCAGTTGTAGTAGGGACAGATTGTTAACATTCCAAGTGAGTAAGAAAACCACAAACAATTGCTGCGCGATACGACGCCTGTTTTGTAGAGTGGTTGCAGACGAAGAGATATAAGAGTAACTTCAGAACGTGGATGGTGACTTCTCAATAGGGCCAGACAAGTAGGCGTATTGCGTAGTCGAAGACTCTGCGTTGAGTTAGGCTAGAGTCTATTAACTATTGAGGCGACTGCAGCGACACTGCAGTACACAATAATTACCGGAATTTGATCTTTGTAGTCTACTCCTTGCTTTGAGGCAGTATAACCTCAAGAGATCTTGGGCTTGCCATTACTAGCTTTCCTTGACTTTATTTATCCAGCAGGATAGCCAGTCCTGCGTTCCGGGGGGTTTCAGATGGGATTTGATTCTCCATCCTGTGGTGTCTTTGCTGGGCCTCCTACATCTCCAGAGACATACTACATCCAGAGACTGGGTCCACTACCATCTTCAGCATCTGGTCGCTTATAGCAGTTTAGACCTAATAGTAGTGGATGATGATGATGATGATAAGTCCCACCTCTTACCCCAACACAGGTTTGAGAAGGACGGAATTATCTTTGCGATATTTTTAATCTTATGATATTAAACAAAAAAACGAGCAAGTGGTGGCGTCAATATGCATTTTGAATATTTCCCTGTATCATTCACAATCCCAAGACGCTTCCAACCTGATTCCACTGAGGAGAAAACGGGCCTCACTTCACCACAATGGTATTCCTAGGCATCCTTTACATGGCGCTCCAGAACCCGTGAATGGAACTGTTTCACCATATTTCAGGACACGGCTGCAACATGCATATGGCCAGTTCCGCTAATACCAACTGGTGGTTTTAGGGCACTACCTTCCGAAGCAGGGAAATCCAATGCATCTGAAATCAGCCACGTTAAAACATCAATGTATGAATCTTGCCGTGACTTCTTAGATTGTGCACACCGTGAACTATTTAATATGAAATCAACTGGTCACTTTTCGCGCCCGTGTCTCAAACTTGCGTAGTCTCATTCAATAATTCAAATAGTAGTAGCGATAAGAATAACAACCCTTTTTAGTGAGTTAACTCAGCGTGAATGAGTCGTTATTCGGAGTGATCTCGTTTAACAACTTTTTTCGGAGTTAAAAAAAGCTAGCATAAAGGAATAAGTAAAGGTTCCGTACTGTTACTTACTCGTGAGTGTAAACATATCGTGGTGAGTCGGCCCAAAAGAGTAAGTGAAAAAAGAGTCTCTAAAAGAGTCGTCCTCGCAGTGAGTGAATGCAACTCGTTCCATAGATCGTTTCAACTCACTATCTCATTCTTACTCACTTTACACATCTCTAGTTAGTAGATCTAAATAGCCAAGACCGTATATCAAATTCCACACTGTTGACTCTCGTACGCAGGACGTACTATCCTGGTAAATGTAGTTGTAATTGTTTGATTGCTATTTTGTAAGCTAGCCTGCTTACAATTAGAACACTAAAATGTTTTATTAGTATTATGTGTGAGAGAGAGAGATTAGTACTAGAGTGGGAGTATTTAAACACCTGAGAAGCTACATAGAGATAAAAGTTATTTTCAAATACAGCGAGGCGATGGGGCTCAAGTGAGAATAGATTTCTCTCCCGTTGAGTGCGAGCGGACCATTCTCTCATGTACGCTATAAGTGGACACGTACATAGCGCACGCTGATTACCGTATTTATTCTATCAGCTGCAGGAGGCGAAAGATGAGAGTGAAATTATTAAAGCATGGTACACACGTTAGTTTCTTTCCAACTGTTCGAGAATACACACAGCCGGGGGAAATATGATACTTTACGCTGGCAAGAGCAAAAGATTCGACAGATTTAAGATTCCGCTCTATTGTTAACGTTCATTATTGTTTTTTTTTCCACCCGTAAGCCCTTTTTTTGTGTGTAGCAGTGCTTTTGTTTTCGCTAGTGTTCCATCCCGATGGGCTGTAAGCTGACCGCGGTACCGATGTAATAAATGAGGGATGGAAAATTTGTCGCTCTCGCTGCGTACGCCTGCTAAAACTAAACCCCACACGCTGACTGTTTGGTTTCTTTGCAGGAACATTATCCTTTTTGTTGTTGTTTTGTTTTGCATCAAACCTAAGTCCAATGGTATATAGAAGGTAGAACCTGGTACAAACACACACACACACATCCCTTACCTGCCATATCAAATTGCAGTTTTGCTGATTTAAAATGAACTTCGCGTCGAATACTGGCAGGTCCGTTGACGTTGACGTGCCCGTGGTTGTGGAATGGTTTACGGTGTGTTTGCTCCGTTCTTCGCATTTTTTGCTTTTAAGCATACAGTCTTTGCACAATAGTCTTCCTTCTAGTTCGAAGCGAACCGGCGTGGAAGAAGCTGTTTGCCGGTACGGGCGGTACAACATAACCGCACATGAAGGTTGGAACGCGCCACACGCGGACCGAATATGGGCGAAAGTGCGTGTTAACATTGTTCTTTTTCCGATTAAGCATTTTATTGGCGAAGGATAACATTTTTTTTCTGCGTTTCGTCTACACATTAGCCAAACAAAAAAAGCGCGACAACAAAACCCGCGGTGGACATCTTTTTGATACTGGTCCGGTTTTCTACCCTCTCTGGTGGACACCTTTCACCGTTTTGGAATATCGCATTTTAATCGAACCACTCCGATTAGGCGCGCGTATACTGATACCTGCTGTGCATTTCTCTCTTCCTCGCTTCCATCAGCAGCTAACAAAAGTTTTTCCTCTTTTTCTTTTCAAACTTTAGAGTTAGCAAACGGCACAGCCTAACGCCTTTAGACGCACGAGGCTGCTCGAGAGAAGCACGAGAAATTATGAGCCCAATAATCGTAAATTGGTTTGTACGGCCGTTGAAGCTGTCAGCGTTTATTGCCGCACGTCGGGCGCTCGGGCGCGTCTTCAACCCGTGCAGACGGTTATTAGCCCGTCCGATTATAATATTGCATTTCGTAAAGGTACCTGTTGGGTGATGTACACACACACACACACGCGCGCGCACATACAGACGCATATGAGAATTATTTTCGGTTTTTGTCGTTTCGCTCGTTTCACCTCGACACTGTACACCCGATAAGCGGACAACGATAAGCGTGTTGACAGAAAAACAAATGAACAAATGAAACGAAATGAAAACAAAACTACAAACGAAAAACGAAAAAAAAACAAAAAAACAAACGAAAGAAAAGGAAACAGAACGAAAAAAAGAAAGAAAAAAACACAACAAACAAACAAAAACAGCAAAAAAAACAGCTAAACCATCAAAACTGATGGTAAATGTTTTTTAAACAAAACATTTTGCGAGAAGCACGATTCAAGCAGCCAAAACGGATAATTATCGGGAATGGGTTGTGTTTTTCTGTACGTGTTTGTTTTGTGGAGGATTTTGACACTTTGTTTCACTTGTTTTTCGGGAGAGGAAATCAACACTCACGCACAAAGAGAGACTCACGCACATCTTTTTTACGTCTAGGACACTTTGCCGAATTGATTTGTTAATAAGCTCTACTGAACGTGTTCTACTATGCATTGACAAATTTAAATAAATTCCGGAGAAAGATTTTTACGACGGCTTTCTTTCCGATATCCGAATAAAAACCATCGTTCCCGTTCTTGTTGATCCTTTTTTTTCTGCACTGAAAAAAATGGGAATTGAATCGTTTATTTTTAATGTAAATTGTTTACCTTTTCGTCTATTTCAATAGCTTTCCTTGCGATTGTGAATTTCACAATTCTCTGTTCAACTTGTTTCGTGATTTTTTTTTCTTTTTTCGTTCTACACTCGTTAGCACGAAACAACGCGATAGCGTCCATTTACTACACCGTACACTTACATTCTAGTAGATTTGATTCGTTTTTTTGTGTTTTAGCGTATTGCGACCCAGACCCAGAACTGCTGGTTGTACTACAGTATTATCTTCAAAACTTCCACCAGCGCCTGCAGTCCCCAGGTGATGCACTGGGGAAATTTTACCAGGAAAAAAAGGAACGTAAGCCATAAAAGAAAACAATTGGTTTTGTGCGTTTTGCCACATTTTGACACTTAGAGCAACACCTGTCAAATAGTTTTGGATGTATGTTTGTGTGAATGTTTGTTTTGTATACTATGCTTCGGTTTGGTTTAATTTGTCAAACTGAAAACGTCAGATACAACGTAAAGCAGCGTGGTATATACCTTCCGTTACTTTTTTTCAGCAAACAATGGGTCTATACGAATACTTTGCAAAACAAGGATGAGCTAACAAAATTGCTTTAATGGTGAAACTCAACCCGCACCCCGGCTCAATGCACACTCCCGTAAACATCCATTTTGTTTTAGTAGATTAAAACACCTTTAAGATATAAGTTATCGACGAGCTAGCTTAGTGTATATAGTATACGCGCATAATAATTTAGTACCTCGCTAGAGTTAGTAGTACGTACGGTTTCTCTCCCTTTCTCTCTCTCTCTTTCTTTCGCGCCCAGTTTTCTCTTTCTTTTTAATGCCCTCTGGACAGCAACGGGGGGTCCCCTCTTACCGCGTTTGCTTAGCCTAGTGTGCCTTACACTGTGTACTTTACAGCTCCTCGAGGCATCGCGAGTTCGTGAGCATGATCCGCGTCAACCGCCATACCTGCTTCGATGCGTTCTCGAGCGCACCGGGCGATTTGCCCTTGAACAGGTCCATGTTTGGCAGGAAGTAGTGTGGACATCGGCGACACTGCAGGCAGGAGATAAGCTGCAGAAAGATGCCGTTAATACGGTCACCCATACAGTTCTCGTCCCATTCCATCTCGCGCGGATGCTTCTCGCACTCGTACAGCAGTAGCGTCTTCATCACGTAGGAGGTGACCGGATTGCCCGGCAGATCCAGATGCCGGTCGCGCAACGTCTTCAGGATGCTGAGACAACGCCTTCGACAACCACCTGCGAAGGAATGGGAGAATGCACGTAACATCGAAGGAATTAGTATTGTGATTGCATTCTATTTTTCTACTGCGAAGTAAGAATAGACCACGGACATAAGGACTATCGGAGTGACAATATGGCGACTAATATTGGAAATCCTAGTGCTCCAATGCTCCAACATCTCCAATTCTTTAAGATGTTTTTTTTTCTCTCACTCGAAACAAGTATGAACAACGCATCGTTATTAATTAATTAGAAGTTCCACATAAAGGAAATAAAACTATTTGTTAATCTGTTTAATCTTATGTTTCTTTTTGTTAAAGTTTCTCGACGACTCTCCTCACGAATTATCCCACCGGTGATCTCACAATTCCTCCCCATACCAATTAATGACAAACACAACTCGGGGCAATAAATCTTTCTAACGCTCCTAGCAAGTAACCGTGAACCATTTCCTAAAACTAGCTATCCGAACCTATCCAGTTCAGTCACTATCAGCGGTCGGATGCGTCGCCTCGGATGGGCAACGATAAATGCGCTCGGATATCTTAATGTGGATACGAACGTTAAGCGCGTAACGACGGGAGCAGTGCTGCCAACGATCGCGTTTTAACCGCCGTGAACGCTTTAATGTCGATAGTAGAACGCATTAACCTTACGCTAGGTTCTGGTGCGAGGTATTCGGGATTGGAAGATATGGAAGTCATCCCATAAAGGCAAAACTGAGCTGCTTTTGCAATTGATGTTCTACATCCATTAGTGGAGGTTAATCTTTGATGGTTTGTTTTTAGTTTTGCGGTCTAATGATGGACTATTATCTGTTTTATGAGTTGTGCGTTATTTATTACTGCTTTGGGTAGGTTGATGGAGATAGATTTCTATAGGTGGAATTGTTAAACAAAAACATTGTAGTTAAGTTAGATGAGAAAGGTACGGCGGATAGATGAGTGGTATATATAAAATTCAATGTAACAAAGGAGTTCTTTTGCAGTAAGTCACCTTGTAGTAGCTTGTTCTCAGCCTCCGTAAAACTGAGCACCCAGGCATCGCCTTCCATTGCGGAATTCTTTCCCTGCAGTGCGATACACTCCTTCGACAGCATGTCGAACCCCTCCGTCTTCACCTCGGACACGATGTTCGGATGGGGCCACGGTATCTGTGGCAGGGGCCAGTGGGAAGCGGAACGCGGCCACAGACCGGCACACTTGAACGCGGGCGTTATTTGCACGATAATGCGCTCCCGGATGCGCAACTTCACCTCCGTCGTGTCAGCAATCATTTTGACCGAATCGCGGTACGAACACTTATCACAGGCTTGGGCGACGAGCGTCTGAAACCGAGACCGGATCTTCCGGGCGGACAGGTAACCGGACGCGGTGATAAACTCGACCCACAGCGACATGGAGCGTTTGCGACCGTCGCTTAGCTTCAGCACCGCACACCCGGGCAGTGTACCGTCGTCGACAAAGTTCAGCACGCCCATCTGATTGAGGTAGATGATGATTTCAAACTCCGTCGGTGACACGACCTCGAGCCCATCGTACCGACCATTGTAATCGTTGAGCGAGGAGATGAAGCGCGGTTCCTGCACCTCCACCTCCTTCAGCACGTCCTGCACGACCCGACACACCTCCTGGATGGTTTTGTGAATCTGTGCCTTCCGGGCCTGTACCCGGTCGGCACAGTACTTGTTCATCTGATAGATAAGCTTCGACTGGACCGCTATCATTTCGGGCGGGACGAGCATTTTGGGCAGGTTTTGAACAGGCGAACAGCACTAGATCACTTCGCTAGTAACTCACCCGCACCAGAATTCTGGCTCACTTTCTAACCTAAGAACGCTCGTCGAATGTTTTGGACGAGATCTGGGTGTAGGTGGCAACACATCGATTTTGGTTGATAGGCTTGATTGGAGCGTTTGATATTGCAGTGATTGACCAGCGTGTCCTTCACTACACGGCCCTGAATTACCGGCACTTTATTGTCAACCTCCCAAAACAATCACTTCACGTCAGGACTGGAACAGTCCGACAAGAACTCTTTTTTTTTGGTGGCACTGTTTCGAGGTTTCCCACACACACGTACAGAAGAAAACACCTTCACACCTGCTCGTGGATGGCTACCAACCTAAGCCACAGCTCGAAACCGTAATGCACAAATTCTATGTCCACAGCTGGGGGCTCATCTCACTGCCCAAAACAAAAAAAAAACAACGTTCACCGTTCCCTTTTTCCAGCAAAACGAGCTCTAAACAACGATGGCGCACGGTGCCAAGAGTACCGACGGAATTCGACGACCCTGCGTACCCGGCAACTACTCGAACGTTACTGAACGAATGTGTGTTGCCGTTCGTTGCGGTTGCGTGCAGCGGGTCGCAACCGTATACCGGTGTTCGCGCGGTCTACGATTCGTGGAACGATGCTACGCACCAACCCGAATGCGTGTCTGTGTGTGCGTGTGTTGCTGGTAAGGATATACGCGTGACGCGGTGTTCATTCCGTCGGCTAAACCACGCCTACTTATGGTTTGCTACGCGTATTCTCTACCACCATCGCGACCCAAGCGCGGTTGTTCGGTGCCGTTGCGCAAGGGGGGTCGTGCGCATGGGGTGTGGTACGGATAAAGATGAACACCACCACTACCGGTGAACTGTAACGTACAGCGATCGATAAGTTTCGTCGCCATCCGCAAAGTTCGCGTTACGGAAGATTCCAACATTCAGCACCCATTGGAAGTGGATGGTTTTTAGCTCCAAAAAAACAGCTCACAAAAGCACTGGCTACATACATATGTTACGCACTGTAGTGTGCTTTAATAGACCATCTGAATCAAGTCTGATAAAAATGAACTCTTCCTGTCGACGGGGGTAGCTTTCATGGGTGGCAAAACAAAACCCCTGTTAGCAGGAAAATGGATGCTGGAAGCTGAAGAGCCTTGTAAAACTCCTCAACCCCACTCTAAAGCATACCAAACATAAAACCCCTGAAGGGGAGTAACAAGAAAAAGAAAAAGAAAAAAAACTATTTGATCCAGCCTTTAACCGTCCTCCTGTGTGGTGGGAACGTTCCCCGCCCGGTATGGTGAACTGAGGAAAGGCATGGATACGGTAGCGAACTTTAAGGAGATGTTAAAGAGGGCGAGATAAAACTTGAATAAAGTGTTGATGATGACGATTTTGTATGTTTTTTTTTGCTTCTTCTTCATCTCTCTCTCTCTCTGTTCCTGTTGGTCTACTCCGTCTCTTCGCTATCTCTTCCGGAGCACACATCCTGCCTCTATGGGTATGGTGACTTGGATCTTTCTCGCCATTATTGCCTGCTCGAACCCATCATGCCTTCGTCCGTGTGGGACGACCGTGGATGGGATATTTGGCTTGGAGTGAACGATACTGACCGCACGCGCGCTACTGCTTGTTTAGCTGTTTGCACTGTGTGCCAATGTTTCCGTCTTCTTACTATCCACGCCTCAGCACACAAACCCCTTGCCACATTTTTCCTTCCGGGATCTTGGCACATAACCACTAAATTCTGCTTTATATGGCACATTTAGAAGGAAATTATGGCTACATTTTACTGCTCCGTTTGTTGTCCTCCTTCCCGGAAGCAATACGAAGAAATAATTTCATGAAAATCTCCCTTTCCGCAAAACCGGGGGGGCCGTTACTTCCGCCCTTCGCCCCACGCAACTGCTACAACATTTATAGCCTGCCGTAGTTCGATTTTTTTTCTTCCACATGCGCTCCTTCCCATCGTCACACACAAAAAAAGGATTTATTGCTGTTGCGTGCACTCACTACACACACACACACATACAAAAAAGAAATAACAATAATAACAAACTTTAAAAAAACATGTCTGCCATGTTGGGATGTTTGGGGACAAAAGGGGTCGATAAGGAAGCGATACCGGGACAGAAGGCAGAAAACCCTCCCACATGACATGGCAGAACGCACCAATCCAAGCGCTCTGGCAGTAAAGCAAGCAAAAGCGGTAAGGAACAGAGCGACCGAAATTAAACTATCATAATTGCCGCCCTCAATTAAGATCATCTCAACCCGAGGGTGGAGGGAGTTTGCTTTTATCTGGAGCAAGCGATCCGATCGCAAGATGACGGACGCGGAATTTAGAACCATAAAAGCTTCCCATTGCCGCGGGCCCTTGGGTATTAATATGAGGAGGCAGTAAAACCAGCACTTTAGCATCTGGCAATAACGGTGATGGGGGTGTCGTAAATGGGGTAAAACAATCGCGATGAAAATAGCCCGTCCTGCGCTGATTAGCGGAGGAAAGAATTTACAACATGGGTGTCGCTTAATTTCTCACTCGCACCTTAGCGTCTTGGAAATGTCTAAAAATAAGAGAGCAATAATTTCTTAATATATCATTAATGTTCAATTGTAACCATTAAATTATGTCTTTAAATCTAATCCACAGTATATTACTAAGTAACGTCCACGAGATCTTGGTCCACGATGTTTGGTCTAATAACCATGGTTTGAGGATTACTTGAGGATAACTGGAAACTTAGTCTTGTACTCCATTAGATGATGTAGTATAATACTCAGGAACGTCTAGTTCTTGGTTCACGATGTTTGGTCTAATAACCAAGGTTTGAGGGTTACTTCAGGATAACTGGAAACTTAGTCTTGTATTCCATTAGATGATGCGGTATACTACTCAGTAACGTCAATGTGTTCTTGGTCCACGATGTTTGGTCTAATAACCAAGGTTTGAGGATTACTTGAGGATAACTGGGAACTTAGTCTTGTATTCCGTTAGATGATGCGGTATACTACTCAGTAACGTCCAAGTGTTCTTGGTCCACGATGTTTGGTCTAATAACCAAGGTTTGAGGATTACTTGAGGATAACTGGGAACTTAGTCTTGTATTCCATTAGATGATGCGGTATACTACTCAGTAACGTCAATGTGTTCTTGGTCCACGATGTTTGGTCTAATAACCAAGGTTTGAGGATTACTTGAGGATAACTGGAAACTTAGTCTTGTACGCCATTGGATGATGCAGTATACTACTCAGAAACGTCCACGTGTTCTTGGTCCACGATGTTTGGTCTAATAACCAGGGTTTGAGGATTACTTCAGGATAACTGGAAACTTAGCCTTGTACGCCATTAGATGATGCAGTATACTACTCAGGAACGTCCATGTGTTCTTGGTCCACGATGTTTGGTCTAATAACCAAGGTTTGAGGATTACTTCAGGATAACTGGAAACTTAGTCTTCTACATCTTTGGATGACTTGGTAGCTCGTCTAGACCTAGAGGATTTTAGACTTCGTCGTCTAGACCAAGACCTCATATAAAAGACTGAACATTGGCACTACCAAGAAAAGTTGTAAAGTGAAATAAGAGCAAAAAGTTAACTTTTCACACATTCTTTGCTAGATTTGTTGACAACTTCTAATGCATCTTACCCTTTAATACAAAATGGTGTCCTCACACCGACTTTGCAATAAAAATCAATAACTTTGCAGGTTAAAAAAAAATCCTCGTTTTTTTGCTGGTAATATTTGGACTTCTGCATGCCGATGGTTAAGCTACATGGGACATGGTAACTGGAAACTGTGCTGGTCAATGTGTCGTGATCGTATCAGCTGGCGGCCAGCGAAGAATGTGAAGAATGAGGTAACATACAAGGCAAAAACAAAACCGTCCCAAAATAAACAAAACAAAAACGAAAAAACTGGAAAAGATCCTACTCACCGAGAAATCGATCGAGATGATCTTTCCATTTCGGACAAGCCTCTCGTCTCGTGTCTCGTGGATGTGAGAGGTGAGCCTATAAAACTCCTCCACCCACCTCCTCTTACAGGAGTACCCACGGGTACGTTTGAGACGCGAAGCGAAAGTATCAAATTTCATCCAATTAATAGACACCAGCAGCAGCAGAGCACCGGTTAAAGGAAGGCTTATAAAAGCGAGCGAGCGTGAACGAGCAGACTGAACAAGAGAACGTTGACAGAATGATTCTGCAGCAGGGCAGTGTGCGTCTTCGAACGTATCGTTTGGAGCAGTTGGGGGGGGGGCTCATGCTGTTTCTAAACAAAGGGGGAACAGAATCGTTCGAGACGCACCAAAACTAGCCGTTACGGTTACGGTGTAACTCCCCCGCTCCAAGGTGTACGTATATGAGAAGCGAAAAAGAAAAAAAAACCGAACTGGACAGCAACTCGGAAGGTATGCCAACCTACAAGTTCAACCAACGCAAACCCGACGACGGAATGCCCCACACAATCTTGATGGCATGGTCCCCGAACCGTAAGGCGCCTGCACCCCGTGGCTTTCTGTCTAACGATTTCTCGTGGCATTTCTGGGAGACTGACCGCGCGGACCACCGGCCACTTGCCTGGCCCCGTTATGCACGCCGGTCATGATTTAGCGCATCCGTACTGTACGTCTATTTCACTATTTCAATCTGCAGCTTTCAAACGTCAATTAATGGGTAATTTATTTATACGACAATAGCGCACAAGTTTGTTGTAGCACGCACAGGACTACAAAGTATTGGTGGCAAATGTTACGATGACGATCACTTACCCAACCAGCCTGTCAGATCGAGAATTGCGAGTATGCAAGAGAGTCGTTTGCGTGAATCAGAATTCAACTCTTCGCTGCTTAACTCCCGCTCAACCGCTCCGCTTCAACCGTGCAACGCGCACACAACGAAACAAAAAAAGGATGCGAGATAGACGAAAAGAGCGAGAGAGCGCGGAGAGCGGGAGCGCGGAGAGCGGGAGCGCGGAGAGCGGGAGCGCGGAGAGCGGGAGCGCGGAGAGCGAGAGCGCGAGCTAGATAATTTATTAAATATAAATAAATGGGACACTCGCTTATTAATCATATCCAACCACACTATCTCGTTCGCAGCCGGTTCTTGCGTTTCTTCGTCGCATCACACCAGACCCGTTCGGACTTTCCTCCCCCCCCCGAGAATACCTTGAGCTTTGGTCGAGAGTTTTTTTTTCTCAGATGATTTGTTTAGACCTCCGGTGGTAATCTTTTGGTCTTCGGCAGCAAAACCCAGCAAAAAGGTGTTTACCTATCCGTGATGTAAAAAAATCGATCACTTCAAGCTGTTAGCTTCTTTAAGTTCTGAATTTTTTCGGGCTTCCTTTCTTCACCTTCCGTTCGCTTTATCCATGCCTATACGGGGTGTAGCTTTTCGTCTGTCATTTGGACAGCCACCGCATTTTACACCGGCGGACACGGAACAGCGAGTACAATCGTGTACAGGCCGCGATGAAAAACGCGTGACATCGAAAACACATTACCGGGCGCGGGGGGGGGGGTTTTAAGAACGTGTGCCTGAATCGGCCAATAATCGGGACCGCCCCGAGATACATGCGAGAATGATGGGGAGATGGATTGGTACGGCCAGACCCCATCATGGCTTTTGACTTTGCCCGCTCGAATGGGCCGCGGGCATTATTTTCCATGGCGACCACCGATAAATAAACATTCCATTCGTAAAGCGAAGCGCTGCCAGTAATGGATCAAATGTGGACATTAATCAAGCGAAAGCGCAGCGGTTTTTTTTCTTCAGTTGGTTCGGTTCGGTACGAATGGAAACCGGCATGGATTTAGACCAATGAGTTATTTGTTTCGTGTGTTCGACTGCTGCAAGAAAGTCAAGTAAAAGAAACAAAACAAAACCCACAAAAAAAACATTAAAAACCCTCCAAACGGTCAACACACAAATAAAGCAACCTTTTAAAACCCATGCAAGATAAACGCACTAGGTAGCGTGCGAATGATAAATCACATGCATTCATCATAATTGATACTTAACTTTTGAAACCGCACGTATAAACGGGCGCCGCGAAGTAGTAGCTTAAAAGTGCACGAAATGTCATTCTCGTACCGCTCCGTAATGGATTAATCTTTTTGAGTGTGTGTGTGTGTGTTTGTTTTTTTTCAACATAATTTCACTGCTTTATTTTCCGCCTTTTATTCACCCATCTGACAGCTGAATTTGAAGTAGTTCATTATAATATTAGTGTGCACACAAAAAGAAGAAGCAAAAAAAAACCCCAAAACGAGCTCGTCTCAGGAAGTGGTAGGCTCTAAACAGAACGAAATAATTGGTGAGAAACGCAAACTAATTTTGTCCGATAGTGGCGCTAACTCGTCAAAAAAAAAACAGCTGCTACAGACTGGGCTGGATTGTGGATCTTTCACAGGGTTAAACAGCGGATAAGTGAGTTCAGTGCATCGCATGCGCTTATTAGCTGCAGCAAAGAAACAACAGAAAAACCTCAACAACAAAAAAAAAACACTCCCATGTGCTTCGTGCTGCAGCTACACACGTATGCAGATGTCGGGTGCATTATCTGGTGCAAACCGGGTATTAGAAGGTTTGATCTTGTTTCTCCACTATTCCGGCCCATCGATCATCTGCTCGTTAGCCGCTAGTGGACGAGTACGGCAAAATCATAAACCTGTAACCGCAACAAGTTTCGGTAGCATTGCATCGCCCATCACCGGCAATCAATGTGTACCAAAAGTACACATTCGTTTGCCACTCGTTACGGAAACGGTTCCCCGGTACCTGATACTCTGTGCAGCGGAAGCGGGACGCTGATTGGCATCGGTGGTCTCGTCTTGTACTCCACCCTCTACCACACCCCATGTCGCGAGGGTGTGCGTTTAAGTGCATGCCACTTTTCAAAAATTACCCAATTTCCGCAGACCTGTTGAAAGCAAATAATGTAATTATGCTCGTAAATACAAGGCGAAGAAGCGAATGAAAAGCGAAAGAAAACAACAGCAGCAGCAGCAAAAAAAGAAAATAAGGCGAGTTCACTCCATATTCCCTGCTTGCGGGTGCTTACGGTGCAGAGCAATTACCCGGCCGGGTACAACCCTATTTTGCACTTGTACTTGGCATCTCAAAAATCTGTTTTGCAAAACAGTTCGGTTTCGCTTGCGTCGACATGTAGTCCGCAAGCGCGCACTGCTTGGAGCTGTTTATTTTGGGCTTCCAATTCGCAAAACTCCACTCCGTCTGATCCGTTTTGCTCAAGGAATGGTCTTACACCGGTAACGCAACTAGAATGCATCATTACTCGATGGTTTGCACTACCAAAGATGCTCTCCAACCCTTCTGGACGACCAATAACCCTTTCGGCAACTGTTAGCAGCGTTGCGGAGAGGCTATTTCCCGGAGTCTGTTACGTTTAGGTAATTTTATTCCATTTCGCATGCTAAAGCCACATGGTGGACGGACAGTTGCAAAACATTTCACCGCCCTATCTGTCGGCTTTCACCAGGAGAAGAGCACCGGAGGTAGGAAGATCGGGTTTGTAGCATTAAAAACAAACAGTAAAATTTGTTAACCTCATTTTTGGAGATGCTTTCGGGAGTACGAGAATTGAGTTTACAAGTAGTAGTTTGAAGATTGGATGTTTTTAATTTTCACCAACCAAAAAAAAAGGGTTTAAGAATTCTTCTCGATTTGACATATAGGACAGTTGCAGGGTTGAGGATCGATAAAGATAACAATTAAAAAAAAAACATCTATAAATGGGCATCTTCCCCAAGCGCTTCCCGTTTGTCCGCAAACCAACGAAAGGAAAATGAGGTGAAGCATACAAAAAAAACGAGATGAAGTAATTAACCGCATGAGATGAATCTCATTTTCCGGCCAACTTGTGACAGACCGCCCCAAAAGCATAGTGGCATAGCTTCAGCGTGTTTGTTCCCCCCCCCCCCATCCCCTCTTCTCCTTTTTTGGGGGGAAGCTGATGGGGTCCGGGAGACCTCTGGCTTTTGCTGGAACGCCTCATGGCAATGCCGTCTGCCATCTCAATTTCTCCCATGGCTCGACATGAGAAATAGGCGACAAATGTTTGCATCAATTTCAACAAACAAAGCATAAATCTTCGCTCTGCCATCCATTTGTAACCGATTCCGGGAACCGGGATGTTTCGGATCGCAACACTTGGCTGGAAGGGAAGAGTCTAACGCAGTTGTTTGTGTGTGGGAGAGAGAGAGAAAAAAAGAAAGAGCCCTTGTATCCTAAAGGGTCCTAAGAATAGATCTCACGACCGACAAATGGGCCTTCGGTTTACTGCCACTGGGAGTGGGAGTTCCCAAGGAAAGGTTCGGGCGGCGTCGGAACATCGGAAGGCAGGACAAACGGGGAATTGTAACAAAAATCTACAAGTTAATATTTTATGTCTCTAATGCTTTTTATAATCATCGTAAATATTATTTTTATTTTCTCGCAAGACGCAACTCCTCCAACCCGACAGTTAGGCCTCCGTTCTATACACGTCCGGCGTGGACGTGAATGAACAAAGTGATCTTAAAGATCACGAGCAGAAGAACGGCCTATTTGTGCGTGTGGGAGAATGCATGTGAGTGTGTGTGTGTGTGATCGATATCGGCGCCCGGCGACGACACGAACAGACCCGTGGCATAGAGAAGTTGATGCCATGCCAGGAACTCGAGCAGAAGGAAACAAATTATACAAAGCAAAGGGAAAATACAACCGTACCAACTGCGGTACAAGGAAATGAAGAATAAGCGTAACGACGCCAAAAAAAAACCCTTGACAGGGAATCTAATGAATTAGAACGGCAACACCGTTCCGTGCCACCTTTCTTTCGGTGACCGGACGAAAAATGTCAACTTTCGACGTAAATGGCGTCATCGTGCGGTAAGCCACACCGGCATTACCTCGCCCTGCTAGAGGGGCAGAGATTTAAGTGCAATAATTAAAAATCTATTTCGAACGATTTATGAAAGTGATGTGACGGTTACGTTCGCAGGCTCTTTGAAGATGGGTACGGATAGAACTGTGCACGGTGCCAGGCGTAATGGTACGAAGAAGTGAAATTGGTAAGATCTTCTAATACAAATCATCTCGGTAGGCGCGAGAATAAGCTCGGATTAAGCCAAGATATTCATCTTGTAGCAATGAATTATAATATCATTGAGGTTGATATACTTTACAACTGACGTACTTTACAGCATACTATACGGCGAAGATCTTCATCAAAGGGAACTCCTCCGAAACGTTATTATTCGCTCATTAGTATACTTTATGGTATTTGCACGAGGGAAGAGCGTACTATGCATTCTGGCAGCTATATACAAGACGTTTATTTTGAAGACAGTCTGCAGAGAATGTCTCGGAATCTCGAGAATGTGTACTTGTGGATGTGTCATGGTAATTGATCTCGCTGTAATGCCACTCGGTTTTCCATACCATCGCCCTTTTATGTGTTGTGAAAATGTTAAATATCCTGAGAAATTCTTCATGTTATCCGGATGACCTCCTCTGGATCAAGGAGCTTCAAGATATATTGGGCGCAATAGCTCAAAAACCTTGGAACTCAATAGACGTAAGCGAGACATTTTTGGAGCAATGAAAAAAATCAATCAAAGGTTCATTTTCCCATCAGCGTCGCATTCGTAGTGCAGTTCCCTCAATGTCTTCGACAGAAACTCTCCTCAAACTCCCCCCCCCCCAATTCTAGCTGCCACATTCTACCAAGCATTGCTAACGAGATATAGGTGTGCCACCGTTCCGGTGATAAATAAATAGGAAATAAATTGCCGTCAACGACGGTACTGTTCGCGGTCGCATTAAAAACCGATCGTGCTGTCAGCAGGGCCCCGTCGTACGATCGCAGACAAGGTGGCAGCACTGCCGGAGGTCTGACGCGGAGACGCCGTACCCTCGCAGCACACGGGCGCCAGACCGCAAGTGCTCCGGGGGCACGAGTCGCTTTACGGCAGGATGCAACGATGTGAGAACATTTGTATCATGATTTTTATTTGAAACCTTAAATACCACTTAGGATTAAGATGTCAAAGTGGCTTAGCGCGTCCCGCAACATTCACCGGGTCTCGGGATGACTTTGGGCGTTTTGGCCGACGGGTGCACAATGTATCCATCTCTGGTCCGCGGGGTTTGGCTTTTTCTTCTGGTTTGCGCACCGGATCGTATGTTTTTAGTTTGTCCTTTTGTCGCCGCCTGCTTTCCCGCCGGTTCCGGCTTCCGACGGAAGCTGATCGGCTATATTTGCCGAACCCGGCTGCTGACGGTGCCACTGATTAATGGCCGTGTCGACAGCGTCATCGACCGCATTGTTTGATGAACCGACACCCGGCGGGAGGGGGTTGAACACGGGTGGGAACGCTTAAAATTGAGGCTTAACATTTTCTTCTTGTAGGTCACCTTCTTTTTTTATTTCTTCTTCCACTCCACCTATTCGCCATCGAGGATTGGGGATTAATGCAATCATTTTAATGCTTTTCTTTAAGCCACTGAGATGCGCTTCAGCTCTGACCCGTGTACGTGTACGTGTGACATTAGCAGTCGGGACGGTCCGTTGGTAAGCAGCTATTTGAGGTATGCTTTACGATCTGTTAGACGTACTACGTCTCAGTCCCTATCAAGTTTGGGAAGGCGCGATATCTTCACAACAGGATCGAGATCCTGAGAAGCGGCACGGCAACTCCGTACGGTTACCGATATCAAGGGCTGATCTGATGCCAAACGATCTAGTGCGCATCAGGTTACGGTTTACAAAACTGTCAGCTATATCGTTCAACTATTCGAGGGCTTTCCGATCGGATTGATTTCGAGGCTTTCGAGATTTGACGGATAAGGTTACCTGGGAAGAGTAATGTTAGTACTGCTCGCAATAAAATGTGCATAGCAATGACGACAATGCGTGGCACTCGTTTGGAACACGGTCGTGGAACGTCTAGCAGAGCTCTGTGTGGGCTTGCCCGACATATTGAAGTACTTGCGTGTGTATGTATGTATGTCTGCTTTATTCGCAGCATCTGTCAAATGTAAATATTCACATAACGAGTTACAGCTGAGATGCAGCGATTTTTTAACGCTGGATGCTATGGGACACTGCCAAACCGATCGGGAATCCGCACTGATCCAAAAAAGGGTTCCAATATGATACCATCCCCGTATCGCTCGATCTCGATCGTAGTTCGACTATCCACACCATACGATAATGAATAATAACACACGTGAAGGGAAAATACGAGCCAAAACCGATTCGGAGAACCTTCCCACAGGGTCCCCGATGGCGACCCGGTACCTGTCCGTTCGCTCGGAAATTGATCACTTAACGAAAGTTATAGATTATTTTATTTCACCAGTGACAGTTGTCCGTTTCGTAGCTGTCAACCCACGGCCCGTAACACCGAACATGCACACTACCTTCGCAAGCGTTCGCGGGACCCAACGCGGCCCGCTTCCTCTCTACCTTCTTCGGTTGAACCCCCATAAATGAGGGCTTGTTTCGCTGTCACATGTGTGTATATAAATATATAAACGAGTCCAATTAAAGGATTGACTTTGGAAGTAAATTAATTTAAACGACCAATTCAAAGCTAACAATAAAAGGTAAACAAAATACGAAAAATGGAATTATGCTTATGGTTAAATTATGGAATTATGCTAATGGTTTCTGTTTTATTTATGTTGGTAGCGTTATTTTTCCGCTTTTGCTCTGTTCGTTGCGTTCGTTGCGTTTTCGGATTTTATCTCTCTTTCTCTCTCTATTGGGTTTTCTCTTGCTCCTTCGCTAGCAGTAACGTAGAGTCGCAGAAGATTGTTCGCGCACGTTGCCTTTCAGCGGCCGTATCGTCGACGACTTCGTCGTCGTTACCACCAGTGAGTCACTGGACTATGAAATCCATATGGCTTGCGTACCTACGAAGAGGTCCGCGACATTTGGGTTTGTACGACGATAGGAACTGAGCCACGAAAAAAAAACATACAACAGTCCACAGACGAGAACCACAGAGAGATAGCTGACAGTCAGAATCGAGGGAACTCCAATGCTGTAAAAGGTGGAACGGGTTCGAGGGTTTCGAATCAAATCAACCATAAACGATGGGACACAATAACGAACCTATCAACACTACGACTGTTTTGTTTGGTTTCCACCTCATCCTTCACCGGTGCGGACCCCTCGCAGGAGAGAATTGATTTCAATCATTATCTCATTGTTATCTTACACATGGAAGCCCAAAAACATGCTTCCCAGCCTCACCTAGGTTAGATAAGTCTGCGCTCTCCAGTAGAGACACCCGACAAGGAAGAGAAGGCGATCATTGAGGATAGGCTGCGAAGCAGGCAGTAGTCACCGCAGCAGCAGCAGCAGCAACGACAGCAGCCGGTTACGGGAGATGAAAAATCGAGAAAAGAATAATCTAAGACAAGTGAACCTTATCTTCATCTCATAACCTCAACTTTGCCGTACCTTTCCCCGCCACGGGGGTATGACAGTTTTCCTCACCGGACGATTACGGGACAGACGATGTGGAAGGGCAAGAGACTCGCAGCAAGCAGCAGCAGCAGCAAATAAAACACGAAAAAGAAATACTTTCGAACTTGGAAAAGAAGAAAAAAAAAGAAGAAAAAGAAGAACAACCTAACAAAAAAAAAAAACCTAAAACAATGCCACCAGATAAAGGAAAGAAGCGGAAACAGGAGAGAAGAAAAGAGAAACAAAGAGAAAAACAAAACAGAAACAAACGACAAGCAAAGCAGCTCTCGTTCCATCTGACAGCTATAACTTACTTTCCTTCTGGCATTCGGTAGAACTTTTCGGTTTTCAATAATTTTAATCGCGTTTCGCGTACTCTTTCCATCGTACGGCATTGGCAAGACACAAAACTGCAAACTGACCCTTTCGCAGTAGGACGAAACATTTCGTTTCACTATTCTTCCGGCGGGGGATTTTTGTGTATGTATTGGAGGGGGGTTTCGGTGGGATTCCTATTGGTTTTACGATTTGTCTAGTTTTAACTTCATCGTACTCTTTCTCCAATTTTATGCCACTGCTCGTTCGAGAAAAAAAATGGTCCCAGCAGCAGCAGCACCGAGCTGAATGTGGTTAAGTATATTTGATTTTTATCACAAAAACAAGTCTCCCGAACAGTGGGAACGAGCGTTCGAAATATATTGCTGCATTATTAATCTCCCGATGTTTCGGGGCAACGTACACTCTTAAAAAATTTAGCCGAATCTCGGTTAATTATTGCCGAGATCTGAACAACCGAGATCTCGGCAATGATCTCGGTTAAATTTCTGTTGCCGAAATCTCGGCTAAAAAAT
>CM028123.1:14359136-14553936 GCA_016254315.1 Anopheles parensis
ATAGAACTTATTTTCGGCAAAGGCAAATATTCAGCTGACATATCAGCAAAACATGAAAGAGCCGATGAATTTCGGCAGTTTATTTAACCGAAGTCGGCAAATATTTTTAAGTGTGTATGTCCCGGCACGCACGGAATGTGCGCCAGATAAGCCAGAGCTGGGTGGACGCGCAGTGGACGGTGGGCATATTCTGCGGAGCAGCACCGTTTTTCTTTGTTTTCTTCGTAGCACCATTTACCAAACTGGATTATTGAATTTAATGATGACTGTATGTGCGTTGGTCGAATTTTTTTCTCTTAATTTTATTTTTAGCACCATTTCATTAGCGGACTAACCTCAATAAAAGCGTTACTTGCCGATAACGCCCTCGTGAGGTGGCATATACGCACCAATATCCATTGGGACATTGGGCAATTAAATCGAGTGCATCATAAAAATTGGTCGATACCCCGGAAGTGACCGCTGTGTGTGTATGGAACACCCATTAAATGTGTCCCATCCGAGTGGGAAAGTAAAACCGAGGACATTTATTAAGCTATAAAAACCTGTGTCACCAAGGACGGGAGTGTCCCGTACGTCCGCAAGAACTGCGAAATGTCGATAGTCACCGTATGCTGTTTTGAATGCGATCGTTTATCTCGAAACTGGTCAGACTCCGGGGCGATATTTAACACATCACACTGGACTCGATCAATAATCCTGGCTGATGAGTGAAATAAGAAACTTAAAGACGACGGGACAGCTACCAATTAGTCGGTACGGCAAAAACCCCGACATACGATACTGGAAAGGAAGAGGAAGCGAAAAGTAACGTTCCCCGCATGTACGAAAATGAACATGCAAAACAGCTTATTCCCACCCGGTTCGGCCCGGTTACCTCACCTTAGTGAGAAGGTTTCCGAGATTTTAGCTGACGGGGGTTTAGGCGATGACCATTCGTTAGGCGGATCGTTTGACAGATCGTCGATACCTGGGGGGGGGTTAGGCTACTCCCTGTTTTGGAGTCCTGCTTCGAAGGGGTTCCAACGTCCCAACTTTGAAGATGAGGGGGAATACAACAACCCAAAAAAAAAAAACAAATAAACCCCCCCTCAAAAAAAAGAAGAAGAACCTAAGCGACGATATCTTCAGGATATCTCATCGAAATCCGCAGCCTAATTGGAAACTATCATAGCAATAGGCCCCGGAGGCCCCTAAGGCGTGACAAGCGCGCCTCAGCTAATTATGGGAGCTATTTTCGTTCACCTCCACACTGTGTGGGGGAAGGAAGCGAGTGCGGGGGAACATTTTCGGACGGAACCGGTCCGAACCCGTTGCTGCTGTGCTGCCGTTCTGCTATCGTCTACACTGTTACTGCTCCGTCACTCTGTCACCTCCGCTTTCCTCTGCTCTCCGTGATACTTAAAACAAAAGACCAATGCATGATGTGGTCCCAGCCCCCCGCCTGGGTAGGGGAGAAGAAAGGATAAGGTTGTGGGACAAACGGAGACACAACACAGTTCTTGAACAGTGCGCTGCCACCAGATCCGAACGCTCACTTTACATGAAGAGGTGTCCAAGGCAGTGCGCGTTCGCGCTTGATTTGTGATCCTGCTCGGCTGGATGCGACTTAATGAAAATCAATTAATAAAATGTGTATGGATGTATAACTACAAACCATTCGTTGCTGATACCGTTGGGAAACCAGATGCATCGTCGTAGCAGATGCCTCGTCTAGAAGGAAGGTGAAGTCAATATAGAGCAGCACCCGCATCTTCCCGCTCTCCTCAACTCTGGGATGAATGACGCGGCAACCTGCGTAAGGAAAGCAAAGAGGTGGAAGATGAGTGGAGGGAATGTAGCACGACCCAAGGAAAGCGAGACCCAGAAGAGAACGACAACCGTAACATGAGCAAACAAATAAATCGAAAACTTATCTAATAAAATACCGTAGTTTACGATCGTTTAATGCAAATGGCTGTAAAACAATGAGTCCCGTGGTAACGTTTGCATCGGGGGTTTAGGGCCGAATGGGGGAAGAAACTGGAGCCGTACTGTGACGATAACGATCAGGCATCGTTGCGGGTATAGCAACTCCACGCGCAAGACACTGCTTCGGGAGGGCTACATCGAATACCCCGGCGGCACTGGCTGGGGCTTCTGCATAGTCCGGAACGGGCAGGGATGTGATGCGCTGAGACGGTTATGGTACAGACAAGGGGAACTGAGCAGTGCTGCAGCCAGTCGCCGGGGTCTGACCGGAGTTGGGAAGTTCCCGGAGATACTGGAGCTGGAGCTCAGGAGGAACAGAGAGCCTTCACAGAACACTTGTGGATTTGATGTTTCTATTTTAAACCTCAACGGTAATTACAAAATTAGGAAGGTGATGTATGTGACAGGTGTAGTTTAAAATTTGTCAAGATAGCTTTAATAGGTCCAGTATACTCGAGCAGCATTACGTGTGCACAGTATGGAATATTGTTCAAAGAAACATCACCAGAACATCAATGCATTAATTTTGATGATCCAACAAAATTGAGGAGGCTGCATTTATCATCACCGCAAGATGCGTATGCTCTATCCATCTCTGTACTTAATTCACCATAAAATGTTCACCTCCCCGGGATGGAGAATTGTACCAGCTGCAGGATCTTGACGGTGGCGATAAGAACCTCGACCGCATCTTCTTCCCACCCGTCACTAGACGCAACGGAACACCGACACCGGTGAGGGAGAGAAAAATACCCATCTTCCTCACTAACGCAGATTGGACACGCACTGGCACGTTGTGTTCCGGTTCCTGTTGCCGGGGATGAGAAAAATCGACCATCGGAAAAACCTGGCCCGGAGTACCATTTTTCTTCCCCAAAAAAACCCGCACCGAGGCTGTGCTTTTGTACACTTCAAGCATCAAGTGACCATAAATCATAGCCAAATTACTCTTCACCACGCAAACCAGGCAAACCCCGGATTGTACGGGTCGTGTCCTGTAGCGGGTGAAATAATTTTCCATCCCAAAAACCTGAAGCGAAGGAAGGGGAAAAACTTTGTGACCCTTCTGCTCTTTTGGTTGTTCTGGTAGCAGCAACAACATCACGGGAGATGGTACGGATGGTGTGATGAGATGTACTTACCATCTAATGGTTGTTGTGTTTTTTGTTGTTGTTGGGGGATATTGAAAAAAAGATTCCATCTATTGTAGCGAAATAGATGAGGTGGGAATAACTAATCGAAGGCTCTATTTTGTTTGCCGTACCATTATCGATTTCCAAACAATTTGGGCGCTCGGAGTTGCTTTCATTATTGAAGATGTTTGACGACATTGTTAGAATTCTTTTGAGAAAAAATGCAATTCTAAAACATAAAAAATTGTGAACACCTTGAGAAACATAACCAAATTAATTCTACATCTTGAAGTTACAGTAAAACATTGAGGATTTTGATACTGTGAATATCTGATTATGGATGTAAGATACTCTTCAGCAATCTATTTTACGCTGTTGCTACATCCACTCCAGTGTGTCTCACCCTTCATGCGGGGAAGCAGACAGAAAGATACGGTAGAATTATTTTCATTTCTTTAATGCACTCCATCCCAACGCATCTAATGCAACATAATCAAATTTAGATCAAGCAGAACCGGGTACGGGACCATCGTACGGGACTGGCACTGGTGGAAGTTTTGTCATGTTTAGGGTGAACTCTAAACCCCGTTACCAGAACATAAAACATCCGGATCCAATTTCACGTACCGGAGGAAAAACGTTAAGCGAAGGGAGGGAATTTTGCACACGCGTTACACAGTGGTAACGTACTGTAACCCAATAAAAATCCCGCCGGGTGTGCGTATCCGGAGGAGATGGATTAACGCACGGTCTGTCGAGATGGACGATACTTGCAACGTCAACAGTGCGTCATTAATGTCACAGAATCTGTTGCTGTTAGTATTGTTGGTTACTATCGTTACCTTGGTGCTGGTGATATGATGTCTGCATGACAGCTTCACGACGAGATTGACAGTAGCGATTGGTGAGCTGAGTAGCGCGAATGAAGATGACCCGATAAGAGTACTCGTGCTCTTATCCATCTCACTTGCTGTGTTCAATTTGTCACCAAGCGTTGGGCGTTAATAAGAAGCAGATGAAATTGGACAACAAAAAAAAGAGAGCAGTGCAAAGTTTGAAAAGCAAAGGAGCGTGCGTGTAGACGAGGGCCAGCTCTAGTTACCAGCTGTTGAGGGTTCCCACCCTCTACCAAACTCTTACCAGCGGGACATAATTAGGCAATCATCACGAAACGAAAACGATTTTGACATCGTCCTCGTGACGTTTTTTTGTTGTTGTTGTTGTTACTCAGAATTCTAACAGGTCCTTGAGATATTTGAGCCATATCATAGATAGTAGTATATTGGAGAGTGTACATCACACCACTCCACAAGATGGGAAAATCTGCACACATCTGCAACAACCGTCCATTGTATCGACACGGACTCTTCTTTAGCATGTTGTACTTCCCTTTCCATAACCTCTCCAACTTCATCGTACCTGTCTTCCTGATAACCTGTCAAAACAAATTCATTCCGACAATGCGCATCTTGTCGCGTTACGGGTCATAAAGTACCAGGGCGGTAACGTTTTTTTGGGCTGGGCACTGTTTATACATCGCTGCTTGACTACTGGGTTGCCTTTAAGGGGAGGGGGGTTTGCTCATCCCCGGCGGTTGGAGTCACTTGCTCACGATCTACCTACCGTTTTCCCAGCGGTATGCAGCTGGAGAGCCTGTATGGCAAGAAGGGAACACTGGGCAGAAGGCGGTCACCGCGCAGTCACCGCACAACAACGCGACGGGGTGCTTTTGTAGAGTTTTATTGTTTGCATGTTATCGCTTGTTATGGCACTTTATGTTCTCATTTAGACCGTAACTCAATCCTTACGTGTACGCGGCCGAACGATGTTTCCCGGGAAGACGTAGCAAAAAGGATACAGTTTTGTATGTGTGTGTTTGTCTTTCCTTTTCTTTTGGTATAAAACAGAAAGACAAGATGAAGCAGAATATGTTTCTTTTTATCGTCGCTTGTGCACGAGAAATAGGGACAGGATGAACGATCGTGAGAAGGAGTGACAGAGCGAGAACCGTACCAGGTCGCTTCAAGGATTCAAGGTAGAATGGAAAGGAAACAGCATCAAAATCTTTGAATAAAATGTTCTGTCCCCATTCTACACCCAGAAGCTCCCAGAAGATCTGCCATTCTATAGTTGGGACCTCACAACCCTAGCCATTGTTTTTTTTTGTTTCTTGCGCTGACACTCATGTCCTGCACGTCGATTGAAATCACCAGAAAGCCCTCCAAATAGCACAACCGCTGCGCTGATATTTGATCCAAAAGAGCCCGGAGTACACCGATCCGAAACAAACAAAAAAACAAAAAACCCTCACCTCAAAACGGCCCGCCTGGTTTCAGCTGCCTCCGGGGGAGCGGAGGGTTTGTTCGGCGAAAATGGTGAACTCCGATCTTCCGCCTGTGGCCTGTCACCTGTGGACATTTTTCATCCGTAATTGATAATTTATCTCTGTCAAAAGAATTGCGACAGTTCGCGGACCGAGAGACCGCGCTGCTAAAAACGGGCTAAAAACCTTCACTCCCGCAGACGGTGAAACCGAACGCGTTTTTCCGTAGCGCTCTGCTTCTTCCTCTGTGTGTCCTTCCCATCCGCCTGGGGTCTGGAGGGCTTTTGGAACGTCTTCGGAAGTGGAACGACACGTAGTACGAGTGGTGGGTCCGTTTTCGGCGAATGAATATTAGATAACATGCACACGCAGAATAAACGAAAAAAAAAATACATGGACAAGCAAACAGAAAGCACTAACGCAACAAAAAAAAAATACATGAAACCCACCAAGAGACCCAAGAGAGCGGTCTCAAATGTGGCGCGGTATCTTCATCGCTGTACGTACATCTTTTCGCCCCCCTCCGCTAATATTTCTTATTCTAGCAGAACCGCACAAGGATCTCCGGTGTATCTTTGCGGTCGCGATACCAAACTCCAGGTGGGTAAAGGAAAGGGAACGACCGGGAGCAGTAGTTGGGACGACCCTTTAGAATTCCAACCCGTGCTGTAGGTTGTCGTTGAAATCGAAACTTCACCTCGTGTGCGAAGCGTTGTAGACTTTTTTTCTCTGTCAACCCCCCCCCCCCCTCCCTCCCTTCGAATGGTTTCCACTTTGACTCCCCTCTCCTCCCCCTCATCCCCCTCTTGTCTACTTCTGGTGGTGGTTTTGTTTGTTTGTTTGAAGTAATTCGACGACGACGGCGCAGGATGCGATGAATCTTATCGCCATGGTCATAATTCTTGACCGGATGCATTTTTTGGGTCTGTTTAGCTGGCTTGCAATGTGTCTGTGTATGTATTTTTTTTTGCTTTTTTTTTCGCTACCCCGAACACCCCGGACAGGGAAAAGGATCCAAGGGATGGAAGAATAAATTAAATCAACTTGGATCGTTGCGATGCAACGAGGACAGCTAAAGAATCCCGGGTCTGATTTTGGGGGACTTCAATGTGAGTTGGAGCAGAGGACCTTATTGTGATGTCTTAAAGGGGTTCCCGGCCAGTTCCATGTTTGCATCAGAAAACAATCGACCAGTTGTGAGAAATCCTTGGAGAGATTTTAGACATCTTTGGATCTTTTTATAGAGCTATATAGAAGACATCCAATTTACAACCCAAAACAGTTGGTCAACCGTGTACGACCCATAAAGTAATGGAGACGAAGTCGAAAGTGAACCATAATAGAATTACCACCGAGTAACAGCAGCTAGCACCAAAACAAAAAAAAGGTAAAATAGCTGAAGCTTCCATCCAGCACAACCTGCAACATAGAAGGGTGAAACGTTACAATAACTAAATGTGAATTTAATTTAGCACGCGATGGACGTATTTCATTTTCAATTTCATGCAAAACAGTTATGAACGGTGGGGACGGTGTTTCGGGTGTGTGTGTGTGTTGTATGTGGCACGCACTCGCGGGAACTTCAGCACCGTCCATGACACGCCAACCGAAAGTTTTCCCCTCTTCCCCAGGAGACAGTCTATTTCGATGAGTGTTTGCATCGAACGTACCGTGAATAATTGCATACAAAGAGCTTGTTTATTTAGTTTTTTTTTTGTTCAAACATTTTTATGTTCTTTTTTGTTTCGAAAGTTTCCTTCTGGAGGGGTTTGAATGCCCTCCTGGGAGACTATAGCGGGAGTAAGAATGGTATCTATTGCTGGAGGTGCCATTTTTAATGGGTTTATGTAAACAAACATGGTTTAATGAGATACGTATATACGTGGGGTCGACGCCTTCGGGTGTATGGAGCTGTATAAGCGCTTCTTAAGCGCTGCTTAGTAGCTGCATTTGATTCTAAGCATTAAAAATTAAATGTACACAAACTATAAGCAAGTAATAAAGTTCTGTAATTCTTTCTCTTCTTTTCTTTTCTCCCACAGACCCGATTGCAGGCTGCCTTTAAGGTAAGTGAGTTAGCAAGGATATACGGTACCACCTCGTTCCGTACCTTCTTCCCCACAGCTTACACGGGCTTGTTTGTTTAGCTTTCACCAATACCTTGCACGCTTCTTATTAACGACTTCCTGACGTGCACGCCCTGACACGGTTAACGGGTGAAAGTGATTGCTTTTGTGACTTGCGTGCGATACCGTACTGCTCGTTAGTAGGTACGGTTTCGGTGTACGATTACAGATCCTGACACTGAAGGTCACGAGCGTGACGAAATTATGCAAAATAGAATACATATTAAGGTTTTTAAATGGAGCACATTTTCGCGTGTGTGTGTAGATGTGAAAGGTGAAAGAAAGAAAGTATATTTAACACTAGAACTACCGGAGCAGTCATTTTGACTGAAACGCTTCATTTTTATTAAATTGTGTTTTGGGGTTAAACAATCCTAAGGTAGTTGAAACATGAATTTTACATGTATATTCTATAGTTCAATCTCCAGTAAACAATAAAATTATACTCCAACTCTTCGATATTGTTTAAAAATTAACCACGAAAGAAAAACGCTTAAAACGCTTCATAGTTCTAGTGTTAAAATATTTATTTGTATTATTTTTTTTATTGAAAATTTTTACTTCTGTCAACATTTTTAATGAAAAAAGTTCGATTTTATTTAAAAAAAACATTGTTTTGTATTAAAAAAAATGAAACATTTGCTTTAATGGAAAAATTCCATCATATGCAACATTGTTGTACCGGTAAAGAAAACCTGTGGATAAGGGCTGTATCTGTGCTTAAAGTACAGCTTCCAAACAAATGAATCCATACCTCGCGGTTTCATTATCCAGCGAAGAGAGAGAGAGAAATGGAACGAGAGGGACAGAAGAAAAGAAAAATAAAACTCCCAAAAAACAGTATCCCAAAAAGGCAGCCGACTTGAACAAACTCGGCTGCCGACAAAAGGGCTGGAGAATCGATTTTTCCATTCCGATTCCGTCCGCTGCCGAGTTGAGTGAATGATTTATGCTTATGATCAATTTCCACCGCGCAGACGCACACACACACACACGCACACTATCGCACGCAAACCTGGGGTGCTGGTTCCGTTCCGGATTGGACGACGCAGCTCCTTCCGTTCCGTTTGTTTTTTCACCTAAAAGGACACGGTGTAAGATGGAATGGCATAAGGTCTCTCTCTCCCTCTCTCTCTCTCTCTCTCATTCATTCTCTGTCGGTTCTGGTGATGTTTTGGGCGGCATTTACAGCGTGCGCCATCCGCATTTATGGTGGTGAATTGTTTGCAAATGCGCCCCATGCTCGCTGGCAAACCGGGGCTGTGCGGAGCGTGGGCACTGTGGGCAGCCGTGGAACAATTTCAATTTTTGTTCGCTGTACCGCAAATGCAACATCCATTTCGTCTCGATTAGTGTGCGATCATTTCGCGGTTGCCAACGGTGCGGCGCCACACCATCCGTGCGCATATTTACGTATTTAAATCGCTTAATAAGGATTAAAATATTGCGATAATATAAATCTCCCGGCTGGAATTATTTGATTACTTCGATCATGTTTTTTTTTTTCTTTCGGGACAAGCTGGTTGTGTGTCTGTGATGATTTTTTTTTTATATATAAAGATTCTTCCACCACGCTCGGAGTGGTTAAATAAAGCACAACATAACAAACATTTCGCATGCACTGCAAAGCCAATTGGGCACGGCCGAAAATGCCGCTGGCACCGCGTACCGACACCGTGTCGGCGGAGGATTTTTTTTTCTCTCGTTGTCGTTGTATACACCAGAATGCAAACAGAAATATTTTTCCATTTCATTTTCATCTAAAGCGACTTAAGTACACCGATAACTTATTGCTTTCTTTATGTCCACTCTCCTCGTTGCCGAATCTTTATTCATTTTTGTTTTTTACTTTAATTCTGTGTTTTTTTTTTCCTACGCTAAATGACTTCAGTGGAGCATCCTCAGGGAAAATCCTCAAGTGAATGATAGGCTCTTAGCTGGTACGATACCGTTTGGAAGATGAAGAAATCTTATACTGATACTTCAGAGTTTTGATCCACTTTTTGCTAAAGTCAAAAAGGGCCTAGAATTCTGGGCCTAGTAGTACCAAAAACTCACAGTGACTTAGACTCTACACGTTCAGGATATAGTGGGTGAAGGTGAGGACCAGTGTGACCAGATTGTTTTCCTCATTATCGGTAGGAAAGCAAAAAATTTATCGGTAGTTGTCGGTATGATCCTAATTCGGTTCAGCTCATGCTCTCTTTAGCTAATACGTGTGACCCCGGGGGGGGGGGGGGGGGGGGGGGGGGGGGGGGGGGGGGGGGGGGGGGGGGGGGGGGGGGGGGGGGAATCGCAGGGAAAATGCAAATGTTGAACTGCTGTGAATTTTGTCGTTTTTAGCGGCACAAAAAGAGCTAAAACTCGGGAGAAATATGCAGTTTTTGATTGTCTGTAGATTCATTCTTGACATTTATGACTTCTTCAGTAATATTAAGAAAAATCTGTGATTTTCGGTAGGATTCTTGAAAAATCGGTAGTTTCAGGGTGCTCGTCTGCGAATCGGTAGGCTTATCAAAAATCGGTAGGAATACAGATAAATCGGTAGTTCTGGTCACACTGGTGAGGACACTAGACGGTGCGCAATACTCAAGATTCTTGCAGCTGTCCAATAGTCACCAAACTGTTCTAACTTCTGAGAAGTTATTATTTTGTTTCAGATATAGTCGTATATCTGCATCCTCCAATAACCATTTTGAGGACGTTTTACATCAGAAATAGCCAACGTTTATAAGAAATATTGACCTCCTAGTCTTTAAACTCCTAAATGGCATCTCCATCTCGTTCTGGAAGGTATTCTGTATCTTCTTGCGTTACTAACTATCTGTATATTATCGATTTTGTAAGTTGAAAGTTTTTGGGTATTACTCCTCAGTTATGTCTAATTTGAAGTTAGTCAAGGATTGGTTTGAATAGTAGAAGATTACCTCCAAGCACTCAACCAGCGGGTGGTGATCCAGTGAGAAAGCTAGTCCTCTTATTGAACTCTTGCATTAATTCACTCAATCAGTAGATCGATGCGAAAAACCAACAACTTCTCTTCTTGCAAAGCGCAAGTTCTTCGAACTACCCAACGCCGGTAGACGGTGAAAATTTCCATGCAAAAAGGAGTCTCTCACATCAAAGACAACATTGCCGCAATGCCTTTCTGTACGTACTCAGTCATCGGGTGCCTCGCGGTCGGCTGTTGCTGCAGCTCGAGCTGCTCGAAGGGACAGTCTTACCAGAATGTACGGAATATAGATGCACCTTTCACCTACCCCCTCCCCACACTTCTTCTTGAGAATCATTATTCTCAAATCCGCCAGAGATCTATCGCTGTTTGTTTCATATATTGATTTAATGTTTCGGTTCGGATTTTGATCGAGTCGATACATTGGTTCGCTTTGTTCGTTGCGCCATTTTTTTCTCTCTCTCTCTCTTTCTCTCCCATTTTTTTTTCACCGCCTCTTTCCCGGCGTTTGTCAGTGCGAATGCGTACGCTTCATCGTGTCTGCCCGGCCGGCTTGCAGCGACCTCTAGCCGCATGTTAAAGGGTGCGCGTCGTCGGCTTTGTACCAAAAGCCGCCACCCATAAATCTCGTCTGCCGTGCAAATAAATGGAATACCGACGCGCGTACCGCAATTTCGCAAAACCAACAACCGTGTTCGGTTGTGTCTGCCTGGCACGGTCGCCGTGTTGCGTGATGCGCAACGAGGTAAACGTTGCCGGGGGAAGGGAGGTGTTCGATTGCGTGAAGAAGCCGATCGTTTGACACATGTTGCTGTGCGCGGAATCGGAAAAGTGTCTCACCGGTAGGGCAAGTTCACAACAGAGGTTAATGGAAAATTCTCTCTCCCTCTCTCTCTCTCTCTCTCTCCCTCTCTCTCTCTCGTCTCGGGTGGTGTACTATGCGTTGGGAGTCAGATTCGACGGTGGCCCCTCTTTTGGGGAACGAAAACTGTCACCAAGTGCGTATTGCTGTCAACGTGACGGGTGACACGAGTGTGGAGCTTTCCAGGACGTTCAGCTGTATGTCAGCCGCTGTACGTAGGGACAAAAAAAGGTGATCTGCTAGTCTCAAAACCGTACCATCTCGTTACTTTTGCAAAGCAGCACATTTACCTGAATGCTTCTGTGTCTCACACAACCTAACGGTGCGCGCTGCGTCATGGTTCGTGGTGTTTTCGAAGGAATGTTGTCAAAAAATCTCGTGTGGTTCCGTTAAAAAAAAACATCCCGAAAAACGGCGAAATTAAACAAAGACAAAAAAACAAAGCATCCACTCACTGGAAAGGAAAGCTGGCAAACGAGAGGGAAACATTTCAGGCGAACAGAAAACCTCACACGGCTGCGTACACGGGCCAACACACACAAGTTTGGCGATGCGCTTTTTCCAACCCATCCCCGGCCGGACCGGACTTTACGGGCCCTGGAAACCGTAAGGGAAGAGCTGAAGACGGCGACAATCAGGCTCATCTCGCGGTGGTGGTATCGTATTTCAGGTTCTCGAAATCTTCAATCTGATGATTTTTCCCCCCTGCTGCGCTGGTGACTGAGAGAAGGGGTGTCTTTTTGTTGTTGTTTTCATTTCGTTTTGTTTTCTGCCAGATGAAGTGACGTGCTGCTGGGACCGAATGAACTGCGGTACGACGCGACGCAGAACGGATGCGATAAGCGAGATAGTGGTGGAGACCATATCAATAGCAAGCGAAACATCTATCCAGGTAACTCGCGTCCACACGATCGCGTCCGGAAGGAGAAGGTATCAGCAGCAAAACAAAACCCAAAAAAAAAGAAACAAACGGGAACAGACCTGGAGGCGTGTATGGAACTTAAAGACAGGTTTAACAAGATTCATCCGCCTTAAAAATCAGTTTTAATTTTAATTACAATATAGCATAATAATCACACACCAAAAAAAAAACAGATACAACTACAACAAAACTATCTCGCGAATGAACATGAAAGCCAAAACGAACAGAAAATCAACACATAACCATTCTCATTCGATGGTTCTATGGTCCCCGGGTGGTACAGGTGAGTGGAGTGGATTAGTGTTGATTGGTAGATGATCTGGAAGCGAGAGAGTTGAGACCAGCGGACCTTGCGACCGCAGCAAGAACGGAAAGAGAGCGAAAGGAGAAGAAGGCGCGGTATTATGTTAATTCTTCCTTACGGCTTCGCAAATGCACTGCAAAAACACTGGCAACACGGCCAACTGCTTGGGAGATGTACGGTGCGGTGGGTATATATGTGGACAGGAGCTACGAATGGCTGCAGTATCTAGACGCCATGGAGCAGTGCCCAGCGCCAGAACTGCCTTCAATTCCTTGCGGGCTTAACCGTCAACAAAACCAACAGACAACACTGTGAGAAACGAAGCAGTTCTTCTCGGCACAATGAAGGCAATGCGAAAAGAACAAGACACCTCACACACGGCACCAGTTTAGCTCGCTGCATTGCATCTCAGTGCATCCGTTACCTCCACCCTAACCTCAACAAAACAGAAGGGCGAAGTGGAGAAAATACGGAGGTAACTCAAAACTAACAAAAATATGCCTCGTTTCGTAAAAGGCGAGAGACTTCATCCAGACCACGTCATGATCGCACGGTGTCCGGAAACGCGAGCGTTTGGGTTTTGGTGGAGTTTGGGGAGCATGGAATATAAGGTACCACGGTACGGTTTGGAACTGTGCGCCCATTTCGGAACTTACCTTGGCACTGCACACACTGTGCATGGCAGGTCTTCGCCAATTCTTGACCGAACCGTGTGGTTTTCCTTCGAACGTAACATGTCCCGTAAAGAAATTTGAATACAAACCAAGCGTGCAGAATTCTGGACCGAAAAAACACACACACAAAATACAAAAAGAAGCAAACAAAAACTCTTCATGGCAAGGCGTCCGGGCACGACGACGCTGCCCGAGTTCGGCACGCTCGATCCCGAGAGCACCTTCGGGAGATAATTTATGGGACGATGAAGAGGAGATGATTGAAAAATTAGGGTGTAATTATACATCCCCGCATGGTGCGTTTGGTACCGTTCCAGGTTCCTGCTCGCTAGCATTCAGAGATCCGCAAGATGCTTGTGGATAAAAGGATCTTTGCTAGTGCGCCAGTACGTGTGTGAGACGGGTGAAGTTACTGTTGTCACCTATTTAAGATTTCAACCACTACACAATATTGGGGAAGATCGATTAGATCGGAAACATTGGTTTTCGACGATGTGGATAACCTATCAAATATTGTGTGAGGTACTGTGTCCAGAGCGTTCTAGCAAGAAATACATAGGTTTTGAGAATTCAGTTTGATCTTAATAGTGAGATATTTGAGAAATCCTAAGGAGAAAACAGTAAAGTTCACTGTTAGCTAGTTGTAACTTCAATTTCCTCATCCGCACCTAGAACACAATACCGATCGTGTACATCTCATGATTATCAAGATATCTCTGAAATTGGACTGATTTTCGTCCAGAGTTCCTGGAGTTCAGACACTAGAATTAAACACGTCTTATTGCCTGTCCATAGTAAAATCCTTGCACACCATCCAATCGGTTTGATCATAACAAATATCATTAGCGAAGAGCTTGGACGTACTGATTTAGCGTTCCAGTACTTATCAAGATAAGCAAACAGACATCGTTTGTGCAGTGTAAAGTTTTTCACGCTTAATTAAGTTTCATTACTAGACGTCCGGTTCGATTGCAATCCGGTCGTGACAGCTGTGCACATCTGGTCACGGTGTACCATCGCGTTAGGATCGCTATTTATTACCAGTACCGGAAACCGGTCGCAAAACTAATGATAGTCGACATTCCAATCTGGCCACTCGTATTGAGCCGTTGTGCACCTCACCGGTAGCATCACAACCATCTCTCTCTCTCTCTTTACCTTGTGCCAAAACTACACCGTAACAACAACACAAAAAAGGGACCCGTTCTTCGATCATTCAGGTAAAACGATAGGGTTAAGAGTGCCTAATATGACGCCCACGTCAGCTCGATTTGCGTCAAGTTACGTGGAGATTGTACGTTTGGTTCGTTTGCTTTGCTACATCTTGTTTGTGTTCCTTTCTTTTTGCCACTCTTTCTTTCTCCCTATCTCACTCTCTCGATCTTCTGGTCAGTGCTGCATTCGGGGAATACCGCTGCGCTGCCTGGCAATGATTGATGATCGTATCACTTCGAAATCAAGTCAGTCACTTTACATCCCTCCGTGTTCCGGGATGGATGGATGCATGTCCATTAAACATCTATCACGGACTACCATTTGATGCTTGGTGCCTTGGTCCCTGTTTGTACGCTGGGTTAAAAAAAAAAAACAAACCAAATTAAACAAACTCCAAAACCAAGGTTCGCAGGAGCATTGGAGGTGATGGCGCTTGGGAGAGCAGGATTCGATACCCGGAACAAAAACAAATCACCAGAGATACCGGTGTTCGGTAGCATTCTTCGATCCTGACAGCTGTACCGGGCAGTATGTGACACTCGGTACGTTTCCTTCGGGAAGATGAACCTGATTGAGTGTATTTGGCCGACTTGTGGGAGACAACATACAATTTCTCGCACACAAAAACTCGATCACCGATTGCGAATGCGCTGGCAGCATTCGCATCATGTCTGGTTCCATTTAGTTACCACCTACTGCTTTTCGTTTTACATTCCCGTTTGTTGTATGTTTGTTTGGTTTTCCCCTTCTTTCTTTCGTCCATTTTATTTTACTAATCATCAATTTACATGCTGTGCACCGAATGTAGAGGATGCTGCTGTGGAGCTGGGAATGGATATAGCGTGTCCTGGTCGTGGTCCTAAAGTGTGCGCCAGCATTCTGGCATCGACCTGGCCGGACGGCAACAAACCTCGAACAGATATCGGGTTGGTTCGAATTTAAATACCCATTTTTGCCTCATTTCGGTGGCGTGCGAGAGATCTCCGGATCGTACCATCGTGCATGCTGGTTGTTTGGTCGAGATAAAGGGAAGAAAAAAAACCAACGTCCACGATACGGCGATCTGGGAATCCTGGGGTGATGTGTTTGTTTTAGACCTTTATCGCATCCGGAGCGCTGAGTCAGTCAATCAAATTCGCCGGTGCCTTCACTTCCAGCTCGAAACGTGACCTCGTCTGAGATTTGTGGCCTCTCGGTACTACTGGTTCCAAGAGTTTGCTGGACTCAAAAAAATATTCGAGCTCGGGAGTTCGGGAGTTCGGGAGTTTTCAAGGTATAGCTTGACGTCTTGCGAGCCTCATCATCCCGACTTTCATCTACTTCTCCAGGCTTCCAGCTGAACGTAAGAGGACTTTGACCACAAGTGCTTCCCCTGGTCCCGGGTGGTTAACCCGTCCATTTTGAGGGGGCCGCACAATCGAATCGGACACACCGGGAACGCTCCAGGGATTTGATTGATACGGGTATGCACTGCGGGCGGCTTCATTTTAAGACATTCCGCCGGTTTGCAGAAGCTGATTGATGACATACGACACGACGGATGAGGTACGCGGATTGGAAGCGACTTCAAAGCTACAGATACCAGCGGAGAATGAACTACGCAACACTAAACAGCGGCGAGAGACAACTCGGAATGCTTCTTCTTATTCGTATTTTATTTAACTTACTCTTCATGTCAATACATGATACCGTTTGTTTATGAGGATTTGTTGTATTGCCAAATGCGAGACCGTACATGTGCTACCGGTTGCCTAGCAACAGACGTAAACATATACGCACTTGTTAGTCGATTGCTTTTTTTGTTTTTAATTCGAACGAGCACACATTTTAGCACAGTTTTCTTAAAATTAATTGTTTAAAAACTTTGTACATTTACAAATATGTATGTAACCCACATTACTTTTTGCCCTTCTTTTTCTTCTTTTGACCTTCCGGCCAGGCGAATCCGCGCGACTTTAGCACATCCTGAATGTTGTGACAGATGTAGTAGGCATTCTCCATTGCCGCCTCGTTAAAGATGTCACCTTGAAACTTGGACGATTTGCCACCCTTGCCCTTGCCCTTCTTGCCTTTGCCTTTTTTCGGTTTTGCTTCTCCGTCCTCCTCGTCGCCCTCCTCAGCTTCCGGCTTATCCTTCGCCGGTGTACTCGACCCACCGGCAGCTCCACCGCTACCACCCGCACTACCCCCACCGGACGTATCCTTTGCTCCCTTCTTTTTCTTCCCTTTGCCACCCATTACGGGCACACGTGAAGAGGTGGATATGTAATCACTTCAAACGATGGTCTCAGACTGAATCAAAAAACCCCCCAGGAGTGCCGGGTTTTAGACACCAAACAAAACACATGGGGAAATCGATCAAGCAAGGTTGAAAGTTGGTGTTGCATGGTAACGCAAACTATAGCAGGTTAGGGCGCCATCTAGTGTCTATTAAGCTACTTCTATCAGATGTTGCCGGCTTACAGGATCTTCTCCGTATCCTTAAAGCAGAGGACATCCAATTGCATAATCCAACCCACTCCAAGAATGCATCGTTTCTCATTGCTGGGAACTCTGTTTTTTATTGGGTAATTTTTTTGGGTTTTGTTTTGCGACGAAAAACGGAACCCCATTCATCATGGGTCGTGAATTGTCTTCAACCCGTGCACCAATGTCCCCAATTGCTCGGGGTACGCTTCACGCCGCACTCGCGCAAACGGTGTATAAATATTCATGTGCGAACCGGAGCACCGTACGTAACGCTTAGCTAGGCGGTCCCCGCATTCGATCTTATCGCGGACCCTTCCACGTCCGATGAGGCAATAAATATCGAAATTAAATTTCGCCTCCACCTGACAAGTTCCTCACCGCAGCAGCAGCAACAAACCCGTTCCGTTCACCGATTGCTGCAGACACTGTCATCGATGGGTTTGAAAGGGGCGCAGCTGGTACGAGCTCGTAATTCTTTTACGGCCCTGCACGGCCGGTGGTCCATTCGGATGTGCACCGGTGTAACGATATGATGCGGAAAAACTTGCTGTTGTTGTTTTGCCTTGACTTTTTTTGGGGTGGAAAATGGCGCGCGAGATTTGCTTTTCAGCGCCTTCACTCATTATCAGCATTCGGTTGGGACTACCTCTTGCTTTCGTGAGGAAACCAACATGACGGAAACGGGTAAGCAAGGGAAATGGAGGAGAGGGGAGGGAGGGAAGGTGGTAATCATGAGCTGCGAGAGATGCACTTCCAACCTCACCTCAAGCAAACGAAGCAAAAAAACAAGCTACAACACACATAGACACAAAAGCCTCGAGGAGGATCGTCGTGTTGGTGCCGTGACCAGGATCCACGATCCGAATTTTTTCCCCCGTACCGATAAATCATGCATCGGGTGCTACACCGCCTAAACTATAGCCTGCGTAGAAACGTTGCGGTTGGCCATTCTGGGAAGTGGAGGGGGAAGTGGGGGGAATTGAGGCATTTTTTTGCGGTCGAATCCTCCGGTCTTCCCGTGGCAAATCACGCGCCATCTGCGCCATCGGCGGCCACGGTAGGGCTGCCGTGTTGGAAGATTTATGAGCACATTGCCACCTGAACCACGGAACCGATGGTATAGATCTCTGCCTTGCCAAAAAAAAAAACAAAACACAGCATCATCCCTTCAAGGTTGATCAACTCTCGCCGTAAGGTCGTACCGTAATTAATCGCTGCCCATCGTTCGGGGGGTTGGCAGATTGACCCGAAATCGGCGCATGACCTGCACGCCGCACTAAGCCACAGCATCCAACCGATGGGATGCAGTTCAGCACACCTCGTTACCCGAATGGAGGGGAGGGGAGTAGATCAGCCGTGTTTTACGGGTTGCACTTGCAGCACCAGCTTTTTCACAAAACAGCAATCTTGCTGGGTGGTATCTCAATGCAAGGCGGAAGGTGTTGAATGGTGGCACGCCCTTCCTCACCCGTAACGCTTGAAAGTTGACGGAGCAAGGGGGTTGTAGGAGGAAGCGGGGAAAAGCATACGTCTAACAAGCCTTCAACACACCACCAGAAATCAGAAGGCCCTTTGGTAAAATGGGGGGATGGCAAGCAAAAGCAAAACAAAAAAAAAACCAGCCCAAAGATGCTCGGGTTTGCGTTTCAACGCCGTGCCAACGTGGGTGCCACATGCTCCGGACGCACACTATAATTAGGGCTTCATTAAAGGGGTGGTCCTATCAATTTTTCCATTTTCGTGAAGTCCCAGACGCGCCCTTCGGGAACGGACAGGTAGGCCGGCCCCCCCAAAAGTGCGCGAGACGCGCAAGCGGTTCCACCCGGAAAAGAACGGCGAAACGAGATGAAAGGGTGCGCACACCAGAGCACTACCCCGCTCCCTCCCCAACCCCTCCCTTCACACACTCGCGCACGTACCCAGAGGCGCTGCACTCTTGTTTGCACACGTACGGTGATGCGCGCCCGGGATCGGTTTGCCATTAATACTTTATTGTTTCTATTACTGTTACTGTAACTGTGCTATTATTTTTGGCCTTCCCTTTACAGCACGTTCGCCATGCCGATGGAGACCGGCGTGTGAAGGACGATGTTTGGTTTTCTCGAACGGTTTGTGTACTTAAGCAACTGCGAGTTTTTTGGACGCACCGCGCTGGAGAGGAACTTCCTGGGAAAGAAAAGCGCTGTTGTCCTGTTCTTTTTTTCGCAGTTGGGGTTTTTTTTCGCTTTTGCTTTTCGGGCTTGTTTTGGAAGGAAGACAAGAGGAAACAATTTGCATGGTTGGAATGATGGACGAGTGCCTCGCACAGATTGCTACACCCTGAAGAGTGCAGCAAAGCGCCTGTATTTAGGTGTGCGCATAAAGCGAAGGATCTAAACTGTCTCAAAAGTGGACGGTGTGAAGATATCCTGCAAGACACTTTGAGTTGTTTAGTTTGTTTTAGGCATCTTCAGATGTCCAAGAAGTCCTTGAAATCTACGTGACTGAGAAGTGCTAACGTGGCTGAGTAATTAACGATACTCCAGATGAAGATCTTCTGTGGATTGAATATCTGTAGGAACTCTCTTTTATAGAACAATAGTTTTTATAATTCTAACAACTTTAACTCCTTCTGTAGTCTGTCAGATGAGGGTCAAAAAATTATCGATTGTAACTTACCTTTACGACACACAATAAAGCATGTTGCTCTTCCAATATTTCTTATCTTCTCGTAACTGAAGTTCTGCATGCTATCGGTCGCTGTCAATACAGACCACCGGGATAACAAGCCACTACCGCGTGAGCCATATAAAATATGCAAACGATCTCACCGTACACACCGTGCATCATCGGCCAAACTCCCCAGCCGAATGTGCGAATGAGTTATTGTCGCTAAGGACAATGTCCGATCCTTCGCCCAGTTTACTGGCATTCGGGAGACGATCAAGTTTTATTTTTTTTGGGCAAAAGTGATCGAAATCGAACCAAATTAGTGGCGAACAATGAGAATGGGTGATTATTTTAGTTATTACAATGTTTTCGTCGCGCATCCTTCTGCGACCACCTATTCCTCCGGGCCTATGTCTACGAACGGGAGCGTTACGCAGCGCTTCTGCAGCCGAGCATCGTACAGGACTCGTGGTTAGTAATCAATTTTCATGTTAGAAATAAATTGACAATTAACATACTAATTAGGGACAGGCTGCCCGTTCTCATATAAATTTTCACGTATGGCAACACCGGTACCCACCGTGGCAGGCCCCGTACATGCTTGCCGGATCCCGCGCGGATGGGTTAAGGTGTATCGTTAATATTGATTTATGTACACCGGTCCGCCCCAATCCGATAGTCCCACCCGGGAGTGTCTTTCGTTTGTTGGGGGTTTTGTGTTATTTCGTTTCTGCCTTATTCTGTCAAAGCTGAATGGTGATTTTTATTATTATTTACCTTTTGGACTAAGTGTGTGTGTTTGTGAGGATTTTTTTTTGTTAGTTCACAGTTCGTTGGCACCTGGAGTTGGGGAAACGGGCCGTGAAAATAGCGCCCCCAGGGCGTATACGTTTTTGCACCACGAACGGTTGCTTCCGATTTGGGATGTTTTTTTTGTTTTAGGCATCCTGTGTCCTCCGTGATCGTTTGTGGTTTTTTTTTTGCGATGAGAAGATATGATTCTTGTTGATTTTTAGTGGTACGATGTTAGGAATCAGTTCGAGTTAGGTTTCGAAGAGAATCGTGATAGACAACTAATTAATTCCAAATTCCAAATATAGTCACACAGCCTCCAAATATTGCTGATGTTTCCCTTCATAATCGCTTATCTATACACGTATGTTGAAGAAAAGTCCGTCGGTGCATTGAATCGAACGCAGTTTCGAATGTCCAGTTTTAAGAAGTTCTTGAGGAATTAGTTACAAACTTGAGCCACTTAGCCACGTTTGAGCGAAAGATGCTCAGAAGGATTTTCCTGAGAAGGACAGACCCCGTAATTGTAGAAGAACAATAGAAGGAGGCGCTACGATGACGAACTCTATGAATTCTACCAAGAATTCACAGCAAATTAGACTGTCCAGGACTCCCTGGTGAACGTGGGCATCCCATTCGAATGACACCGGACAAAGTCCTAAAGCCCGTAAAATCTTTTTAAGTCATCCACATGAACAGAAGAGGCGTGGCAGGCTCAAACTGAGTCCTCCAGGAAAGGTCTGGAGGACTCCTGCATCAGGTCAATCCCAAGAAGCGGCTGATAAGTACGGAAGTATTATTTATAAACAAAGTTGCGAAAGAACATTGAATTCTCTTATCGCTTTCCAACAATAATTTGTGTTTAGTTTAGGAAGGACTGGAGGACTCCTGCATCAGGTCAATCCCAAGAAGCGGCTGATAAGTACGGAAGTATTATTTATAAACAAAGTTGCGAAAGAACATTGAATTCTCTTATCGCTTTCCAACAATAATTTGTGTTTAGTTTAGGAAATCTTCCTCCATCTTCGACATTAATTTCTTCTGATACCTTTTACATTCAATACTGTAGAATATTCTGCTACAACGTCGCGTATGAGAAAAGCAATAAAATATAAAAAAACACATTACGTACATTTGTCACCAAGTACCTGTTTTGCTCCATAAATGCATGTTTTTTTTGCTTCTTCTTTACGAATCCAAATCCCAACAACGACGCTTTAATATCTCGCGAGTGAGTCCGGTTTTCGATAGGTTATCCGGGTGCGTTTTGACATTTTGGTTGAACATTTGCGCTCGCACTGTTTATTGGCGAAGCATTTAATTCGCATCCAGCAAAGCAATAATTTATTTTTCATTATGCTGAAACAAATATGGGGGAAAAAACGTAAACAAACAACTGGCCATGTTGATTGTAATCAACTTATTGGAAAAAGCGTACAAAACAAACATCTCTAATATCGTGTCGTTTTGATGTTGTTCTGGATGACGATCACACTGGGGACGATCAGTGTCTCTTTCAGTGTTTTTTTTGCGATTTGCGATTTGAAGTTTGCGTCAATTTGCTTTGCTGGTCTAGTTAATTTAAAGCATCTTTCTGTCATCGTACCTGTTGGAATCCTTCCAATCGGACGATTGCAAACAGTTGTCCCGATACACGCATTCACGAATCGCCGATGCGTAGGTTTCGGAACGATCGGTGCAAATGGGCCAATTGGAATCATCAATGGCTGATTGCAAACTGGATTCCCCCCCTGTCTTGGGGATACCCTGTTTTTGAGATGTACAGCAGAACTGCTGTACGGTTCGGTATCCTGGTCGACTGGTTTTGCGACGATTATCCAGTGTTTTGCTGGTGGACTGTGACCACGGGTGAGTTTGGTTAATTAACCGAGACCACAAACTGTGCTGTGGATGCAGTTTTATAATCATATATTCACCGTCCAGGTTGCCTACGCACCACACAACCATCCCGTGTTTGCCGTCACTTTCTTCCGGTTTCGTTGACAGAGCGCTTTCCTAAAGTTCCCCCAGTTTTCTTGAGGACGGGATGAGACATCGCCGTAACTTGATACTTGCTAACCGAGGGCATGGACGGTGGTATCTTATCGGCATGGATGTGCACACACCCAGGTAGATCTTGTCGGGTTTTTTGGGCTACGAGTTCCACACAATATGCAGCAAAAATGTGTCCTTTATGTGCGCGACGCCACACAGAGGACACGCATCTACAAACGCGCGCGCGCGCGTACAGTCTACAAGCAGCTGTGTACCTCTCGTGTACGTAAACCGTCCGTTTCATGTCGTTTTTTTTTGTTTTTGGCGTTTGCCTCCAGTTGCCTACCCAAGCTGTTGAGCTTGAGAGACGGGACAGGACACGCAATACAAGGCGCAACAGGCGGCCTTGCCTTTTCACATTACCCAATAAAACGTTCACGTTCTGCTCAAAGTTTTTTTTTGTTACTGTCTTTTTGCTTCTTAATGTCTCTTGTGTCTTATATTTGTTTATTGCTTCCTCATGCGTTCCCCAAGCTTGCTCTTGACACTATCGACTGTACCGTGGTAACAGGAATGGAAATCGTTCGTATTCATATCGTACCGAACGAAATGCTCGCTGGAGCTCGTGTATAGTATCAAACAAATCAATCCCCGCATTGCACCCACTATCAAACAAAAAAAAGACACCAAACTACGGCGACGGTCACGAAGGTGATGAGGGTTGATGTTAATTATTCCGCATGTCAACTGATCCGTGGCACAAATTCTTAAAAAGAAAATATGACCAAATCGAGCGAGAAATACGCACGATACTTATAGACATTAAGACCATTGAATGTTTCTTGGAAAATATTTAACCATGTGGGCGATTTCTCGAGGTTTGAGCGAGAACCTGGTAACGATTCGATCATTAGACGTTAAGATTTGCCAGATTGGGAGATATTCACATACCGATATTGCACCGTACATCACCATACAACAATTTGTCCAAACCCACCTGTATGAGGGTTTTGCATGGCATTTAGCCAACGTGGAACGTTCGGCTTCAAAACACCCCCCCTCCCCTTAGGCGAATACTTGCAACGTGACGCACACTCTTAACCTTTGGAAGTAATTATTTTCCCGCGTACCGAAAGGGTTTCGAAATCCACTTCATGACTCTCAATTAACCCTTCCGCCTGTGACAGCGATAACTCTTGCTCATCGGAAGATTTATGCGAAGACACCAGGTTCGGCAGTATCGTCACCATTAACCCGCTCCAATTAGTACACGAAGAAACATTGGTTTTTTTTTGGGGGTTTGATCTCTTTCGCTCCCTTTTGCTTGTTGCAGTATGCGGAATATCTGAACGATGCGTCTATAACAAGCGGAAATGTAATTTTCATTTGACTTTTAACGGTTCACTTGAATCCTCCCTCTCGACAACTTCAGCCACCTTCCTGTTTTACGCAAGTCACGTGCGACCACCGACTTATTTTGCAATATTTTACACACAAAGTACTCTTTTTTATATCCATTATCCTATCCGCTCGAGGGTAGTCTTCCTACTAGATTATCCCCCCGCCTCCTTCCTTCACTCCACGATGCTTTTCTTCCCCTTTTTTTGGCAGTGAAGCACCGTCAGGTCGTGTGCAGTGAACGGAAAAGTCATTTGTTACCTTCCCCATTGCATTGGAGTGTACCGAGACGGATCAGGTGGATTTTAGGATCTAGAAATCCTGGGATTACCGGCTCGGTGTGGTCGATATAAATGAGACATCAAACAAAAAAAAGAAGACTAACAAGGACACACAAAAGCATTCTCGAGAGAAAGAGAGAGAGATGCCTCGGGTAATACAATTTTCCGCGTCAACGAAGCGTAACATTGCGACAATGGTGGCTAGTGTCGGATTTAGGGAAATCATAGCAACGAGGGTTTCTGCTTTGCGGAATTCAGGTCTCGCTCGTACTAGCCGCAATGATTTTCAATCTGTTGGCAAACATTGCAAAGTCTCCTCTTTACGCCGTATCTTCCACAGTTTTCGAGATATCGATTTTATATTGCAGAATCCTTGAGCTTCAACAACGAAGAAATGTCTACAAACATGGTGATTGTATATCTCCCCTTGAAAGTAGATAATCTTAGCAAAGGTACTAATTTTGCTACAAAATGTTAAATAACTAGCCCGAGAATTGAAATTGAGATCTGCATCCTCTTCAGACTCTAGCGATACAATCGATTTATCTTCTAACGAACAACAACAAAAAACCTAATCTCCAGTCCCACGCAAGCACACGTGACGTTACGCATCATTCTCGTGTACACTGTACACAGCCTACGGGCCGGTTTTTGGGATTTCATTTCGTTCGCCCTTTTTCGTCGCCGTCGAACTACGGTCCCGAAGTCATTGAAATTAATTTTTAAAATACGTTTCCTGATTTCCCGCAGGACTCATAAAGTGACGTTTGTATCTCATCCCGGTGTAATGGGAATGGGTGGCAATTTCTTACACAGGCCCTACTGTGTCCTTTTAAATTGCGCAGGGAAGAAGCGAGGGAAGGAAACTAACAACAAAAAAAGAACCCATGTACCTTACCCAACCGGCGTTATGGCAGTTGTTCCAGCAAGCGGTTTTAGGGAGAAAGCAGGCTGGGCTTCCGGTGTGATTACCACGTTTGACACTCGGAAATCCGGACCGTACCGTACACGAATCGGAAGTCTATAAAATGGTTAACGTAAAAATGCACCAAAAACCCAAGTGGGACATCTTTTTCCACTTAGCACAGCTTGCGCCGCTTGCCCCTTAAGGGTTGTGTGCGTCGAAAAGCCGAAGCACCTCGGGCAATGTGGGAAACGCTGTGAAGAAGCGAGAGAAACAAAGCAACCAAAAAAAAGCATCAAGCACTCTAAATAAAGGGTGTAATTGAGTGCAGTTGACAATTCGGTTGACAAGCGGGACCCCATGAGGAAGCGATACAACATAACCGCGACGACAGGGTCCTATTAGGCCTAATGTGACCCCCTTCGGCTGCGATGCACAATCTTTAGACGGCGGGTACTTGAGCGCGATGACGCGTGAAGACGACGCGCGCGGTGTGGAATTTTCTTGATGGATGTCACCCGGGACCGCGCTATCCCGTGCGAGTGCATACGATGCAAGAGTTTATCCACTTCACCGAAGGCGCTTAGGATTATAAAGTCGCCGCGCTGATGGGTCGGGTCGGTGCGGGGAAAAGAAAGGAACGTGTAGCCGGTGACGGTGAAGTACCGGTAAGTGGCCATAAGTATAACGATCTCGAGCAATCGGGTGCGGGTAGCAACAACATTAAGAACCTTATTTTATCGTGTTACGCAGCGCCAGATGAGCTTATGTTGTCACAACTTCCAAACTCAACACAATGGGTTTGTGTTACGCCTCTCGGCAGCGCTGTGTGTTAATGAAGATGATACATTTGCAGCTCACTGTTATATTCCTCATTGAACGAATGGTTTGTGTTTAAATCTACTCAACTAGCGACTAAGGTTGTTGGAGTTCTCACATAAGAACCGTTTTTTTTGTGGAGCACCCTCGCAAGGTTCGCGTGTGAATGCAGGAGACTCTTGGGGAAAGTATAATAGCAAAGAAGAACAGACTCCATTGTAGTTTGAAGTGCTTATCTTCATCCTCAATTTGATGTGCAACAACTATGCATTCTAGACGAATTTTGCAATCTCATACAGAAACAAACGTTGGATAAAAATCTGACTATATACTCTCAAGAATTTAGAAGATCTCTAGCGCTGCAGCACTACATCCGAACTTTGTAATAGAATTCGAATAAGAGCATCAGGCAAAACACTTTAAGTTGGTCTACAACTTAGCATTCGAAAACCCAGCTTTAACAATAATAATAACAATAATAATATGTTTATTCGTCAAAGGACCCAAAAAGCCTACTCGACTGCGTTTACAACAGATACAAGAAGGGGTTTTCAACATATAAATTACATCACCTGCAAGGATCGCACCCGGAGAGTAGGGCAGGCGCGTAGAGTTTGATGGCCGAAAATTTATTAGATACGAACAATCTCTTGGCTTTTAACAACATTTCCTCAAGGGGCAATTGGCCAAACAAGAAATACCTGGTCCGATAATTTAGTCGGCGATCCCTGGAGATCAGAGAAATTGGCGTACTCCAGTACCTATCAGACGAGCGAACAGTACAGGGTTCTAGCGCAAACAGGGTCACGGAGCACGCAAAGTTAACAACCAGACCGACACAACGATTTCCCGTAGCGACAGAGTTTTCCAGCTGATCCTTGAAGGATAGTCTCGAATCAAGAAGAACTCCAAGATCTTTGATGCACTGCGTTCGTTCGAGTTTAAGGTTATCAATTTCGTGTGCGAATGTTACCGGGGCTTTTAAACGGCTGAACGTTATCACACTGCACTTCGCGGGACAGATTGCCGAAGCGTTACGTGCAGACCAGGAGTTAAACTGCTTGAGCGAAGCCTGCTCTCCAGCCTTGCGGCACTCCAGAAGATGCAGATATGGTCCTAGAGAAGAAGCTCGCCTAGAGAAGAAGTGCCGAGTAGCAGCGTTCGGAAAGATACGACCTTATCCATTTCGTTAACAAATTAGGAAAGCCCAAGAAGTTCAGCTTGGCCAGCCGGATGCGGTGTGATACGCTATCGATCGCAGCTTTGATATCTGTATAAATGGCATCGACTTGAGTACCATCATCAATCGAGCTGTGGCAATAATTTACAAATTCAAATAAATTTGTCGGTGTGGATCGTTTTGGGTATGAAGCCATGCTGGGTCGCACTGATGTAATTACGAGAGGAGGCTAGAAGCGGCTCATAAACCAGTACCTCGAACTCTTTAGCGCAGGCACAAAGTGACGTGATGTCGCGATAGTTAGCTGCCTCAGATTTACACCTCCATTTTTGTAAATAGGGATCATCCAGGAATTCTTCCATACAGTAGGGAATGTGACAGACTGCAACGATTCGCAAAAGAAGGCAGGTATGCCCTCCGGTCCCGGAGCGTATGACGATTTGAGGCGTCCAATCGCAGTAGCAACACTTTTTCGCATTTATGACAGGCAAAGCTGGACAAATGCGCTCCCATGGACGAGTTGACCGCTGCGGTGTCTACAGTCTCGAGATTCACGATGTCCGGTTGGAATGAGTCCGCGAATCGGATAGCGAATAGGTCGCACATTTCGTGAGGTGAGGAGATCCTCGAAAGGCCAGACGAAATACGCTTGCTGTTGACAAAATTCCAGAAGAACTGTGGGTTACGGTATAGGTTGAATTGGACACGGTACAAATGTCTTCGGTAGCAAAACCTATTGTAGCGCCGGTAGAGGGAGTGCACGGTATTATAATGCAGAACGCCGCGCACGTAGATTCCGATAAGCTACACGTTTCGCTTTTTTCAGAGCCCGTAACGTAGGATCACCCCACGCATTTGCCCTGCGCGTGTGACATAAACTCAGAGAATGCCTTAACAGTTAGGTTAAGAGAAGCATAATATCCTCAGAGATGCGTGAGATGAATAGCTGTAAATTGGAGTATTTAGGGCAAACCTTGAGACTCCCAGGTGCTCATGAAAGAAGATAGGTCTATTAAAAGAACAGCTTTTCGCACAAGTTACCATCATTAGGAAAAGGTTGTTTTACGCTTCTTCAACACTTGCTAACATTTAAAGCGAGATCAACGCCGAGTACTTCAACATTGTCACTTTCGCCCAACCAAAAACAGGTCCCAGGCTGCGTTAGGCTTTTTAAACGTTCAACCGATTGCAATGCACGATAAATGGAATGGTGTTATAAAAAAAAAACGGAAAACCGTCCCATTATCCAACCGTTTATGGAATATTTGCACCGGATTAACGAGGTGCAAAATGCATCTGTGGATGGGTTTGTTGTCGCTTTTGCGATGCGACGGCACCCATTTGACCGCCGGCGTTGGATGCTGTAAAACAAAATTTACACACCTATGAAAGCATTTTAACGAGCATCGTGAAACGGTGAGATTGAAACCGATAGAAAGGGACCATAAATGACATTTAATATCGCGTTACGTTATAATGGACGTAATTCATTCGTCAATCGTTTGCGTACAGTTTCCGGTCCGCCCGGGACGACTAATTAAAAAGCGACGGCAATTAAGCGGGCAATAGATTTGTATCGTTATATCCTACCTATCTCAATATTAGCATCTCTATAACGCTTCGGATTAGAAATATGCATCAGCAAATGCGATTCTTCATTTACCATTCGCTCAGTACATTTCAAGGTGTCCGCGTGTGACTTTCACCAACCACCAGATATCGTACTGGATCTTCAAAAAAAACAAAACGCCTAACCGAGTCGTGAGTGACCATTCCGCACCGTGTGTCCATGTCGGCACCTCTTAATGCTTGTATTCGCAAATTAAGCGATAAAGAAACAAGCGATCACCTGCGCCGTGCTCTTTACCACCAGACGATTACACTCAAACATTGCACCGTTTCGTTGTTTGTTGTTGGAGATTTAAAATAAACGGTCACAATGCAAAACAAAAAAACCCTCGGCGAAAAAGATCTTCCCGATTGTTGACCAGGTCTTATTGATTCGTTGGTTAGCATATTTGGTTAGTCGAATGGTATTGGTACACACATTGCAGCAAAGGATGCAACAGCAGGCTGAACACCGAAAGGGGGCATATAAACACACCGAGCGAGCGAGCAAAGCCCCGAAACGTTGGGTGATAATGCTAATGTAAATGAATACTTAACGCTATCTCTATGGGTCCATAAAATACGCATTAAATTGGCAATAAATTAGATGTCGCCACGTTACCGGTCGAACATGGCGTGCACGGCACGCGGTTTCTCGCTCTCGCGGGTGTTTGGGTTTTTGCTGGACAAGGTGGAGAATTTTTGACTGGCACTAGACGATCGCGCTCCAAGTACAACTCTCCGGCTTGTGAAGTTGAACATAGTTGTGTCTAAGTCTTCAAAGTTGATTGCAATCTAATCTAGATACTTCAGAGTTGGGTTGGGGTTATGGTAACGATCGGCCATACTGTAGATATGGACACGTTATTGTGATCTCTCAAACATGTTGAAGATTGAGTGAGAAAGATCAAAATAACACAGTTTTTGGTTTGAATTCCGATTTGCATACAGAACAGTCGTTTGTTTCTAGAGCAGATAGTAGCGAATGAGTGCTAGTAGATCTTGAGAATTCACTGAGAAGTCTTCCTGAGCTAGATCGACTCAGTTACATCGTCTCCCTAATGAAATCTTCGCTTTTCGCGTACAGGTGTCGATTACATTCAAGAGCAGTAGCCGAACGGCACGTCAACACCATCCCTAAATTGTCCAAGTTTAGGAAAACCAAAAAAAAAGGAAACCGAATTAGAAGGATACGTTAAAGAATAACCGAAACACTGTATGAGCGCGCGCACACACACATCCTCGGAACGGAGCTGTAAAAGATAAACCCACAACAATTACGAAAGAATTGGGGACCAAGAAATAAAAAAAAACACACACAGTAACAAAATAAAGCTAACCGACAGTACGATCAACAGATAACGCGATGAGTGATGAATAGCGGGTGGATGCGTTACGAGTAGCACCTGACACTGAACCTGATGACAAATACGCACAGGCGCACATCTGATGACACATGCAGTTGAACTTGGTACGTTTGAATGTCACCGTGTGTATCTTCTCTTCAGCTATTGCCATTTACAATCGCCGTAATGGGTTTTGTTAAGCATTGGGTCAAATGTCACCACTATCGTTAAACAGGCGGATGCATTCCTCTCTTTGCCTGCGAAGTTGTAGACCAGGTGTGGTCCCGTGTTTTGTGGAATGCTGCAGGGAGGTTGCCGACTAGGTAACCTTCATACATTTCGTAACTTTATTTTGCATTACGATTCCCTTATATTGGGTGATTGTTGACTTTATATGACCCAAGAAAACGACTCAAAAACAATGTCCATAGAGTACTCTTCTTTTGGGACATTAAAACCTCAAGAACTCTAGACTATTTCTGCAATTCCTTGACTTTAATAGCGAGATATGGTTTGGGTGGTATTTGAGTCCAATAAACTCCTTAATGTAATCCACGGAATAGAAACACCAAAGAGTATACATTCTCCAAAAACTCTATAGACCTTCTGTAGCATCAATGTCTAATAGGTATTTTCCAAGGATCCAGTGAATCCATGCAAAAAAACGCAGATCACAGCGAGAAGAGTGCAAGAATTTGTTGTAGCAAAGTTAACAGTAAAGCGCTACAACTGAAGTGATGTGAACAAACGGTGCAACAGCACGAAACCAGTGCCCAGTCCGTAAGTTCGTCGACTGATTAATATCCACCAGACCAGGCATAAAGGCAACCCCGGCAGCGGTCCTCCTTAGCGGTCAGGCTCTGTTCCGCGCTGCTCTTTAAAAACCTTCTGATAATGGGTTACATTTTATCGGTCGAATAAATGCAGCTCAGCTTGGCAGAAAACATTCAAAATGCATTTGAATTCCCGGGTGCTCACGCTGTAGGCGCGTTCCCATCCGTCTTCCACCCCTTTTTGGTGGTGGTGGTGGTGTTACGATATCGGGACACCAATTTCGCAGCGATGGACGGTGTGGAAGTTGGCAAGTTGGTGCCGACCGGATCGTTCTTATTATTATACACTATTTTATTTTATTTTTTTCGTTTGTACACAAGTCTTCACCATTCCAGAGCGCTCTGCTAATCTCACCGATGCATCCCCTAATCTATCATGCTGCGGTTAGTGGTCTTTCGTTCGGTGCCTCCGTCCATGACGGAGGTCTGTACCATTTTTTGTTCTTTTCGAGGATTGGTTCGGTGTTTGCTCTGGTACGGTTATCTGCGTTGCGTTCCGCGTGCTGCTTCTGCACAGCCGGTACCGGCTGAGTACTCGCACTGCGACGAAGCTGCATTTAATCGCATTAATTATTTTAAATGGCATAAATTTACGGACGCTTGAGTGTCGATAGAGCTGCTGGTGCAGCGACAACGAAAAGCTATTACCAGCGGGAATGGAAGAAAAAAGAAATGTCGTACCGTCTTCGGGCTAAACATCTCGAATCGCCTTGCATAAATAAGGTGAACAAAATGAAGGTGAAAAATTCTGTTACGACTTGTAGAATGTAGCCTACCTTAACAAAGACATTCCCTCTTGAGGACCCTGTAGTCAAATAGCCGAAATAAACGGTTCGTGGATCACCCGGAAGCCATCCGGAACGTGTGGATGATAAGTAGTTCCACACCGCTTCTCTAATCAAAAAAGGCAACTTCTGGTCACCGCTAAAAATTGACCGCCTAACGGAGCGCCATCAATTAATCATCCCGTGCCGCTACATCTACATCGCCCGACAAGGATCGCGGGCGTAGAAAGGTAAGAAAGGATTCCAACCAGCGTCGGCAGATTGCATGATAAATGCGATCATTTACCAACCGGCAACGCCTTCGTATCTACCCTTCCCTGCCAGTCATAGATGGGCTTGGGTTGATCGGTTTATCCGGTCGGTGGATCCGCACCAATTAGTAGGACCGCTTGTGGCGCTTTTAATTGCCGGTGTGCCGGCCAACCTTCAAACCATTGATGGGTTGCTTTGCTTTGTTGTATACTCTTGCTAATAAAGCTATTCTCACCGAAATTCGGTTATGGATGTAAAACACATAGTCCGTGTAGTTCACAACAGCCTTGTGTTACAATTCATCATTATTGTTGATCATAGTTTCTGTCCCCAAAGAGAACAACTCTATTCCAAAAAGGGAGAATACATCATCTAAGCCGTTTTGTAAGATCAAGACAAAATACAGTAAAATGCCGATTATCCGTGCTCATCGGGACTCGACCCCTGCCAGATTAGTGAATATCACGGATAATAGGCACAACTCTTTGTATTGATAAATACCCGGTTAATCTCGATGCCGGTTAATCGATTCCCACGGATAATAGTCCCTTAAATATCAAGGGCATTTCCATATCTAGATAAACCGTATATAGTGTCTATATACTATACTATGGTAGTCCTTTTGATGCTAAAAATGATTCTGGATCAAGTAAAGTATTATAAAATAACAATTAAAATTTAGAACGTAAAATAAAATCATTTCAAATGTATCTTTTAGTGATGATTTTAATAATTTTAAATAACCTGACATCAGTACAAAGGTTTAGCACGGTTGAACAGCTGTCAATTTTTGGCGCACGATTAATCTGCCCGCCGGTTAATCCGCTCCCGGATAATCGACGTTCTACTGTATTAGTGTTTATTGTGTAATGGATGGATGTTTTTTTGCTAAAGGTAAATGTTAATAGTCTTAGGTGCACTTAGCAAAATAAATCTGTTCTATTTGGTCGAACTAGAGCCAATTGTATCATTCCCTATTGAAGCTTTTATTTCCTACCATCACCTTCGCCTTAGCTGCACGGATAATGGGACAGCCGGATAAAAGGTACCCGGATAATCGGCGCTCCACTCTATTCAATAAATAGTACGGAAGCTTACAAAGGATTCAAATTTATTGAGACAAATCTTGTATATCCTTGTAGACTTCTTCTTTTTCTTGGCGTAACGACCTCTGACGTCATGCCGGCCATTTCTGGCTTACGAGACTTGTTTTTACCGCGTAGCCGGATAGTCAGTCCTTTGCTACGGGATGGACGCGGTCCGGATGGGATTTGATCCCCGGTTCTGCCATTGTGAACCGGCGCCGTTTATCACATACACTACCGGGCCGCCCCTTGTGGACATGGACTAACTTACAGCTTCATTACAACAACTTCATAGAAGGTCTATCACGGACGACACTAAAACTCTCTGTGGAAATTTCATTTCACTCCATGGTAAAATACTGAAAACTGCGTTAAGAAAATATTTCCAGAAATACCAAAGAAAATTCGAATGCTAACAGCGAGAATTCCCAGAAGAAAGTTGCTAGAAAATGCGATGAAAACTACAACATAACTGAATCAAATTTGCAAACTACCTCATGTGTGTAAACAACGTCAGAAAACACCAACAACAAACCAAGATTTATACAGGCGAAGGTGTTTTGCCAAACTGTCAAAATGTGGATGAGGTGTGCTCTTTCGTAGTGGCGCGCGCTCGTCCTGATGCTGGTGGACATGGATCAAAGTAATCGCGTTGAATTAAATGCGTTTTGAGATGGCAATTATGTTACCTTTCAACATTATTATTGTTTGTGCCGCTGTTTGGAGGAGTCGACGTTAATTAGAAGCAAGCCAGAAAACACCGAAGAAAAGTCCGGGTGCGAAATGAATGGGAAACGGGTTACCTATCTGTTCCTTTCGATGATGATGACCGTGTGGAAATTCGCTAAAAATGCATACAATGTTCAGGGTAACTATTTTGTTTAACGCCAGTTTTTTGAAAGATCCACCCCTGCTTAACGGTTACGTTCGATTCCTTAGTGGCAGAACCAATCCTTACACTCGATCACAACCACACGAATAGCACGCTTAATGGAACGGAGTTGTGGTACGTGTATCTGCCACCGTATCAGATCGACCAGTACAGCAACGCTAGTACCGTGGGTGAGATGGTGCTGTTTGTCATACCGGCCGGTTACGTCAATGACGGTTTGCTGTTCATCTGGAACCAGTTCATTACGTACGGTGTGCGCTACGAATGGGAAGTGGACGTGGCCGTCCCACTGTGGCAGGACATCCGCCAGGTAAAGCTCATACTGACATCCGAAAACATGGCACTGGCACGCACCGTCCTGAGCGATGACAAACATCTCGAGATCAGCATTTGGTTCCATCCACGCACCTACATCAGTATAGTGCGGTTCGTCATCAATTTTCCCACACACCGGCGCTACATTATCGCCATTTTACGTGCCGGTGTACAATTTCTACTATAATGCGTTGTTTTTTTTAAAGACTCTTGTCTAGCTTTTTTTCCGTTATGCAATACGCCGTCCAAATTATATGTCTTATTTATTTGTATAGACGCTAATAAAAACTCCACGGTGCAGGTAAAATGTATCGCTAAAACAAACCCACAAAACGCCAGGGATTTTATTCTGTTGCTTGGAGCTTTATCGATAATAGGGGCATTTGTCGTTCGCCACGTTCTGCGCTATATGATTGATGAAAATCACCTGTTTTGACATTCGTATTTGTCGTGTTCTATTATCCCCTGACCTAGAGTTGATCGCATCTGGGTTTTTGCCGATGGTACATCCAAACTCGTACCGTGACTAAACAGATGGTAATAAAATACTAAACACATATACCAACTTATCGAAATACATTGCCACCGACCCGGAAGTTTTTGTTTCACGTAGTTTAATTCAACCCTTCTCACACAAAAAAAAAATACACAGGGTCACAGTATTGCTAGAGAACGTGATGTACAGTTTGACACATGGAACACACAACCGGCACTATACGATCACGAAGTAATATAGCGTCAGTAGAAATGGTAAACCGATAATAAGAAACGAAACAAATAAAACCGCTGCTCACATTCTAATACATAGTCCTAGCTAAACTTACGCCACTAAGTATAATACAATTTACGGGTTGTATGCCGACCATTCGGTAGCCTTCTTCCTAGCTGATCTACGCCGAAAAAGGGGGGAGCGAGGAAAAAAAAAACATCTCGGCCGAGCATTTATCACGATCCGAGAGTTAGTTAACAATCCCACCCCTTCTAAGCTAAGTATTGTGTGTGTGTGTGTGTGTGTGTGTGTGTGTGTGTGTGTGTGTGTGTGTGTGTATTTTCTTCTCATATGCTTTTCTTTACAAATACAAAATAAATCATAAACATAAAGAGCTAACGTATCGCAGTGTATCTAGCGTATATGATTTGCGGCGGTTTTGTGTTAGGAACAGGATTAACGTAACTTTGGATTGCTACGGCTCCACACGATTGTTTTGTTTTATCTCCCCCCCCATTTTTGGCCGTGGTATACAATAATATATGACTAAAACAAATCAAGAAACCACACACACACACATTTATATATAAACAACTAATCGAACGGCGGGGGGGGGGAAGGGAAGGGGGGGTCAAGTGTTTCGAACGAGCCGTTCCCACAGCTTTTCCTGACTAGACGGGAAGATACTACGGGTTTTTCGTAAGGGTCGCTTCCGATTTCGATGACTTTAGCCGTAAACGCTGCTCGCAGAACAGATTGTAGAAGGTGGCCGATCCGCCCGGTACGCCCTGGGTCGGGCTGGTAACGGCGGACGCACTGCCGGTGCTGATGAACGATGCCGACGAGCTGCTTGCGGACAGTGGTAGGGCGGTTCCGGTACCGTACGCAACCGGTGGCGTTGTGGGTGAGTAGTCCAGCTTGCTGCGGTCCCGTATCGGGAACTTGTTGCGCGAGCAGCTCAAATCTAGCTCGAGCGTATTGAAACGGGGCCGTACCGGTTCCATCGTACCGCTACCACTCTGCGCGCCGATCGATCGGGGACGGTGGTGATGAGCGGTGGTAGGCGGTGGCATTGTGGATGTACCGTGCGGATCACGCAACCGTACCGTTGCCAGCTCATCGTCCGCTGTGGTTACGCCCGATTGCTGCCGTGGTGGATCACGTACGGTGGTTGGGAACGGCTCTTGCTGTCCTGTCCGTACCGAGTCGCGCTGTTTCGGGGTGGTCGACATTTCGTCCAAATTTTCCACACTTGCCTCATGCACGCTGGCCAACGGTGGTGAGCGTAACAGAAATGCACTCAATCCACCGGGCAGCGGACTTTTCGTACCAGCCGGTATCGTGCCCGCCGCTGGAAGATTCTGTGTCTGTATCTGTAGCGGTGTGTGGAGAGCTTTGGAGGTGGTGGGCGGTGGCGCTGTGGTGTGTTGTGTTGTGTGCTGTGATACGCTCGGTACCTCCACCGGAGTGGTCGTTTTGCACGGACCTAAAAAGTCCAGATCGAGAAACAGCTCCTGGAGGAAACGGCGCGAACCGAGCCGGTACGTGTTGCAACCGAGCAGACGGCACACTTCCGAGTAAAGGCACACATCCTGAAACACGAGCGGATGGGACTGCTTGATGTCGAGCAGGACGCTCCGGGACTGCTTGCTCCATACCGGGTTTGCCATGCGCTGGACGTGCCGCAGTACATTGTTTGCGATCGCATCATCCAGCACGGGCCTACCGCTATCGTCCAGGTCGGCTGGATTCCAACGATCTTCCGCACGTTTCCCACGGCAGCATCGAACGCACTGTGAACGGTTGTGCTTCTCGTACGACCACCATTGCTGCCGACTATCGCCCGATTCCGATTCGTCGTGGCTGGAGGAAGCTGGCGAGCACGGTGCTGGAGCGTTCGGTGGTGCACCACCCTTCATCTCCTGCTCGTAATCAACAGCGATACCTTCGTCCACGTCCGATCCTGTCTTTACGCGCAGTTTCACCACCTTCATCGAACGACCCGAATCCTTCGATCGCATTTTGCTACGGTCCAGCTGCACGAGTGAACCGAGCGCTAGAGGACGCCGTGTTTCCAGCTCTGGAAAAAGCTCCATTATGTCCAGCGGGAAACAAATACCTACAAGAAAGATTTAATTGAACAGTGCTTTCTCGTATATTTTGTGCGACTTCAAACTTACCGATAAAGCAGGGTCCCTGTGTGTTGGTTTTGATAGGAAAAAATGAAGATTTTGCTTTAACGCTCGGGTAATGACCATCTTCGCTTAAGGAGTAGCTAAAATTAAAAAAAAAACATCTCAATTAAACACGTCGAGGAAGAAAAAAGTTGATTATACTGTTGAGTAAATTTTATAAATTAATGATTTTCGAAAATGTCATAATTTTTCACATTTTGTGTGTTTTAGTGTTCTGCAGAATAGGATTATTTTACCCATATTAGAATAATAACGAAATAAAAAATGTCTAAAATCGTAACATTGTACGATAAATATTCCATTTTCATATTTAAACTTACTGCTGCAGGCTGAGCCGATGATATTTCCGATCGAGACTACGGATTTTGCCACCGTAGTCGGCCGGTTCGGTGACCGTCGACGTACGGAAGAAGGAAAACAACCGTTCGCTGCTGTCTAGCTGCATCGGCACATCTTCCGCGTCGGTCATGTCCGCCGACGAGCTCGAAAGCAGTGGCCGCCGTACGTGGAACAGATGGCGATGCTGTTTGCGGCCATTGATTACCTCCCGCTCGACGCTGCTCGGATGGGAGGTGCTCGGTATGGGCGATAGATCGCCCGTGACGAGACAGGAAGACGCGAGAAAGGAAACGCTGTTGGCGGTACTTTCGTCCTCGGTTGACGCAAAGCTGTGCCTCCGGCGGCCCGGTCCTTCACCGTCGCTTTCGTTCGTGCTGGCGGATGATGCGGCCGGGACGGCCGTCTCCCAGCAGCCGGGCTCGTTCACTGGCCAGTGTGTGTTACGATCGTGCCGTACCGCTACCCAGCCCATCGCGCGTAGTGCATCCGCACCCTGGGCCGTGCTCGCTACCAGACAAAGCCCACCGAGTGCGGTCGCACGTATCGAATAGACGTCCGCGGTACGTACGAGCTGTACCAGATGGGGCAACAACCATGGGAGATGTTCGTTCACATACTCGATCGCTTCCTTGCTAGTGCAGGTATGACACAGGGCCCACAGTGCCGCCTTCAAACGCAAACAGTCCTGCTCGTTGTTGCACACCCCGTTACGCACACGTTCGGCCAGCTCGACCAGTGAGCCGTGGTTTAGCAGCTGCGAAAAGCCTTTACTCGTTTGTACGAGCTGCCCGTACAGATGGGGCGCTAGGTTTGGTGCACCGGCGGCCGTACTTTCACCCGGTGCACCGTTCGCTATGTGCCGCCTGCTGTACGTACCATCCTCCGTGCGGATATGCTGCGTAAGGTGCGCGTGTGTGTCGGATTCGACCAGCAGCACGTACTGCTCATTATACACCGTAACCCACTGTTCCAGCTCCTGCACGGTGTGTGCCTCGGGATGGTTAATGCCGCGCGGTATCGAGTAGAACCGCATCATTACCATCTTACCGCGCGGGCCAAGCCGATCGAGCCGTGGCCAGGAGTGGGCCAGCTCCTCCAGGTACGTACGCTCGTAGCATGCCTCCTCCAGCAGATCGAGTGCCGCCATCTGGACGCACCGTGTCTGCCCGTCGCCCAACATTGCCGCGACCAGCTTTAGCATCAGCTGTATGCCCCACACTTCAAAGTTCGGCAACCGGGCACGGAGCAGTACGCGCAGCATCTGCGTTGCGTACAGCCGTGCCTTCGGCGATGGATGGCGCAACAGCGCCTTCGCCAGTATTAGGCGCGGTTCACCTTCGAGGCTGTAATCCAGCCCAGACACGATAAGCTTCACGTAACAGAGATGATTCGTCTTCAGCACGATCGTCGACAGCTCCTTGAACACGTCCGTATTGCGCAGTATCTCCAGCCCACCCTCCGTCCGGCACATGCGCCCGATGAAGAGAAAGTAATGCTGACACATCGTACCGGTCATGTGCAGCGGGCTGAACAAACATTCGTGGGCCGATTTCTTCGCATGGATTGCCATCAGCTGCCGGCTAATGTCGGTAAACAGATCCGTAAGGATGCGTATATATTCGAGCTGTAAACGGTAAGCGAACGTTAATCTTCCTTCGTTCGGACTAGCAAGCAGAGCTGTAAAAACGCAATTACCTCCGTCGATTGAAGCATCGCATCGATCAGCTCCAACCCGGCAGTTACGTATGCCGGCATCTGCCGGTTGCTGTTGAGATGTGCAAAATCCTGATGCGAGAAGCGATTGTTGCTTGGCTTGAAGTAGTCTACAATTCGACGCACGAACCGTGTATTCTGTTCGTCCAGCTTCATTCCAAGCAGATCGGACTAAAAGCGTGAAAAAAGAGAAACGAAATTTAATAATTATAAATCATCAGTAGTAGTTAAAAACAATCATAAGCTGAAATTCGTTCGTTCCGTTTACGTTCTCTCTTTCATTTCTTGTCTTTCCTTTAAACCAGAAGCCGGCAGAGTTTTCACCAAAATACTTGAGCTGTAAATACTTGAAACATGTGGATACAGGGTTTACTTCCCAAGAGATTAGATGATTTAAAAAAAATGTATATAGATACGACATAATTGATGTTGATTTGGGTTCACAGGACTAAAAATAATCTGATATTGTGATGATTCGATTTTTTGTTCTTCGTGAATCCTACAAAAATTTTCTTGCGAGCCGAATCAAATCGTCTAGCGTGCCGGATTTGGCCCACAGGCAGGACTTTACCGACCACTGCTTTAAACTATTCAAATTAAACCTGTCTTTCAAACAATTAATATCAATGAAAACCGTTCACTAAAGCTAGGAATGTATACGGAACGAATTAAATAAATATTCACGCCCTTTGGTAACGTACCCGGAGGATCGTGATGATAATATCCCAGTCCCACATGTTGGCATCCTTCACGGCGAGCACATTCGATTCCTTCAGCAAACGATCACCCTCGGTAAGGCTGGCCCACAGCTGTTGCAGCACGTTCCGCTTGGATGTGCGCTTCATCGTGCCCGTCCGCATGGTGCCACGTGTTACATCCCGAACGAAGCTCCCATCATAGCTGGTGTTCCATTCGTACGCACCTCCACTCCCGCTGCCACCGCTCAGAAACATATTCCCGAACAGTCCACCAAGGCCACCGCTACCGCCGCTCGAACCGGTCGAATCATGGCGTACCCGTTTCAACCCATCGAGCGTACCGTATTTGTACGCGTTCGGTCCACCCACTCCATATCCGTTACCCTGCGGACCGGTACGATGGCCCGGTGCCACCAGCTCACGGCGGAACGCACGCGTATTAATTAGCTCACCGCTTTGGATAATACAATCGAGATACAGGCTGCAGGAAGCGGGCCGATTCTGGAGCATTAGATGGTGCTGCTGTAGCGCCGTTATTGCGGCCCGTGCCTGATGGTTACCTTCGATTGCGCGCGTTACCAGCATTGGGAGGGTGGCGGTTGGTGTACGGGCGCAAATTTCTGCCGGCAGCAAACAGTGCAGCTGGTGCGTAATGCGTGCCAACAGTATCGTTGCCCGTACCGAGATAAATGTATCGCTCGAGATGATCACCTCGATCAGTGCATTCAGGAGTCCGTTCTCGACGAAACAGTACAGCAGGAGGGCTAGATGGATTTCACACAGGTTCGGTACGGCACCGGCCAGACTGGGGAGGATAGCAGTACCTTCGGCCGCGACGAAACCTTCGTGCAGCCTCCAAGCGTCCTGATACTCGGCCGGATCGACCACCGACATCGCGACCGAGTACTCATCCGTCCAGACCGGCTGTGGCAGACCGATCAGCTCGTACAGCAGATCCAGCACCGCCTTCCGTATCTCGAGCTGGTTCAGGTACAGGATGTCGATGAGCGATCGTAAACCGGACGGTCGGTGCGGATCACAGAACTCGATCGTGCCAGCCCAGGACCGTAGCACCGATAGCAGCGCAAGCCGGCTGCACGTAAAGCGCAGCTCGCGCGCATCCTTGTACCGGTCCATAATGCCGACCCGGTACGTAAAGTCGCAGTACGGTGCGGCAAAGCAATCTAACCGTACGCCGGCAATGTCTCGGGTGCGTGGCCACTCCAGCAGATACAGCAGCACACCGCACAAGCTTTCCGCGATACGCGGACTGTGGCATTCGAGTACGCTGCGTGTAATTACGCCCACGCCGCCACACTCGATCAGCAGCAGCGGATTCAGCACGCCGATTTCGCACAACGTTGCAAGACAGCAGCGCAACAACCGATCTTCACCCGATCCGCCTGCATGTCCTCCTCCTCCTCCTGCTCCTCCACCAGGGCCACCACCTGTTCCTCCTCCTCCTCCTCCTCCGGGGCCTGTGGTGCCCGTCCCGGCCGTACCACTTTCGCAGAGCGCTACCAAACACCGTACGATAGCCGGTCGGAGCTCGTCCGGTGCTACCACCAGCATTCTACGCACCAGCTTTAACGCCTGTATCCGTTCCTCCCCATTACGGAGCATCACGTCAAGGCTGCGGCACACCAGATGGGCCAGCTGCAATCGATTTAGCTCCCTCATATCACACGGTGCAAGCAGTAGACGGCGCAACGCGCGTAACGCACCCGCCCGTATCTGTGGCAGCTGGTGTACGAGACTGCGCCCGATACAGCACATCCACTGCTGTACGGTGTACCCGAGAGAGGCGTCCCGTTCGGCAGAATGTAATGCCACCGATCGGCTCGACTGTGGGGCGGATGAATCGCGCGACGCACCACTGTCCAGCCCGGCATCACGCTTCCATCGATCGATCAGCTTTACCAATCCATTCAGCAGGCTGAGCCGTTTGTTGACGGTTGTGTGTAGCGAGCAGAGTCCGGTGTAGATGTCGGTTGCATTTTCTCGCAACGTTTTGTCCGTATCCAACCGGTAACAATCTTCCGGTGCAGGGCGATCTGAAACAAAAAGCAAAAAACCGATATACATACACGCTAAAGATGAGAATACTCATTTTTTTCAGAGAGTTGAAACAGAGTTGAAAGAGTGGTTATAAGGATTTGAATCTTTTACGCATTCTTTTGCGAATCATACAAATATTACTCTAAACTAGTGCTTTAATTGCTCCATGACGTTTTTACTCACTCACTCTCTCTCTCTGTCGACTACTGACTCACTCTTTTGCGGTTTTACTCACTCACTCTCTCTCCCGACTACTGACTCACTCTTTTGCGTTTTACTCACTCACTCTCTTTCTCTGCCGACTAATGACTCATTCTTTTGCCTTTCAACTCACGCAATAAGTGTGAGTAAGTGTTGTTTGTACTCTTTTTGGGGTTTTTTTGGCTGGTATTAATTTTGGATTTACATTATTACCCATTAGTCGGCACAGAAAGAGTGAGTGAGTCATTAGTCGGCACAGAGAGAGAATGAGTGAGTAAAAACGCAAAAGAGTCATTCATTAGGCAGCGCAGAGAGTGAATGAATAAAAACGTAAAGAAGTTAGTAAACGAGTCATTAAAACTCCTTATGCTGAGTTGAAATCATAAATTTCTTTGCACGATTCAACTCACTCACTCACTCTTACTCAATGTGCACATCTCTAATACACACGCGTAAAGTGGTTTGTGTTGCGAGTGTTGTATTGCGCTTGCTGTTTGCGGAAAACGGTAGACTTCGACGGTGGGGATGTTATTTCGTAAAACGGTGGACGGGGGAATGGATAAACAGGGATTTGAGTTTGCCATTAGGTGGTACTGTTATTTTTATCGTCCCCGAAGTGAATGCGAAAAACAAAGGAGCGCGATCGTGTGGTGCGCGCAATATTCGATTGTACATCCGTACACCGAACGTTTTGTTTGTTTATTTTCGCATGGTCACTGACCCTTAGGTGAAGTTGGGCCGGTGGTTGCGGGGGGATGATGTGTGTTTGGATTGAGTGGGATGTTATTGTGACCTTTCCCACTCGCTCCGGGCTAGCCAGGCACCGGTCGACGGTGCAGCACAGGATGTTGCGTCCTGCGAAACAATAATGAGAGAAAGCGTTTAATAATGATGCTTACTTCTTTGCCTTAAACTTCTACGGATCATCCAACTGGACATGGCCATGATTGGTTTGGCGTTGGTGGTTTTCGGTGTGTATGTGTGTGTATTTGCTTCGTTTCCGGCGTTCCGCTTTCAACCGTGCTAGGAGCACTGGGAGATCCCCTGTTGTATGCGGCAACACAAAACACACCAACAAACAAAATCAGATCCTCTCGCTTGCTGTCGCGCTGTCTGACGTTTCGGTTTTATTTTCGTCCCGCGTGCGGCTGATGGACGTTGTTTTGTTGATGGGTTGACGGTGTTGCTGCTAGCACCCGCGGGACTCCGCGGGTTTCGCGTATAGGAACCCACACACCAAACCGCGATGCTGTCCCGCGCGCGTGTGCGACTAGTTGCTGCTGATGGATGATTGGTGAGCGCTGTAGTGCTGTTGTGTGCACGAATGTTGAATGTTGATCCTAGTGAATATTCACGTACAGCTGCATGCTACAGGATCCGACTGAAAGGTACGCATAAACACGCACGCACGCACACACACACATATATCGACGCACTCTTTTGGTGTCGCACGCACCCGGCACACCTATGGCACGAGCAACACAAACCGACCGCGCGGCACCGCACCAGAAGTGGAGGAATCAATTTTTTGCTCCTTACTGTGCGAGGCCAACTTGTACCGATTTTCCACAACAGACGCACGTAACTAATGTTTTCCTAACGAAACGAGCGCCCGACTCCTCTCGTTGCCTGCTTCTTGTTTGGTAAGTGCTTGCGCAGAACCCTACAACGGTCGCGCTTCGTTTACGTTCCTGCTGCTGGACTGTCAATGCAATGGGATTGGTTTATAACTGTCCGCTCAATACTTCGGCGAATAGTTTTATATTGCTTTTCAATCAATTTCACCACATTTTATGAATTTTCTATCATGAATGGTTATAAGATTTTTTTAAAAAAAGATTGCGTGTGTAATTTAAAGTGCCTTTCCAAATTAATGTCTCGTTCCTCTCTCGTGCTTTTTATGATTTTATTTTTTTCTTTGCAACAACTTTCTGCTGGCGGAGCGACACTGATATTGTTGCACGTATTTCGAATGAAATAGGTTGATTATTTTTCGTTAAGCTTAGTACTGTTTTTTCTACAAATAAATACTTTGTGGGTGAAAATCTAAAACCATAATAATGCATAATAGTTTCGGTATGAATCAATTGTTCAACGTTTCGCCTCATCTATGAAACATTTCAACTCAAAGTGCGCTAGCTCAGGTGGTCTAAAATTTAGACACACCGAAACACACAGCACATGGCTCATTTTAACATGGTCGTTGGATGATTCCTATTTTCCTGGTTTTAGGCATAGAATCCCCGAACGATGAGGTCCCCCAACTGGCTCCTGGTGGCCGCCCACTCCGCCCATAAGATAATCCACCACTAGTGTTGGGTGAATCTAATTCAGATTCATGAATCTGAACGAATTTTTAAAATGAATGAATGTTTCTGAATCTCTATTCGGTCAGCACCTTTGGAATGAGTCCTCCACCATTCCCTTCACCTTCCCTAGCACCACTTTCTGCTCTTTTTAAGTTTGTTGGCAGCAAATCATTAAGGATTCATGAATCGTTGAGGATTCATTTGAATTTATGAAAATTGATTAATATTTTGGGGGTCCGGTCATGACTTGAATGACTCTTCGCTGAACATTTATATGAATGACTCTTTTCAAAAGATTCAATAAGTAAAACACTATCCACCACTATCCAGGGTGGTAGCCCGGTGGTCTATGTGATAAAAGACGCCGATTCCACACGACAGAACCGTGCATTAAATCCCATCCGGACATGACTATTCGACTACGTGTTAAAAATAGTCTAGTACGTCAGAAGTGGCAGGCATTGTAGAGAATAAAATAAAATAAGGTAGAGAAATTAAAGAAACCTGGAAAGTAAAAAAGAAAAAACAATGAAAATTCATCATGGGCGAAAGGATTAGCTGTCAACACGTGAGAGAAGCTGCACAAGAGAGGATCTGGAAATCCTGAGTGAGAAAACGAAACAAGATCCTTTCGGAGAGAGGATCAAGTGACGATGAGTAAGTCTTTGCGAAAGGGTAGCCAGTTTTTGGACAGACGTGTAAGTGAACGGATCTTGTTACAAATAAAAAAAAAATTATAAAAAAATTTGGATCTGTGACGTCTTTGTTGGAAATGTCCAAGACACAGAAAGAAATGGGCGGAAATCACGACAGACATGACCTTAGTTTAGTAGTCGTTAAGCCAAACAGAGGGAGATATATCGTTCATTTCTTAACATATAGTTGTGATATAGCTGATTTTGAAATGAAAAAAAAAAATAATAATAACAAACACAATTTCTTTTCCATACAAACACATTCAAATGAAAACTGCAAAATATAGAACCGCTTGAGTTATCGTAATGCAATGTTTATTTTTCTATCATATACAATACTTATAGCCAGTAAAACTACCGTTTACACTCGTCGAGGCAAATAACAAATTAAATGCGATTTATTTTACTTTCATTTCATAAATAATCACGTCTCACAGTAAATCCCTGAAGAAAAAAAAACTCTAACATAGCTATGCTTTTGCTCCTTCTAATCGTGGCGGATTGTGCGCGTGTTCCTTAAAAAAAAACATGAGTAAAAAGATTATGGGAAGTGTGGGAAAGACGGGTGGAAGGGGGAAGGAAGGGGAGGGGGGGGGGGGAATTGAAATTGAGGAGAAGTGAGAAACCTTGGCTGATAGCGGGAGCTAAAGATATACATATCATAAGTATAAAACAAATTCTTCAGGCGAAGGAGATTCGGCTAACGGTTTGCTACTTATTAGTGCAACCGTTCTGGCTTTCGTTTGGAATTTGATAGAATTCGTCTAGATCTGTCTCACAGGGTAAAGATGAAAAAATCAGTCTTAGCTCTTATTTAATTTATAGTTGTATGTCTTGTATACGTCCATGTACTTGCATACGTATAGATAAGTAAATGTTTGAGCGCCCACAAACACGCGCGCACGCCCACACACACACATACACAAATGTGCTCTTGTCTAATTTAACGCGAAGAAAAACATTTCCTCCTGACCTGGTCGTATTCCGTAGGAATGTAAGTCGAAACATAGTTTGCCTGTCCCAGTCCCCATATAATCGCTTCGGAAGATACTAAGTCACCTTACTGCGTTACTAGCTTGCCAGTGTGAACGTAAACGCAAAGCCTTAATCCTTACTAGCTGACTGACGAACGATAGTGCGTTCCCTTTTTTTGTTTTTTTTTGCGAAAACCAACAATGAAAATCCTAACCCAACAAAAGGTGCGTGCAGGTTTTGCTAAGCGAATGCGGCTCTGATGAAGAGTAGGTAGATCCGGCAGTAGAAGCTTGCCCCGTAAGCGATGTGCTGGTGCGCGATTATCTGCATGGTTAATAAGTTAATAAGTATGTGTGTGTGTGCGGGTGTTTTTGTTTTACGGTGCGATGACAAATATTGCATATATCGTATAGAGGCGTACTGCCGAGCGTCTGAAAAGCCACTCGATGAAGGCATTGAACTATGTACAGTGTCTCGTTGTGACGCACGCCTCAAACATATAGGACATCTCGGACATCCTTCGGGGGGGGAGGGGGGAGAAATAGATGGTCCCTACTGCGTACCTATTGCTACTATGATTACTATCTATTGCTATTGCTACTACTGGGCTACTAAGCCGCCATTGTTGAGCGCTGTGTGAAGGCGAGCGGGTATGTGTCGGGCGGGACGGCCACACACGCCGGGTACATCTTAATCTGGCTGAGGTCGTTCGAGTGGATGTCGTACTTCTGCAGTATGTTTGCGATAATGATGAAGCTGAACCCACGCACCAGATTCTGCCCGATGCAGGTTCGCTTGCCGATGCTGAACGGCAGGAAGTGTGGAATGTTCTTGCGCACCCGCTCGATCTGTAGCGTGCGCTCGTTCTCGCTGCTGACGCCGTTCGTCTTGATGATGTTGGTGAGATCCTGCTTGGCGGTCGGGGAGTCACGCAGATCCGTCCGGATCTGGGCCAGCGTTGCCGTCTCGATGAATCGGCTTGGATTGAAGCGTTTCGGTTCGGTCCAGTATCGTTCGCTCGTGTTTAGCTCGTAGTTGTTGATGAACACGACCGTACCCTTGGTGACGCCGTACCCGGCAATGCACGTATCCTCCGTCGCGACGTGCGGGACGATCGGTGAGGACGAGTAGCGCAACACCTCGAAGATGGTTGCGACCGTGTAGGGCATGCTCTCCGTATCGTACAGCGTGACGTTGCGTTTGCCCCGCTCGGTAATACGATCGATCTCGCGCTGGATACGGTGGCCCACTTCCGGATGCTTGGCAATGTAGCCGAGCGCCAACATCACCAGATTCCCGATGGCCGAATGTCCACCGAGAAAGTCCTCCAGCATGTACATGATGGTGTCGCGCGTTACCGACGGATCCAGACGAAGGCTCTTCAGCAGCGCATCGGCAAAGTCCCGCTCGGTATCATCGTCCCCGAGTGTTTGTTCCCGTTCGTTGACGATCCGCTCGAGAATAAAGTCCCGAATCTCGGCAGACCAGCGCGTCAGCTTGCTCATGTGCTTGTGGTAAAACGGTGCCAGCCACGGCAGAAAGTCCACCGCATATCCCTGATTGATCTCCCAGAAGATCTCGTCGAAGTTGCGCACGATCGCCATAAAGCCCTGATCGTTGTAGTCGAACCGGACCGAGCACATGTACTCGCTGAACATGTTCGCGCACGCCTGCATAATCAGTGGCTTTACCTTGAAATCCTTGCCCGGGCATACCACCTCGTCCAGCTGGTCCATGAAGCGATGCATCTCCATCACGCCCACGTCGCTCATCTTCTGATAGTAGCTGGAGGCATCGCTCGGTGAACAGTGCTTCCTGGCGAGATTGCGACGCTTTTGCTGCAGGGTCGACCAGTCACACAGGGCGAGTGCTGTAACGAAAAAACAAAAGGAAGACGTACAGTTGAAGATGTACGGTACCGATACAACACTATTCAGTCTAGCGGCTCAGCGCAAACCAGAGATCCCAGGAAGACAAAACGTTCCCACACCGCTTTTGCTTCCTTATGTCACTTTATTGGCCCGAAGGTCGCTCAAATTGTCTCTGGAGGCTATCAGAGCGCTACGTCCTCCGTATCAAAACAGTCATAAAATCCAGCCTCGAACGAGCGTACGATTATAAAATCGTACCAAAACCGACCAAGTTCGCATCCTTGGCCTTCGCGTACGAGCGTGTAGGCGATGCGGCCGCACCGGGGCAGGGAGAACGGCACAAACGAAGAGGAAAAAGAGTGCAACAAAATAAATCCGTCTGCAAATATTTAGTCCTTGAGCAGCCGAATAAAACCACGTACATGCATGGGTATTGGGAAGCGTATAAAATATTGAAATATATCGTTTTGACCGCCAATTGGGTTGCGCTAGCACGGGCCAAAGCACGTACAATGGTGTTTACTACGATCGAAGTAACGATTACTAAGACCGTGATCCTTTTGCACAAACGTACTATAATCTCGCAGTTGTGAATGAATCGTTAAGTTACGTCACATCACGCGACACGGTTACGACTGTCGGCGACTGCGGTAGAACGATCACTTCCGGATTGGATAACGTTTTACAGACGACGAGGTGCGAGACCTTGCGAGAGGTCAACAGTTGTGTGGTGTCGGTCCGTCCCACACCAGTACGCTGATTTTGCGTACGTCGTCTGACACTCACGTGCGAAATGTAAATAGCCGACCAACTGGACAGGACAGGCTGATCAATTACCATATATCAGCGGGGATCGTTAAGCCGGGAAGGTGCCCGGTACGGTGCCGAACTGGAGCCAGATCCAGACGGAAAGACCGACACCAAACACCCTGAAATATTTGGAGGTCTGCTGAGGGCACGACCTGTCGTTGGCAAGCGATGGCGGCGACGGAACCGGTCGATCTAACCGGCTTTGGTGACCTTCCGGAAATGTGAGTCACGATGTCACTCGTGCGTCTGGTAGATAGGGATATGGGTAATTTAGCGGTGTTTTTAAGCGCTGAGACGTCACCATGCGACACAGTTCGGGATACAGATGCATTACTTCACCCGTGCCAGTCACGCTACTAGCTGTACGCATCTTCCCTTTCTATGTTTCGTGGCATGCAGCCAGCTGCGAAGGAAGTGCGCCTCAAAAGAACAGCGATCGCTCCAGAAATGGGGAAAGAGGCGTCGCCTTTCTCAGCAACCCGGAAGCAGTAAGGCAGGTTGCGTTAGTGAGATGAAATCGAAATTGAGCGTGAATCTGCTGCCCGTAAGTGGAATCTTCCTAAAGCGTGATTAAAGTTCCCGCTAGTTCTACAACTCCGCGTCCTCCGCCCATCAGTTCCAGGAGCTGCAGAAGAATCGGTTTTTTTGTTTTGTTTTGCGCGAGCCTCCCGGAAGTTCTGCTCCGTTACGAAGTTGCTCATCTACTTCCGCAGTCTTTGGCTGCGCAATGGCAAAGTTGTGGTGGGTAAGCGTTTACTTCCGGTGCGATGGTTGCCGGTGTGCGATTACCCACCGCGGTACCCTTAACGGGGCCGCGAATCTTCCTACTGCAAGGGTACGTGTACCATCGGGCCAGCAACTGGTTCGCTGCGCTTTTTGCGCCTGCATTAATATTAATTAAACCGTAGTCGAAACGGAAGTCTGGGCGGGCGGGTACTACTGTTGCCGGGTTGTAAATGCTGCTGATGCGATCTGGGCTGTAACTGTTCTACCTTTCTACCCAGCCTCGGAACGACCGTGTGTGTAAGTGTGTAAAGCACGCATACGGATCGGGCGAAAGGGAAAGGGAACAAATTAAACACACCCGGTCGATCAATTGTGGCTGAATTATTCATGAATGGAAGATCGAGGGCGGCTGTTGCTTTTCTTTGACGAGTTCTAGCAGCAGCAGCAGACAAATCTCATCTGCCTCGAAATAAAGGAATTATGTATGAGAGAGCATTTGTTTCGAGGTACTTCATACTTCAAACCAAGAATCTCGTACTCATTCACGACGAAAAGGGGGCTTTTTTTTGGGTTGTTTTAAGCAGCCTGAAATTGATCTCCGCTACTTAAGTAGGTGTGAACAACGGTCGAACAAGTATCAGAAACACCCGATCGTTGAGGCCGCACACCGCACAACACCTACAACAACCCAGATATTACCAGTGCGTCCAGTGCATGAGATGGTGCAAGACGATTATACCCCCCCCCCCCCCCCCCTCTTCCCCTTTTGCTTCCTCTGGTGGCCGATTAAGTTTTTCTTCCTTTCCCTCGTTGGTTAGCCGATAGGGCTAATAGGTCCGCAAGTTGCGTTGGATCGCAACCAACCTGTTTCCAACTTCTTTCTCGATCTTCTTCTTCGCTTGTTAGGTATCGTTTAGGTTTTCTTTGCGTGTATACATACATACCAGCCGCGCTTATTCGTTATCTTATTCTTTGCGCTTTACTTCCTTCTAAATAATAGACCTTCGCTCCATATGATTCTTCACGCACTGTGAAAGCAATCAAGAAAGTTCCCCTTCTTCAGGAGTAGGATTAGTATGATAGCAGTGCAGGTCGGAAGGGAATAATTAATGGAGATAAAGCTTGGTAAACCTGATGGCTCTAACAGCGCTGAACTACTTTTTAAAGGGTTTCCCCTCTGTGTTGCAAAGTGGGGGTGTGGGGGGGGGGAGGGGGGGGAAGGTAGGTAGTAAAGTTTATCTGTCAAAAGTCATAACAAACAAGATTAACGTCATCGAATTGACTTCTGATGGAGATGTGTGAAAACCACCTAAGAACCAGAATGCGTCTTATCTGATCGGTTAACATTGTCACAAGGTACAACTCGATCGTGTGACGTTTCTCTCGCAGGTGGAAATCGCGATCTAATGCAGCCCAAACCCCCTACCCCCCATCCTGTACCTGTTTTTCTCGATCACACAAAAACCAAAGTCACTCGCCCATCCGGTTTCGGTCGGTTTTGAATGCTTCGAATTGTGGAGTTCGGGATTTTGGGGCGGGATTCAATTACCGGGACGCAAAACCTGAGCACCAGCTACACAAGCCTGGTTCCTGTTCCTACACATGTACTTTTTTTATACTCCTCGCTTCGCTCCTATGCGCTCTCTACAGGTGCTCAGGTGCCCTGGAAACACTTCGTTGCATTTGCAGACGGATGTCGTCATGTTTGTTTTGTGTTGATTCTTTTCGCAATCGGGCATGGAAACCTCTGATGGAAAGCCTGTTGATGTATGCAGGGTAAGCGTGCAGCCTTACTGAGGTCGTATTGCAAGTGCTGCAGTGTGCTGATGTGGATTTGTTTTCTTCTTTACATCCTTTTTAAAAGTTTTTTTTTGCAAGTTGAGGACCATAGCATGCACCATTCAGATGACAAGCTAATGCTTAATTCGTAATCGCTGGGTTTTTTTTCTCTCAAAATGGGCGCCAGCGCCTACAACGTGACCACTATTTATGGTCAATGGACTTGGTTGACGTAAAGTTCACTGAATTGTTACTCCGGTTAGGTTCTTGAAACTTGCAACGAAACCTCAAGAATTTTCGATCATTCCAATGTACTACAGTGCACAAGTCTTAAGACTCTGAGTTATTACAAAAGCAAAAACTCACATACAATAAATTGTCCAATGCAGGCGATGATGCAACTTTGGACTTCCGCTTAGAGTCCATCGGTAACAGCAATCACCATACAAACGGCTCTTTCTCGCCTCATTCTTAAACCAAAAAAAAATCGACACAAGCAACAGGTTGTCCAATGCTGGAAGGCGTCGACGGTGCAGTGGTCTAGTTGCCCCTTTCCCACCAAAAACCATTCGACCTGTCCCAGAATTGTTCTGGCTACGTAAGCGATGACAGACGAGCCGCTTCCAAAACGGAAAAATAATAATAATAAAACAAAAAGGAACGATTAAGAATTCTACAAGCAAAGTATAACGAAGAGACCAACGAAAAAAAAAACAGCCAACTCCCCCTTCGCCCTCTCCCCTGTTCTTCCCCTTGCTGCACGCGATAGAATGTTTGCGAAATGTGTTGCCAACAAATGTCGGGAAGTGCTGATTGACGTAATACAACCTTTTTGCCAATGTCTTTTTGGACAGTTTTTGGCCGTACGACGTCGCGAACGACTGCAGTGGCGATCGGAACCGTGTGGGGGTTTTGAACGTTTCCCTGCAGGATATCAAGATACGGCAGCAAGATGGGGATTTAGCTCTGGAGCGAAGCAGCACAGCACAGTCTTGACCCAGAGCAAGCACCTCATACACCTACCTTGCGAGGCCCAGTAAACGCGGATCCCCACTAACGAATGAGCATGGAAAAAAAGGGTCATTGGGGAAACGTGTTTGTGGGTGCGATAGACATCTTTCTGTTGCCTTTCCCTTTTAGATGGTTTCCATCACCCCGGCATCCACTTCAGGTCGCTTAGCTTCTTCACCTGGTACATTCAATTGAGTATGTGTGTGTGTGTCAATTCTGGAAGTTTAAATTTAGTCCGTAACTAGGGACTTTCCTTCTTTTCTTACTTTCTCTCTACACTTCCCGCCCTACCTTTAGGGGTTTAGGTCATTCTGCAAAAACACATACACACACACACATACACAAATCTCAGCCATTTCCCTTTGGCTCTTCCGAAAGTGGCTTTCCACTTCCGTCTGGTTGCTCTTTGACCAACACATAATACCTTAGCCTTCCTTCTCATCCTGCTGCTACCTATTCCTCATCACCTCCTCCTCTCTCCCCCTCCCCCCCCCCCAACTTCCCTTACCCTTCCGCGACTTTAACTTTCCCCTTGTTGTTTGCGTTGATTGTTTCCTATTTCCTTGCGTCCACACATTACCCACAACTCCAACTCGGTCCGCACCGATTTTCCCTTCTTTTTTTTAAAAGCTCTTTCACCCTATTTATGGGGGTCGCACACTAAACCACAACACCTCAAACACCACTGGTGGAGGCTTCCGTTTTGCTTCCCCACTTTATCACCTTGCATCCTTCACCGACACTGCAAGTTCCCGCTGCGTATCTCCAATCTCCTCCGCTCCCGTTTCCATCTTCTCGTACCTTCGCTTTCCAACCCTGCCCCCCCCCCCCCCCCCCCCCCCCCCCCCCCCCCCCCCCCCCCCCCCCCCCCCCCCCCCCCCCCCCCCCCCCCCCCCCCCCCCCCTTCAGGGCATCCCTTCCATCCACGCTATCTTTCCTGCGCGTGCTCATAAGGGTAACCCAAAAGTAGCGCCTGCAGGGCGAAAAGGCAAAGTGTGGCAGTTTTTTGCAGGCGCGTGGCTCCCGTGTGCACGCGCTTGTGCACAAATCGCCTTTCGGAATTGGAGTTGGAGTACCGACCGGTGGGTTTTTCAACTGCTCGAAAGAGTAGAAGAATAACAAGCAAAACAAACAAACAAACAAAAAAAAATCAAAAAAAAACTGAGAGGATGAAAAAAAACACCACCAAACACCAGACCAGCCCCCGACCAGATCTCCGACAAGCCGATCCGAGCCGGTCCGGTTAGATCCGATCCCGGGCGGGTTGGTGGCGGTCCGGACCTCGCGTGCACGGAGTTTCACTTTCTCTGGCCCAGATTAAACCAGTGCCGCCGTTTGGCGCCACCCTGCCTGAGGGCTACAGCCCGTAGAATCGTGCAGTGGAGCGGTCGGCTTAATGCTGGTGGTTTTGTTTTTTTTTACGAATGTTTGTGTATACGATGTTGTGTGTCTTCATTATGTTTGAAGCAGGACATTTGGAGAAATACGGACGGGATACAGAAATGAGCATCAAACAGTGAACGAACAAACGTTATTACCACAGGGGAAAAAAAACTCATGTCACTCAAAGTCTTTGAGACGTCAGCAAGTAGCAGGATCTCGTCAAGATTTGGACGTCCTATCGCTAAATCACTAATCTAGAGACTTGGACTTTGATTTGAGTTTTGAAGCCACTCTACCACAACAATACAAAAATAACGATAAAGGTAAGTAGCAGGATCTCTTCAAGATTTGGACGTCCTATCGCTAAATCACTAATCTAGAGACTTGGACTTTGATTTGAGTTTTGAAGCCACCACAACAATACAAATATAGCGATAAAAGGTAATATATTACGAGTACTTACAGTTATTCCGGTCACCACCGAACAGCTTGTGGAAGCGCAGAAAGTCGGGCCGTCCGCCGAAGTAGCGTCCGTTCTGGTTCAGCACCTCCCGGATCAGGTCGAGATTGTTGACGACGAGACAGCGTGTCGAACCGAGCGTGATGCTGTACAGATCGCCGTACTTCTTCGCTAGGGCTGTAAATCCCTCGAACGGTACGTCGTACTGGCCAAGGAATGCGAGACTCCCGAGAATTGGCCACGGTACCGGACCGGGTGCCTGCGGGAACGTCATCAGCTCGGTGGTTGATTGTTGGGGTGTCGCAGCCCGTACGGCTACCTTCTGCAGTCGGGCAGGGCGTACGGTTTGGATGCGTACCTTCCGATGCCATTCGTACAGTATCTTGAAGTAGCAGACGACCGACAGTATGATGGTCAGTACGGCCAGTATCAGCCCAGTGTACGCCATGGTGCTTTGGGCGGATTGTTGGGTGGCTTCAAAGATGGCGCCTGTAACTCGCCTTGTACGTACGTCCCGTAACGCTACGGCTAGCAGCTAAAGGTCTGTTTTAACGTTTTCCCACCCAGAGGTTGGGCACCTCTGATGTTCACTTGCGTTTTTTTGCAACTTTTGCCTGCCTGCCTGCACAAATCTAACGGTGTGGGAGTCCTTTCCAGCACTCACCTAAACCGTCCAGTGTGCTGTGCGTTTCCTGACGTCCGGGCGAGTGCGTTTTAAATTCTTTCACCAACTCCGGACCACCGATACACGAGTACACCACCGACGCACACACATGCAGAAGAACAAACGGCGCAGGCCTAATAAAACACACAAAACACGCGTGGTGCAAATTGCGGCGCACGAGGATAACTAAAATGGCCCGACAAATCGTAACGATTTCAAACAAACAGTACCTTACTTATTAGAAATTAAACATTACAAAAAAAAAAGAAAAAACAACGTAACAACACCAAACCACCAAACGAAACTTGACCGGTGCGGGCTACGGCGGGGGTGGGGTTTGGCTAACGAATATTCAAACAAACAAACAACGCTGCCCCTAACTAAACGAACAATTGCGTGCAAACAAATAACAAAAGTTTCAACTGCGCCGAACACCGCGTAACTAAACCGCGCGCATGTAAATCGTACTTGTTGTAAATGATCGTAACAAAACAGGCGCAACCGTCACCGCCCCCGGGGGGATCCTTATCGTACGGCCGCACGCGCTATTTGCAGATGGGTAACACTTGCCGCCACACACTTCCCAGACACGCTGGGTTAAGCTGGTCGCTGGTTTTTCTTTTTTTGCAAAAGGGCGGTGAAGGCGAATTGCCCGAGGATGGGGTTTTTGAGGCGGTTTAGGTGCCGGTCAATGTTGGTGCTTCACTTCGCTCAATATCGGGTCTTAACTTTATCGCTGCTCGTTCCCTCTTTAATCGCTCCCGATGGCTCTTTGATCGCGCAGTCCTCGTCCGGTGTTTTGTAAGGACTTTTGAAGGATGCTGGAGCTGGTGGTGGTTTGGTCGATGGATTCGCAAACCTCCTCGCCGTGTGTTGCCCGATATGTATCTGGTTTTTTTTTCGGGTATGAGTGGATGAGTGGTGATTGGGTGACACTTGTTTGATTGTACCAGGTAACTGTTGTATCCCGGGGCGCCCAAGGACCGTGGCGTGTTTGTTCGGTGGCAGCCGTATCGGTAGATGTGGTGTTAAGTGGTGAAGCGAGTGTGGACCGAAGGTGGGGTGTTTGGTGGGTGGATAGGGAAGTTGACAATTGAGGGGAATGGATGGATGTGCGAGAATGCTGTCGCTTCCTGGTTGGCGATCAACGATTAGCTACGAAAAAAGTTAGACTGATCGAGTGCGGATTATGCGCCAACGTTTATATAGAGTTCGAAACGGCATGCTGGGCAATCCGTGCTGCGCGCGGAGGCACCGTGTGTGCAAGCGCGTGTGCGCGCGTGCGCGCGTTCGCACCCGCGCAACCGAAAGAGACGGAGAGGGCTAAGCGTGTTGCCCGCAGTGCTGCACAAGGAAGCGGTTTTCGTGAGCAGCAGCAGTGCTGCAGCGGGGATCAGGGATGAGATGAAGACAGTGCGCAACGTGCGCCCTGGTCGGGGTGCGAGCGAGACATCAGAACGGGAGATTCAGGCACCTTAGCCCTGTGATGCGGTTCCCTCTTGGGCGAGCGGTTTTTCGGTGGAAGCGTACGAAGCGAAAGAGTCAAAAGCAACAAAAAAGGAGCCCGGTTTGCGAAACCCCCGGGCAGGAGGGAGATAGCGCACCAGAAACTGCGAACTGCGAGAGAACAAAGTGTTTCTTGGTATGGGTGCGGAAAAAGAGGGAGAAAGAGAGATAAATAACATGGGGCGCGAGAAAGGGAACGAGTATTGGTGAGAGACCCGTGAGCGAATAGCTGTCCAAAGGCTTCCCCCTCTGCATGTACGCGGGGTCCGAAAAAGATACATTGCGCGAGGGAGAAAGATAAAAGCGACAGAGAAAGAGCGAGAGAGAGAGAGAGCGCGCAAGAAAGAGAGCGAAATTGAGTGCGAGTGAGTGAGCAATAGGAAAGGGTTAGACCCTCTGGCAGGGTGACAGAAGCTGCGGATGGTACCATGACTCGAGGGAAGATCATTTCTTCTGCACGGGGACCTCACCCACGACTCATAATGTCTCAATGTAGTTTTCTTCCCGAGGTTCAGAATTAGCTTCAGATGACTTTCCACCCTGGAGAAAGGGGAAAAGTTTGGTGAAAATCCGCTGGCGAAGAGATTCTAAAGCTATCTATTTGAAAAGGATGTATGGCAGTAGCATGTATACCAAGTCTAGGATTTAGTCCGGTTTCCAAGATTTGCAAGATCCAACAACTTTATCGCTAGTGTTCTGAATGGCTTAAGGTCCGCTCTTTTTCCCCATTTGTCATTATCAACATTCAGTACATGAGCGTACCATAGAAAGGATAACAGGTAATAATAGTAAATACCATCAATTCTTCTTCTCCCCTTTCGTCAACATCGCAAGTCCCCTTTCGTCGACATCTTAGTTTTGATCATTACGTTGATAGTTCTTTCGCATGGACCAGTTTTCCTATCTTGTATGATTTTCCACAATGAACTGCATAGAAATAGTCAATAATCAGAACAATCATCAACCGGAGAGGAGAACATCCGTGAAATAATCGAGCTGAAGCGAGACCAACCGCGAGGGACTTCGGTGCTGGCGACCGTGTGAAGAAAGAACCCATGGCGACCCATTTCCTTTCTGGCCATTGGGATAAGCAGATGCCTTCGCTTCACCCTTCCTTTCGAATTAGTTTCGCGTCTTGTACCGCGAATGACGTGCCGTGTGTGTTTGCGCCGGGAAGAAAGGTACTAAGGGGCTGGGAGGTAGGGGTGGAGTTTGTGCCTGAAGAAATACTAAGAGGACACCACATCCCACCACCCACCAACGGGCTAGCAAACTCCTTGGATAGCGAAAGCAAAGAACCCTTTCCTTGGACTAGAGACCCTAAAGAGAGTAAAATGTGGCTGTGTATGTGTGGCCGTGCGGAAAAAGAAAGGAAATGAGGAAACGAGAGGCAGCGACAGAATGAACTGTGCAATGAGCGGCACGAAGGGAAATAAGAAAAACAACACACAAATGCGCAAAGACCCGATAGTGCTTTGTGAAAGCAGTAGAAAGGGAGATACCCACTATACAGGGAGGCACTCGCTGGTGCGAAAGAGCACACCGGGACGGGCGGATGGTAACGAAAGTAAGACAGAGAGTAAATCGTGATCAAACGCAGCGTAAGAGAAAGCAATAAACAAAATAAGGAAGAAAATTCGAAAAAAAAGCAAAAGCAAATTATCTAAGCCATACTGTCGGCAGGGTCGTGACAGTTCCAGTAGGCACTGACAGGTACTATTTACTAACTTCATGGTTCTACTAGAATGCAGAAGGTCCTAAAGCTTCTTCGCATCCTGTCGACCTTTCTCTTTTCACCACACACACACGCGCGCGCGATTACATTCACACGTACTGTAATTGGCTGAGTCTTTGCTGGTGACCAGCAGAATATGGCCAATGTGTCGCAAGTTACGCAATCAATGGCAATGACATCCATTCGTTTGGTTCCAATATAGCTGATACGGGTTTGTCGGACACTAGAATGCATCATTAACCGCACAGCCAGCCTTAACCTGTCCCTGTTCTAGTGCTTCATCGTTTCCGGTAGAACCATTTTGAGATTTTACGCAAACGGTCGACCGTGGGGGTTAGAGCCGCTTAACCTTGACAGTGGACCCGATCAGCCAATTTCGTATTAAAGAAGAAAGAAAAAAAAAGCAAACAAAACATCCTACCTACGGCCGAATGATCTCATTTCCCCTTTTTCCTTCGTCCACCGTTTTGCGTTCTGATCGTGCTGGTCGGAACTATCATGTCTGCTCTGATGTCATACAATGCCCGGTAACCAAGAATATGCGCAACCAAAGCCGAAGAAGGGCCGAAGATCTTACACCGCGAAGAAAGCCGACTCGAGGGTGGACCGGATCCATCCCACGGGATGCCACAGCAATGTCGGGATTTACCGGTTACGGCCCCAAAACTTGTCCTGCCGGTTTTTTGTTTTGTTTCGATGCCACCGTCATCTACCGGCTTGATGGCAGGGGTTTTTAGGTGCTAGGGAAGCCGGGAATGGGGTAGTTAAGCGCAGCACACTAACCACACGTAACGCTCGGTAGGGTGCGCGGTGCTCTACGATAGCAAAAGTGAAGCCACCATCATCACGGTATGCATGGCATCCATCATCACGCCCTGCCCATCCAGATCCGTGAAGAACGTACGTCGCCGGGAATGGCGGTCAAACACACTGGCCAATGTCAAGCACGCTGGACGGCTGATGCGCACATCTGCGGCGAAGGAGTGAGCGGTGGCCTGCTTTGGTTGGATACGATGGTGTTGGCGAGGGTAGTATGCAGTCTGGCGCCAGCATGCATCTTCGAGACCATGTCGCTATTGAATGCGCTGGTGTATCAGTTTCGTTCGACACTCAATAACCGTCAATTAAGGGTTGGTACCCGCTTCCGGAGCCGCAATGATTGAGGCGCGATTTAATCAGCTGCTCGTACACCGCTGCACCGCCACGCTTCGTTTAACGCACGAGGCGTAGAGTTGATTGTGAGTTCTGGATTTTGGGGCCATTCATTGCCGGAGCAATGAAGCATTGCCCACCGGTCTGCACAGTTGGCTGTGGTCAGCACCAATGCGACACAGTTTGCTGGCAGAAGTGAAGAAATGCATTGCAGCATTTCTAACCATGTGCAGAACTCGAAAGTTCTTGACGAGTCCTGGACATTTCATGACAGAGTCGGCTAATCTGAGATCTCTTCGGTGGGTTTACGCTCGTAAGCGCAACATCAGTCCGTAGCGTCCTTTTTGTGCAGATTACACGCAAGGTGAATGGCCCGTTGGAATGGTTCTAATATAGGAGGGAGCGAAGGTGAAGTGACGGGATGAGGTTAGTCGAAAGACTAAGAACCAGTAACACTTCAGCGACGGCTTTGGACTTTCTCTAGCGCTTTTGGGCTATGCTGGGGCTGAGAAATTCTTGCAGACGATCAGCAGGGTTCCCGAACTTCGAAATTAAAACGTGTACGAGTGGAAGCGGGCGGAGAATACAGGAGAAACTATACAAAGCCGCATCATTATGTCAGCTCGAGCTAGTCGCTGTCTAGCGCGCTGGGACGATCCATTAATATGTAGATGCTAAGATCTTGCCAACCGATCGTCCAGCACAGTGGCGCCCCTGATGTGAGCCTGCTGACCATTGGAACGTTCACGAATTGCAAGCCAATTGCCAAACGATGTCGACCAGTGGCCGGAGAAGAAGTCTTCGATTTATATCACTATTCGAATATCATCACCAAAGGCAGTGCCCATTGCGGTGCGGGGTAGATCATTAAGCCGGCAAGAACTTTTGCCCTATGCTGATGTCGGACAGGAGCCGTAACCGTGGAGAAGCTAAAATCCGGGAAGAAAGCACATCTCCCACTCTCTTCAGTGGCGAGCGGTAGAGCAAGGATACTGGCCCCAAAGAGGAAACTGGTTTCCATCCTTGTCGAATGGACTGGCACGGCCACAAGGAGACAGTGAGCAATGGCACAGAAGAGGGCAAGGGTAGCAGTTCTGTCGTTTTCCAAACTTGCCACTATCGTGCGGCTACAGCGCTATCCTACACCTGTCTCCTTTACCTTCGCATCCACCGCAGGAGTTATGACTTAATTTTCTTCCAGCATTCTCACCGGTCCAGACGACGAAGTAAGCTCATTTCGCCCGACCCGGAGGGCGAAAGGTACTGGTTTGAATTTTTGCTAGTAATTTTTACTCTCTCTCTACCTTCGCATCCTGGTCCGATGGACCCGGGAGGGAGGCTCTTTCACTCTCGCGCAGAAACGGTTTGGGGACGCATGACCCCGTAACTCTTACACCACCCCCGTACCCTTTTATTGCTCCCGTCCCGGGGATGGGAAGTGGTATAGAGAAAAGCAATCAGCGTTCCTCGCACTGGTTTGCAAAAGCCGGTTTCTAGCGTAGATGGGCGCATGGGTTTTAAGGGTATCTGAGCGGGTGGTTCCTCCGTGCCCTGCCGCTCTGATTATACCGAATGGCAAGTGTTCTGGCACCCACCAAGAACTGGCTTGGGTAGGTAAACTAGTCTGGAAGATGTCTATTGCCGCTGTGCAAACGGATGGCGGGAGTAGCGGACATCAGAGCTAGTGCTATACGTTCTTGGAAGAAGTTTGAACTTCACTTTATTTCGAGTACGGTTGCGCTTAATGCTGATCAGTCCAACATTAAGAATGGTCGAAATCGCAATGCAGAACGAACACGGACGCTTCCATACACCCCCAAAACAAGCACGCGACTTTGCCCATCTTTATCAAACTGTCAAGCGTCTCGATATCACTGGAAAAACACTCACCGTTCCACTCTCACATCAGCACTAAAGAAGAAACAGAATGATTCGCACAAAAACAAAGGTAGCACCAGCCTGCACAGCACTAACAGGTATCCGTGCAACAGTACGGTATGAATAAAAGCAAGAAAATTCAAAAAGGAAACAAGAAAAGGAGCGAGAGAAAATCAAAGAAAATCAAAAGTAAAGAAAACCGGCAAACCGGGTACACTGAACGTCTTCAGTCCTATGAAACCTGTTTTCCGAGACTTGTGTTATCTTTTCTTTTCTCTTTTCTTTGCGATGCAAGAAAACTCGACGCGTGAAGACTTACCATAGCTAGTGTTTGACTAGAGCAGTGAAATTGTAAGGACAATGGCATCTATTATTAGGAAGCAATGGAGAACTTGTCGCCTGTCAGATGTTTGAAGTAACTCACCAATGTCAGCTGGTAAGATTATAGTTGTCGTTTACCCGTACACTAGAGTGTTCTTCTCTCTCTCTTCTCTTTAAACGGCTAGTTGAATTCATTTAACAATACTTGCAAATATGTGAATGAGTTAAGAAACACTCCTTCCATGTTACAACCGTTTTGTACGATCCTTCTGAAGAAGAAATGGAAGCAGAACACCCCGGCATAGCATTACCAGGAAGTGTAATGTCGCAACCATACCGACAATTATGCCCATATACCAATCATTGGATCCCTCATTGGATCCTATCTCCTCTTACCTCCTACCACTGGACTGGGAGTTATTCTCAAGGCAACAGTTATTTCGGACCACCACGGTACCAATAACGTGCGCACGGAATCGATACCACACCGTAACGAACGGAAACGCTTCCGTATTTCTGAATGCTCCAAGGATTCAATCAACACCAATCGCTTGTTCGGTATCTCTCTCTATCTCTCTTGAGCTCTTACTCGCTTTCTATCTCTTTCTCGATACTTCGGCGTAAACCGATTGATTCAAGGCTCCAGACAAAACCAGGCAGACTAACAAACGATTGACCGTTGTCTGCAACTTCGCAAACAGTACAAGTCGTCTGTAAATCGCTAGAACTCGATCATCAAGAATAAGCTACGTCAACACTTATAGAAAAGGTTTATAACACTCTATTAACGGTTTATAGCAGCTTTAGGGTAAATAATTGTATCCCATTTAGTCATAGATATCTGAGAATGAACAATTCTCCAATGTTCCAGGATGCCCAGGATTTCTACATAAATGACTCATTTCTTACTATTACACTATCAAGTGTTGGGCGTGCGCGAGCACACGTCTTGAGCACAGTTTCGTCTCGCATTGGTTCCAAATAAATTCCGTACCGTGAGGCTTTCGTAACTCCTTTATCTAATCCCTCTACAGTACAGTTTTCGGCTGCAAAGATACGGTACGAATGTGGCTGGAAAGTAGAAAACGCTTACACAAAGGAGCAGACTGTGTAATTAGAAACCCGAGCATGAAGAGTAGCACGGAAATTATCCGATACAGCAACAGCAACAAAAAAACACACAAAGAAGCGCAGGAGTGGAATTAGCCGAACCGGAACCGGCTGGCTAACTGGGTAGAATTTTCGGAAACGCGCGCACACACACACCTCGAACCCCACGGAGGATCGTCTCGGGGAAGTTGCCTGATCAGTGCCGCGCCGTTGGTCCTGCCGAGCACAAGCGCTTATAGCAGGCCGTATTTTCATTCTTTTCTTTGTGCATAGTATGTGTGTGTGTGTGTTTTTTTTCTTTGACCGCGAATTCGACACCCGAGAACTGCACAAAACGGGCGCGCACCTGAGAAAGCGCCAGGAAAAAAGTGTCGGGTTTTTTTTTTTGTAGTTTGCCTTTGTTTTCGTTGACGGCCTCATTTTGGCACAGATTATCGCTTATCAGCTTGTTTCTGAGCCCCGGCCGGTAAGCCGGTTGAGGATCGATCGAAAATAGCAAATAAACCACAAGAGCAGCAAAAATCCTCCCCCCGAACCTAGAAGAAGGTAAGTACAGGTCGAATTACAGCGCCATCTATGGGTACCCTCTGATCTAGTGGTAGGGAGGTCGACTAGTGAATGAATTTGTTGGACCCCTTTCCAAACACCCCTCCTCAACTGCCAAGACGCAACAAATTAGCTTCCTATATGCGGGAAAATAGTGCGTTAGCAAATATCTCCGTAACCGAACACCTGCGAACCTGGAACGAGTAGTCCGGACGGGGTACCTCACAGTCACGGTGCTGGTGTATGCACATTTTTCCGATTGTAACCATCGCTCAGCAACTTTAGTTGCTTTGCTGTTTAGTTTTTTTCTTTTTCATTATTGGTCCTTCCTTGAGTTAACTCTCATATCAGAACACCAGCGGCGACCTCGCATGATGGGGGATGATGTTGAGTACCTAGCGCTAACATGGAGCTACAGCTTTCGGCTGACGCATGTAATACGCATCTGAACAACTGGCCATTTTAGCATACGTAAGAACTGCTCCTTATCGGTATTAATCTGATTCATCAACTACATCCACCCACACTCTGTTAGAGCTGCTCTGCTATCCAGATTGTTCCCTTCCTCCTGTACAACGTGTTGATTGAAGGTACGATGAGCAAATGAAGTGTTCAAGAATAACAGAGAGAGACAGAGAGAGAGAGAGAAAGAGAGATAGAGAGAACTAGAAAGAGTAAGAGATAGTGCGAAATACCGGAAAGGGACCGTGACATCGGGGCCGTTCGTTGGGTAACAGACGGAGACAGTGAGATAGATGGCCCTGAATTTTGCAAAATAAACCAACCCGCCATCCAAGCAGCTTTAAGTGGAACGCACCATTCGTAACAACCGCAATCGGAAGAGCGCTTACAGTGGCAAAGCAGCTCAATGAAAGGGGAAGTACACCACGGAGCAGGTGGACAGACCTAACAGGAAAGGGGCGGCAGATGTGGACGAGGGAGGGAGGGAGGGAGGTTGGGGGGTGGGGGTCTAGATTTCAATTTCCCTTGATCATGACCTTTCCGCAATGGTCAATCAATTACGATTGGCACCGAACGGGCTCGAGAGTTGTCGCCCGAACCAAACGTGTGGTACGTATGCGACGACTCCATATGTAGGACACCCACTGCTCTGCGGGAGTCCCCAGCAACTCGTCGAATCCCCAGCAGCGGTTGTTGAACACACCACGTACAGCGGTACGGTTTTTTTTGGGGGTAAGAGAGCCGAAGAGCCTATTGATGGGGAGGGGAATTTTTAGGGGCCAGATATGTGATGTGCTTCCGCGAATACAGACTGCCGGTGTGCTCGGTCACCGGTCCACCAGCACCTTCCACCTGTCCCGTATATTGTCCGTCCGCGTAGTGGTGGCGTCCTTCGACACCAGCGGTGCCACTGCTGACGCACGAAAGGTGTTAGCTTACGAGTATTGTGGTTCCGCGATGCGTCAGCGGATTAGCCAGCGCGAGGATACCCTTTTCCGGAAGATGTGCGGAGTGTGTTCCCGGCGATCTGTCCCAAAAAAAACCCCTTTTTCTGCACATCGGACAGCACTTTGGCACCTTCTGCACATGATACGGATCGTGTTGCAAATGTGCCGCAACCGGCAGCGGACGGCATTGCGCAATCGGACCCGAACGTTCGTTCCCGGAACGCGCACCCACAGGATAATCGGCAAACCGATGTGCCGCAATGCTTACACACCTAGCAACAACAGCAGCGAAATAATCGCTCGCATAGGCTAAAGTAAGCAACCAAAGAAGAGGACGAACAACGCAACAGTTTTGCCGTTTGGCGGGTATGTCTTCCGGGAGGGTCAGTGCTAGCACTTTTGACGTCAGCGTATCATGTGTTTTGCTTCCTGCTCCGGTTACGTACATGTGGACGATGCCAGACACACCCTACACCCGTTGGCCGGTTTCCAAGATTCGCCCTCTCTACGGTGCGTGACGCACCGAGATGCGGTTGATGATGCTCCAAATTGTATTCTACATCCAACTCCCTTCCGTACCTTGGAAGCAAATTAAATACCAAGCGTAGTGATGCGATATAAAACGAAAAGAACAAGTGCGATCAGTACGCACACTAAACTACATATATAAGGTAACTTCAGTAGTTAGGAAAATTTGGAAGAACGAAAACGAAGGGGCCGAGATTAGAACGATGCGCAACGGTGCGTGTCGATACCGAGTGAAAGAGTCATTGGAACATTAACGCAATACGTAAGAGTTCATGGTTTTAGCTGGAACTGAACAGAAGGGTTACCTCAGCTCAGGTGAAAATTAACACCCCGGAATGCATTATGATAAGTGCGTAAGTTGCGCACGGTCCGAGCACAAATCAGAGCCCACGCAGAAGTTCATTAGAAGTTTCTCTTTCGTTGATTGTGGTCTGTAAAAGGAATTACCGGTGCACTCATTCGTATCGTGATGGTTGCTGAAGATGTATGTACCACGATGTGAAAGCCGTCACGTTCTAATGCAACCTGGAATAGCAATCCTTTATACGTTCGTGTAGCGCTTTCAGAGTTTCTAATATCTGTTGGAAAAAAAACTGTAGAACATAAAAGTTCTTATCACCCGGTTTAATATCGGTACTTCACTTCAGTTGGATGGTGTCATCGACATAACTGGCAGAGCCTGGCTGTGTAACAAGACAATCGTCAATGTTTCGCCTACCATTAGCCGAGCAGCTGTTTGAATCCAGTTTGGATAATAGTGTGGGTTCGTTATTGGTTTTTTTTTTCGGTGACTTTGCCATTTCCTCACGTCTTCGTGCTGTGCTAATCAGACAGTATGATGCTGGAGATCTTCGTCCAATCGAGTGAACTGGTTCAACCTGTGTGCCGGTTCGGAGTAGAAGAGCTAGAAACCTGCCTTGTGCTAGACTGCCCTTGTTACCATACCCGCCGACCTCTCCCACTCAGACACACACACACACACTATACTCAGGAGTAGACGACATGCTACACGCATCTTAGCTAACCTTCAATATTAGCAGTGCGGAAGAAACTCCGCAAGGAAGAAGAAATCAACCCGACACTGGAAACGATTAGACGATCGATTAGAGTGTGTGTGTTGGAAGCGCTCGCTTGGACTCTGCACTGCCTTCTGTAGGAAACCTTGCGACACAGCGTTCACTCCTCAGGAAGTAGCCTAGCGCTATTGTGTATTATGTGCAATCTTGCTACATATGGCAAGTTAAGCTCCAAAACTGCTGGATTTATCTCAGACCGTGCTTATGTGCCTGTGTGTGTGTGTATCAGCAGATTGTCAGTCCGGCTTTCGGGACGCCACATTCGATATGACGCACTCCACCCGGTACAATTGTTTGGACGAACCCATCAGCCGGTCGTTGTACAAACCGGTCACCGCTTCACGGTGCCAAAAATATATGGTCCAAGCAGAAAATAAAAGACACGTTACAGACACACCTCCACAAGCCTATCGTCCGCATGTCCGCCCGTTTATCCGCAAGCATCGGAATACCATGACCTTCCAGCGCGTTCCGGAGCGCGTGCGTGCGTGCGTCAGGTAATTCGTGCTCATATTTGCCGCAGACCCGTCGCACTGTCTGCGCCAAACAGCGACAGCTGACGAAACACGCGGGCAAGGATCGTTTGGCAGACTGCTGCAACCAGATTACCGCAAATCCCTCCGCCGATTCCGACAGTTGCGAGTGGGGGGGGGATTAAAAAAACCGGTTTAGCGCAAAATTTATTCTAATTCATCGGGCGTTTTCCTGCGAAAACCGATCAATCAATTTCGAGGCGCGATTGTTATATAACTACCGTGGACAACCGGCGACCGGTCCGGTACCCTTGACAATGACTGTCAAACCGGTGAGCACCATCCAGCGGAAGTGTGGAGAGGAGGAGCGGATCAGTGGAGATGTGGAGAGGAGAGGGGGGAGGTGGAGTTGGTAACGATAGTCTAGTATCCCGGAGCTGTTCCAGTCCTTGCAGGCGGTTGAATGTGCTCGAACCGTGACAAAAGTCACCAGGTACGGGGTCGGTGAAACATCACGAGGTACAAGACGCGCACGTTTGGTGCTCGGCAGGAAAAACGAAGATGCAGAAGTAGACGACCAACCAATTACTGTTGTGTCAGCATCACAACCAAATCCCCTACGGGCTACGGGTGTGCCCGGGTTGGGAAGTTCTGGCCAGGACAGCCAGGGACAGTGTAATGTAATCTGTCATAAATGACAGATGGTTCGCGGACCGTTCCTAACAGGCTGGCGAGAGCCAATTAAGAGCCAATAAAACCCAAAGCCAGAACAGTCTCATTACCTTCCGTCAACCACCCCGGTTCGAGCGTGGTATAGCGGTCTAACAGTTCTGACGTAAGCGTACGATCGAAAAGCTGGTAGCGCAAATATCTAACAGGAGTCCTCTCCACGAATGTCCCAAGAACGCCTCCAGTAACTGCTAACTGTTGATGTTTTATTGTTTTTCTTTTATTGCAGAACGCTAAGCTGAACTCATGTCCGCTGGACACTTTCACATCGGGTTCGAGAAAGTGGACTTGCCCCTTAACTCCTTCCTTCTTCTCCTCTGTTTTTTTTTGCACCAAAAGATTTACGCACCAGCAGGGCCAGTTTTATTGTTTGTGCGTCTTCTATAATACGGTACGCGCGTTGAGCGTTCTGCCGTTGGGCATAAGTAATGGAAGACAGTTTCTGGTGCTGTGTTACCTCGATGTTTTTCGATTTAAAAATATATAAATACATTTTTTTATTGCGACACCAGATCGCCGATTACCTTTCCCTTCGAGAACGTTCTTATAAATCAGTGAACGTTCCGTCAGTCACGTTCGGCGCAATTTACGAGCAGCGGACTAACGGTAAACGGTTCAGATCCGTTTGGATGTTCCGCACCCGCGAAGGATGGGTCCAGCCTTCACTGGACAACACCGTCCCCATTGCCACGGATTGATCCACGGTAAAAGTGTACAAGCAAAACCGTTTGGATCGTTTGCCGTTTTTACGCGTTTTTTTTATCGTTCACCTCGCTTAGCTACTTTCGTTCGTAAATGAGAATTTACGCTTCTTTGTTGTTTTTGGTGCTGTTCTCCAAGTTGCAGGGAATGGCAAACCTCAGAGAAACCTCCCTGCAGGGAATGGTGTAATTAGTGCGTTTTGTGTTTATAACGCCGTGTTCAGAGGCGGAATGTACTATAACATCTGACAGGGCGGATATCAAACCCCATCCGGACCGTACTCCCGTACGCAGGACACTAACACGATATAAAGAGATAAATTAACCGGATTTGAATTTTGGGACAGCTCAATAAATCTTTCATTCCGTTGTAACGTGTCAATTTCGTAACGTAACGTGTGTAACGTTGTAACGTGTGTAATGCAAATAATTGTTAAACCCTCTTATCCGGCAAAATGTGTGCCGACCACTGACTTAAGCGAGCACCGCGCGCTGCGTATTAATCTAAAAAAAAAATATTCTGCACACAATCTCTTTCGTTCGCTTTCTTCGCACCGTTCTGCTTGCGACGCTAGTAAAGGGGAAATCGGCATGAAAATGGCATTTCTTCACCGCGCTGCCACACTCACTTTCTCTGCTCTACTCTTCTGCTTTTTCCTCCGTTTGCCCCATTCTGCCGGTCAGAACTATTTGTATTTGATGTTGTCTTTTGTTTCTTTCTTTCTCTCTCTGTTGCTCTCTCATTAGCTTGTTATTATTTATGTTTCTGTAAATATATGTTCAATAACATGTTTGTTTTGTTCTTGTTGTTTTCTTATTTCTTTTTTTCACATGTTTTTCTTTTATCTATTTTGCTTTTGTTTTTTGTATGTTTTATTTTTTTCTTTTATTTGTTATGATTTACTTCATTACCCTATTACATGTGTAAACACTGTTGTTGATAACCAAATGTCTTATTTGTTATCTTCTTCCTTTTTCTTTTCTTTTTTTGTTACGAACCCCGCATATACAGCATTTCGTCATCCACGCGTTTTCACTTCCTTTACTCTGTTCCTCCGCGTTCGCTTTCATCTTTCACCTCTGCTGTTTCGTTCGCTTTTCTTGCTCGCCGTTGTTGCTGTTGAGTTGTGTTTTTCTCTCACGCTTGGGGGCCCCTCCTCCGTTCCATCTTTTTTTTCCAGTTCACCGGAGGCGAATGCTTTCTCCTGCCCAACTTCACCCGCCATATTTAGGATGGGCATTGGGATCCACGTTCTCTGGTCCTTCTCCATATAAACACACACACACACACACATACGCCCGCAACGACAATGATTCGCGTACGGCAAAACGAAGGGAAAAACGCCTTTTTATTCGCCTTCCCTATCTTTCTTTTTTCGCACTTCGTGAAAGTGGTTTTCTGGAATGCAATGATCCAATTCCCCGAACGCTAACCCGCTCCCCTCCTCCCCCCCCACCTCCCCCTCTAGCGCTTGCCTTTGTTTCCATGTACCAATAATCTTGTAATAAAAATGTCTAAAATGTGGTACCGTTCTTTTCTTCGCTTCTCTTCCTTCCGCCCCTTCAACCCGTTGCTTTCTGCCACCTCTTTTCACGTGCACTACGTTCCAGGAAAGGTGTACCGTTTTTTGGTGGCCATGCAAAACCGAGTACAAATCGAAATTTGTGTGTTTTTTTTTAGTTTTGTTTTGTTTAGTTTATTTACCTTTATTCGTACACATACTGGTGGGCACCCGCTTGGTACAAAAGAAAGCGAGAATAAGTTTGGTATTTAGTGGCGAAACCAAACCGGCATTGCCTTACATAACGCAAGAGAATCGTAAACAAAAAAAAAAAGAAAAAAAAAGCGGAAAGACTTTCAATGCTAATGGAGGTGATAAGTTTATGCATTTTGAACTGCATCTTAGTGGTGGAAGTTGAGATTGCTACATTGCAATGGTTTTTCGGAAGGGTCACGCCGGAAGCGTCCATCTTCTTCTATCCGCCATCTTCATTTCAGTTTTGTTCAGCATCACAATTCATGCTGGAATTGGTTTTTTGATATTGAAAATTGATGGCCTTAATTTTAGCAACCGCTCACACTCGGCCACTCCTGCATACTGGTCCGCTGCCACACTGGGTACTGGGCACGGATATGCGTGCATCCCAACCCGGGGCTTGGGTGTATATGGATACGACCCGTTGCGTAAGAAATGGCGGTCAATAAATTTGACCATCGGATTTCATCTGGTGACCGTGTGCCGTTTCGTACTGGCGTCGCATCATTCGCATCCACGTGTAGAACCAACCCCAAACAGGATCTGGCAACACGGACAGGCGGACGAGCGGCTGTTAATAGGGTCAGCAAAATGCTCTAAATTGCTCATTGCCCAGCCAGTTAGTCGCGATTCGTCCTGTTCGGTCCTGTTCGCGGTCACAGCGAATTGAGCCCAATAAATTCGTGTGCAGCCGGTACTCGAACTGGGACGGCATCCTGGGCCGGTGTGTGTGTGTGTGTAACTGTTTTGCGGGGCGGAGTTTTCATTACGAAGAAAACAAAGAAAGAAAAGAAAAATATTCACACACATAACATCTTTCTCTTTATCGTATCGTTATTTCGGCCCACCCGACCGGTATCCTCTACTTGTTTTTGCGAATTCTCGCTCATTCCCAATCCCGTTAAGCGATCCCGAGGGGTAATGGGAGTAGTATGGGGAAGGGTGGCTGGGAACTGGATGGGGCATAGAATTTGTTCTCCAGTTTTTGGGTTTCTCCCTTCCCCTTCACCTCCCTTTCTCTGGCACATCACCCTCTGAAGATCTCTTCCCCTCAACATCTCTCGTCCAGTATCCTCAAACCCGTGATACGGGGGAAAAAAAAGGTTGTAGACCTTCAATTTTGGACGCGAACGCAATGCGCTCCGGCAGCAGAACGTGTGGCAGTTCTACCTTAACCAGATACGCCATGATTCGACTATTAATTGGCAATGACTTGGGAAGATTGCTTCGTACGAAACTAGCCTGACCAGCTGTCTTTGTACCAGTCCACTCTGGTACGTCCGATCAGGATTTTGGGTGTTTAGATCGAGTGAACTGGTTCAGCGAGATACGCACCGGATCGGGGGCTAGAACACTCGAGACGTCTCCTTCCTTTTTGGATCGCGAAAGAAAAATGCCCGAATCATCTTAAGCCGGGCACGAATTGATCGGCTCGTGTAGAGATCAAAATCGTACATCCAAACCAGCTCCAGCATTGCGTTGGCGTACGATGAAGCTGGATGATGGATAGCCCGTACCGCGAGGGACAGGCGGTGAACGGGAGCTACACGACGTAGAACAAAACGGATGGCCGTACGTGACCGACGTCAGCCTTTTGTACGAACTTACCCGAACAGCTGTGGTGTGAGGTAAGCCGTGTGCGATCTCGATTAGGTATTGTTAATTCCCTTCTTCACAAGACGACCGGACGACCGGAGGGAGGCAGAACGCGATCGAAAACAAGAAGGCAACCCCAAGCATCTGGTCGAAGAAGAACTAGCTGTAGACTGTTTGGGGACAGCGCGTTCTGACGTGCGAGTGATTCGAGCACTGGTGGCTGTTAGTTGTCGCAAAACTTCGATCCCTTATCTCACTCAGCTGTCCAAATTCGAAACATGCCAAAAACTGTCGCGGATCACACCAACGCGCAGAGTTCGTGATGAAATCGTATTACGGTTGTCGTGATGGTGATCCTTATACACCCGGATATAACTTAATGACCCTAATGTACGGTGGACCCATCGTTGGAGCAAATGTCCTGCAAATGAAGTAAGGATGGGAGAGTGCTGTATTGTGAACCAGAAATGCAGTTACTGCTCGGCCAGCTCACTTTCCCGCCCTCAAATCCTTGATCGTGGCATCCAGGTCAAACTGCACACACACACACACACACACGGAGAGATAGGTGAGGGGAAACAGAAAATAAGGTAACAGTTATGTAAAAGCGAAACTGTGAAGCTGTTCGCAATCCATACCCAGCTTCTTAGGTGGAAATATATTTTTGCGGATCCAGCATTCCGCAGGCGGTATAGATGCCTCGCAGGCGACAAAATGGCGCCATTCGGAGGGAATTTCAAAACTAAAAACAACAGCAAAAACATAAAAAAGAAAAGACGCACTAGCCCGTGCGGGGGGAAAGTGGTGGCGGTGTCAAAAACCAAAAACCGAAATCCTTCAGAGGGGAAACGGCTGTGTATACACGAATCCGTTTCGGGCCGGTACATTAGAAAACCTTGAAGTGGACGAGTGCACTGATACGGAGCAGTTAGTGCTCAACAGATGGGAGTACGAGCGGTGCGAGGGAAAGAAAAATGGCAAATTGGCAAATCCCGATTGCTCAAGCAAATAACACTGATATAATATATTATTAGCAATCACGACTAAGAAGAAGGAAATGAAACAAACCACCACCGTATGTAAATAACAGTAAACAGAAAATGATATTTTGTGGAGAGGGCGAAAACAAATGCAAGGCACCATGACAGTTAGTGGCCTGAACCGAATGAAAGTTGTTTGCTGCGCGCGATGTCCCCTGCGGGGTCACAGATCGAGAGCAAACGATAGACTTCATCTTGGGGAAGTCAGTAACCGATGGTGCGAAAGAAACCGTTGGGAAATAGTATGGAGTTTTTGGGCCAGTTTGGACTTGCACCCTGGCACTAAGGGAACATCTTGTTCTGAAGATTGGCACTAAGGAGATGCCTTGTTCTAACTTCCAGAACGTCAGAGCGACGTCCCTTACACAACTCTCAAAGAAGAATTCGCCTGATAGAAGAGAGAGAGAGATAAATAGAGAGATAAAGAGAGAATGATAGAGGTTCAAAGAACGACACAGAAAGAATGGAAGTTCTCGAAAAGCTTTCAATTGCGTTGAGGATCGTCTCTTTACCGTTTTGCCCTGGTCACCTTTCCGGACTTTGCAGCCGTGTATACCCGGGGGGCAATGGACTATAACCGTAAATCACGGCTTACCGGTATTTTTCCTTCGCGTCGTCCGCACCACGCACACCTTCATCCGGGCGAATGGACGAGCCTGTGGAGGAGAGCGGCCGAGGGGGGGCCTGATTTTTTGTTGTTTTGTTTTCGAAAAGTGCGCAGAAAAGGAAGGCACGTGTGAGGGCACGGGCAAGTCATAACAACCAAAAAGCAAGCTCCCCTAGTCTGTCGAAACGTGGTACATCTCAAACCAAAACACTCCAACACGACGGTGTGTGGCCCTGTTTTTCCTATATCGTTTTTAACACTGAAGAGGAAAGGAAGGAGTGGGTTGGAGAGGGGTCGCAACTTAGCACGGCAAGAAGTGGAGCTGGGAGGTAGGTCCCAAGTTCCCGAGCTTCAACCGCAAAGCAGACGCACAGAGGGTAAGGTTTGTTTTGACTTGCGTGGCCCACGTGGCGTGGCCCAAGAATTCTGTCTATTTTGTTTTGGTCCAATGTTTCTGGTTCCCTTCAAACAAAACAAAAACAAAATGCACAACACAAAACCAAAAACCAAAAAAAAAAACGCGCGCGCCAATGCCGGTCTTCCGAGTGGCGTGATAATATGGTAACCAACAAAAAAAAAGCAATAAAATAAAAGGGAAGTAGAGCTGCGCTTGGCGAACGAAACCAGGGCTATGCAGAAGTGTGTCTGTGGCTGTATGAAAGAGATAGGGAAAAGAAATAGAGAGAGAGAGAAAGAGAAAAACAGAGGGAGCGAGGGAGAGCGAGAGTGACAGAAGACGAATGCTGAAGAGGCTGTGTGTGAGAGGCATCGGTTGCTCTATTTGCTTCTCAAGCCAACTTGAATGGTTCGAAATTGGGGCACTTTCTAGATTTACGTAACAGCTCCATGATGCCCTTCACGTTGACAAGGCAGGGCAGGATCGTAGGAGAACGCTTGAGCTATAAGCATAACGGTGCTTATAGTACGAGCGGCAGTGTGTTCCAAACGAAACTTACTAACGCTATTGCCAAACGTCAACTGTCAACTGTCACCTGTCATTCGTATGAAACGTGTGGAATACACTAGCGCAAGTGTTAGTATACTAGATGTTTATATGCATTGGTTAACCTTTGTTTCGTATGTTTTTGCATATACAGTATTAGAGCGAGGATTGACGTCCCCAAATCATTACAAAGCAATTGACAGAAGAACTTGTTCTAACATCCACTACTCCAACAATGATATGTGCATAATCCGGCATGTGCTTCAATGCACACGATTTCACAACATTAGAAATCTGTAGCTATCTTGCCCTGACTTTTCATCTCCAGGTATACCTCCTGGCATCTGATGGTCGGACCCCATCAACCAACGGTTTGGTGAAAGTGAACATTTTTCCTGGCATTGCTGGTGGCAGCAGCAGGGTTTTGCCCGTAATGCGGCATGGGATACGAAGCACCTGGAAGGAAAACTATACCTCCCAATTAAGGCCGACTGTGGGCTGCGCAAAAATACGCGATGTGGTCTAGTTCACTCCGTTGTTTTGGTTTTGGTTTCTATATATATAGATAGATACTCTATGTGTTTTTTTTTAAATCTTCGCTGTTTATTGTGTGGTTGTGGTTGCTATTTTGCTGTATCGCAATGACCGGCCGTCAAGGCGGTCACTAGTGTTCGGTACCCCGCAGGGGTTATCCAGCACAACGCAGCGCACAAATTGGAACGTGAACCGGGAAAATACGCGCTACGGTGTGAAGCAAAAACCGTTTTGCGGGGAGAACGTCAACATCGGGCACATGGGGACGGTTGCAGTGGCGCCAACCGCATACTGTTGGCAATTCGTGAAACCGTTACGCGAAATTCCGTGCCCGAAAGCCAGTCGAGCCGTCAATCTGCTCAAAATCACAAAACGACAGGATCTCCGCGAGCCGTTTGAGGCACCTTAGCGGCGGGGAGGATGGGGAGGGGAGTGAGATGACTGGAGATGTTACTGCGGGTTGGAGGAACCCTGCACAAAACATGTCCAGCCCTAATCTGGACCGATGTTCGTGCCGGCTCGGTGAATGCGAATGCGCAGTTGGGTGGTTGGGTTTGCCTGTACGCCCCATTACGGTATGCGCGGCGAGCACCGAAAATCAAAACCCTGGGCATGTTGAGAAGTCACCGACTCCAACAGTTGCGCTCCGAGGCAAACGGGCTGCACTGATGAACCGTTAGATCCGCGAAGTTGCTGCAAATCGTCAGCGTAACTGTAGCGGTTGGACATGAATATCTTGGGGGTATATACTGATAAACATGCTGACTTGAAATAAAATTAAAAAAAAACATGTACCTCTGGAGAGTTACAGCTACTTTTGACAGTTGAAAGATGCCAGATGAAGGACTCTTTTTTGGCATGAGCGAGTGAAAGAAAAAGAAAGAGAGAGAGAGAGACTGCAAAAAAAAAATGGGTGATCATGACACGTGACAGTCGAATGGACACCGATTGCATCAGATGGTGGCGAGAAAGCGCAACCCCGGTGGGTCCTGATCCGGGACCTACCCGACCTCAAACCGTGGAGAAAAGAAATTACCCGTGGCGCGGTCATCACCTACAACATGCGCCGTAAACGAGTTCAACGAGCAAAATCAAGAAGAGAGGCCTGGTTGGGTCCGGGACACGATTAGGGGAAGGAACCGATTAGAAAGAGTGTGACACTCTGTTTTCGGGCGGACTACACCGTTTAGGATGGTAAGAGGGATGGAAGAGAGGGAGAAGGAAGGAGGGAGAGAGAGAGAGAGAAACCCGAAACAATAAAAAAAGCAAGATCAAAACAAACCGAACAGTGTAGATCGATAGCAGTGACAGATAACAAGAGGGAGGAACCCGCAACAGCTTGAAAAAAAATAACATCAACAGCAAATTGCCGTTGCAGCGATCATTATCGCTACACAATATATATATATGTATAAATATATATTCCAAAACAACAACAGCAACAAAATACAAAAAAAAGTTGTTGTTTACTCACTGCGACGGCGACCTCAGTCACGTGATTGTTGGTTGGGAAATTTTTGTGGAAGGAATTCGAAAGATTCCGTAACCGTTACCTGGACCATTGACCCTGTGCCCGTTGGCTTCGCCTCGTTCCTCTTCTCCATCTTTCCGCCCGATATCTTCGTCATCGCTTTTCATCGCTTTTATTTTCTTGGAACACTTAGACGTAAACAATGCTCAGATCCGTAGCATCTCTTGAGCGTTATACAGAGAGCGATATTTATCGCGTTTTTTTACGACCATACATCTTAATTGATGCGATCGGTAACTCAACGCGGGAGATAGCGTGTGTGTGGACGGTACGGTAGTTTGGTTTTTAATTTGTCAATTAAATTAAAACGTTAATCGTGTGTAGCGAACAATCCGTCTCCAATTACTGAAGCCTCGGCAACCGGTAATCCGTTGCGTTGGACAACCTGAGCCGGAACAGCAAATATGGCGCCAATATTGGGTGACAGTTTCGACTTTCTGTGTCGTCTTAATCCTGGTGTTTACACCACAATCGCGCGTCATACACTTCTGACCCTGAAGCCTGAAGAAAGTCCACGGTGGAGTGCGAAGGAATAGCCCGTACGAGCAGGCGCACGCGCACGTGTGTGTATGGCACTAACATTGAACTTGACACCGCGCGTGGTTCGCACGTTGGGTGCGTAGTATGCGTAGTATGCACACTACAGTAACGCGTGCAACTTCCAACACAGTGTCGATTCCACTTTCGTTGCTGGTGCAGATGGTATACAAGATACAGCCCGATTTCTAGCGAATTCTCGACACTTCTTCCATGTGCGTAGTATTATCGGATGGTGCGATTTCGACGTATTCTTTCGCCAGCTTGCGTGGGTTTGGGTTTTTTGTTTTCAATTTAAGAATGTGAAAGCTTTCGCTTGTTCATGTCCATGTTTCTGTAAGGTTCGCTTTGATTTTTTTTTGTATCCCGTTGCGAATTACATATATGGTGAACGAGACGGGAAACGGGGGATAAGAACGGATCGCACCTGGTAGAACCTGGTAGCAAAAAGGTTTTTCACCAGTGCGGAGCAAAGTACCGTAAGAATCACTTCACCCGTACCGCCGTGCGCCATTTCTACCTGGCCGCCATGTTGCCTATCCTTCGCGGATGCGCCACTAATGGGGAGTTTTTCGCCGAGTTTCTGGCGAAATTCTTTTCACTTTAGCAAAGCGATTGAGTGGTAAGATAGCGCAAGCACAGAAGGAGGCAAACACACAAATAATAAAAAAAAGAACGGAAAACATTAATCACTAGCGGTTATTGGGGTATTTCGTATTGCGGAGAAGTATGATCGTCAGATGAGGTTAGCTACAGAGCGGTAGAAAAGGGAAAGAATGACGAGAATTCCCTTTTCTCTCTTTCGGACATTATGTTCTTAGGTACGCCGAGCTGAACGAGCAAGTGGTTGCAACCGGACGCTAACGTTTATCGTCCCCAAACCCCCCCCCCGCACCAAAAGACGCTGGCCACTTTCGTAAGTGGAATTCGCGTTCTCCACAAGAACCTCCCGGTTCCTGGGAAACCGTACCAAAACCGTTTCCTTCCCGTACCTGTGGCACGATTGGAAGTGCCTGGAGAAATTGACGTGGCACCAAAAAAGAGGTCGAAAAAGGGGGTGGGGTGGGGGGGGGAAGTTTTGCTTTCATCATCGTGTTCTGTTGCGTTCTGCGCAAAAGTCGGCACCAGGTCCAGTTGACTTTGCCGAACCGATCCAGAATGGAAATGGTGATTTTATTTTGCTTTCGGTAGGAGGCACTGCTGCTGCAGTGTTGTGCCACACCATCATACACGGACAGCGGGCAAAGGGGGCTCTTGAACTTAACTGGTCCAGAAGTAGGTTATTGCGTTCTGGACGTTAGTTGCTGTTGGGGTTTTTTTTCTTCTTTTTCTTTCTTTCCTTTCGTTTTGTTTCCCGACCAACACGAGAGCGGCGCGCGTGCAGGTTAGGAACTGTGCGCTTCATTAATTTCGCACCAGACGTAGCCAGATTGTTGTCGCGAGTGCTTCCATTGCATAGCGGAGCTTTTTTGCATTTGCGGAAACGCACGCCCTTTCCACAATTGAGCGTCATCATCATCATCGTCAGCGCCATCGGAGTTCAGCCCTGTTGACAGTTATACAGGGACACTCGCCAGCGTTGTCAAACCAGGCTGATCACAAACAACTATTTCTGGCCGATGTTTGCCTTTACCGTGTTTCCCCGCACATTGCGCAGCACGTGTGTATAGCAATAGTTCAATCATCTCCAATGATTTTACCTCATTTGTTGGAGAAGAAGCAGGGGGGAAGGTAGATGAGGAGGGTTGATGAATTGCATATTGAAATAAACAAACTTAAACGAAAGGCTGCTGCATCGCATATACCGTTTGCAACTCGTATTGCTCCTACGAGTTAGGCAATCGGCATTACACCGGTATCGTACGCAAAACTGGTGCTTTCGCTTTTTCTGAACCATCGCGCATTCGGTACACGTGTCCTTAATTCGCCCGCGCAAACAACTGCTCCCTAGTACGACGGAAGCTTTGACTAGCTGAACTCTGGATGATTGTGATGCAAGTTAAAAATATATATAGATACAAAAAAGGAGTAAATAGCTCATTCGTTGTGAGCTCTTTCGTTGCCTAATCTCTAAACTAAAGACATACATCCCTGGTTTGCTAATAGGGAGATGATTTGGTTTTTGTATGTTTGTATCAGCTTCGTTCTTGCTGGATCTCTTTGCTGACTCTCAAAAGAATCAAAGTTCCGGATAAACATGCGGCATTATGCAATATCCGGACGAGTTCCAGAATCCCCAGAAATTCCTGCAGATGACACCCGCTCTGTTGCAAGTTGCGTTACGTTATCGCATGCTCGTGTGCTGCCAGCCCCTCACCCTACAGCCCCCGTTATCGCGGGCCCCGTTTCTATCAATCGGATCCCCCGATAAGTGACGCTCACACGTAGCGTGTGGGGCTTTTAGGTGGCCTTCGATGGTTGTGGGGACTTGGACACAGGGAAAGACAACGACCACCAACCAACAAGAACAGCAACACCGCACGAAGCATGTGAAACCCGAATAAACTGCGTGCAGGTGTTTCGACGTATAGACGTCCTAAGGGCAGTTTATCGCACGCCAATGACGCTTTTGGTTGGGGTTGCGTGAGATGGCAGAATTTGTTGATTTGTGTGTGTTTTTCTTTTGTTTTTTGAAGAGTTCTGATCGAAACCACTATTCCAAGTCCAAGATGAATGTACAATTGTTACCCATTGTAGGCGTTAATGTCTGATTTGGAGGCCCGGTTTTAGATTGCGATTGGTGTTACTATTACCTCTCTATCGCTAACTATCGCTGGACAGTTTCTTCCCCCTTTCGTTTGCTTGGTTTAATGATTGGACTAAACATTATCTACTCCTCGTGGATGGGTTAATATATTATGATTCGTCGCTCTTTTTTTTTCGCAATCACCTTTGCTGACTTGCTGATGAGTAATCTAGCCTCGCTATCGGCGCCGCTGCGGCATTCGGTAGGGGGGTGGCAGAATTCGCCCGAATCAGGGATGTGCTTGAAACATGCTAGCCACTAGCTAGTCATCGGTTTTAGCCGGGGTTGGGCAGGTCGTTTGCAGGGAGCCCAGAAGTTGCTGAAAACGTGCCCCACAGACAGGACAGGACAGGCCGGCAAAACAGTGGACTACGCTGCTGGGTAAGGTTCAACGACGCAGCCTTCTGTGTGCGCGGGTTGTTCGCTCCTCATATGTCGTTCATTGTCAAACACCCCGGGGACCCATGACGAGAAGATTCGGTTTCGGTGCAAGTTCGGTACAATCGATTCCACTATTCAAATCAGTGTACACACGGGGATCCTGTGCTGTGAGTACGTACAAGGCGTTTCGAGATCACATTAAGTCAGCAGACCGGCAGGATTAGGCCGCAGTAGCACACTGGTAGCTACTGTCGAAACCTCGCTCACTGTGTTTTTGTGTGTGTATGTAGGTTTGTGTATTTTTTTTATTTGTTGTAAGACCTGCGAAACAAAACGTACAGTAGAAACGCAAGAACGCAAGAGCGGGGTGTACCACAAACCCCCGCAGTCATGTCTCCCTCCGGTGTCCCAATGTCCGGACCCATGTTTCGCATGCTGTTCTTAGGTCCTGTTCGCTCAGTGCGCTTTAATTCTTGCTCCCTCGCCCAATTCAATCGTCTCCTTTCCCTCCTCACCTCCCCCCCCCCTCTCCACTCCTCCCTTGCATTAGTGGAGCCGTGATTGATACGATTCGTTTGATGGTTTCTGTTGCTCTGCTACGCTTCTTTTGCTCTCTTCTAGACGGCACAGGGGTAAGGGTACGGACGGGTACGTGACGGGGCTGGTTGGTTTGGTTCTGCTCTAGTACAGCTACGGTCCACACGTCGCGGACGGCGATCAGTCGGTTCGCCGCAATGGAGAAGCTCGGTTCGATGATGGAGTACCGGTTGAAGACGCTGACAAGTTGGATGGCGCGCTCCGGCAATGGTACGCTGGAAGAACTGCTGCACGACGCCTGCGACACGCTCGTGCTCTGGCCGTGGACAACCGGGCTGCTGTGGTACGGGACGCTCGGCGTTGCCCTCGCGTACGGATTCTATCTGTTCTACTATCAAGCGATGGTCTGGAAGCGGGTAAGATAAGACTCACTAAGGGGAAGTGATGGGAAAGACGCACTACATATCAACCACCACCACGATCATCTCTCTGTCTCTGTCTGTCTGTCTCATCTCCTCGTGTCGGATCACGGACAGGATCTCACCGATATCGGCTACAATCACATCCTGGATGCGGCACGCATCGGCAAGAGCGACCGGAAGCGGGTCGACACGGTTAACCGAGCACGGCGTTTGCGCAAGATCGGCGATCGCTTACCACCGCCGTACCCGAACGGTTGGTTCTCGGTGCTGGAGTCGGAAGATCTCGCCCGCGGTCAGGCGAAAAGCGTCGACTGTCTCGGCCAGAATTTGGTCGTGTTCCGTACGGATGCGGGCGAGGTGAACGTGCTCGATGCGTACTGTCCACATCTGGGCGCCAATCTCGGTGTCGGCGGTATCGTGCGGGGTGACTGTATCGAATGTCCGTTCCATCACTGGTCGTTCAGTGGGCGTGATGGGCAGTGTACGAACATTCCGTACAGCAAATCCGGCACAGTGCCGAAGGTGGCACGGCTCCGCAAGTGGCGCTCGCTCGAGGTGAACGGGTTCATCTTTATCTGGCACCATGTTGACCCGGAAGCCGAACCGTGGACGTTCAACGTGGTACAGGAAATCGAGGACGGACGCTGGGTGTACTACGGTAAGAACGATTTTCTGGTCAACTGTCACATCCAGGACGTGCCGGAAAATGGGGCTGACGTGGCACATCTCGCTGCCGTACACGGACCGAACATGATGTCCGGGAGCGACATCCGATATTCGAGACCGGCTTGGGCCGACTTCGGGATGCACTCGTGGCTGGCAAGGTAAGGGACGGAACGCATCTTCGCTATCGAGCAACAACTAAAAGGAATTGTACGCTTTCCAAAAAACACACACAGCTGGCAGGCACCGGACGAGGGTGATCCGACACACGTCGCCAAAATGGATCTGGTGCATTCGTTTCGAATTTTCAACAAGTTTGAGGTGGGTAAAATCGATGTCCGTGCCTACCAGATTGGGCCGGGCTATGTGCAGCTGATGATGAACACTGGCATGGGACCGTTTGTCGTGCTGCAAACGGTCACACCGATAGAACCGCTCGTGCAGAAGGTTATCCATCGGTTCTACGCACCACGCAACGTATGGAATGCAATCTTCCAGAAGTTTGCCATCTTGGCGGAGAGTATCATGGTGAGTAGTTGGATGTTGGTTTGAAGTAGTCGTGTCGAGTCGGTAACAATGTGCTCCACCTTCCAGTTCGAGCGTGACATGATGGTTTGGAACCATAAGCAGTTCATCGACAATCCACTACTGATCAAGGAGGATCGTCTGATCAAGAGCTATCGGAAATGGTACAGCCAATTCTACTCCGAAAACAGTGTCAGCTTTACGATGGCTAAGGAAAAGCTTGACTGGTGATGCATTCCAGTGCGCTGGCAAAGCCACTGCCTCCAAAATACCCCAAATATATAAAAATAGGTATGTGTATGGGTGCGCCCGTCAGGACTCATTGGCTGACGTCGGTAGACATCCCTCAACTAGCACCGGCTGCGGCACATAACGTACCGAAAGACCGGGCAGTGATCTTTTTGTACTTAGCGCGTTACGAATCGACATTAGGTTGAATCTGCAAACTATAGATTATAAATTATGGAGAGAGAACACAAAACAACAAACTCTCCCACCGCAAAAGGAAATAATAAAAGAAACGAATGGTAGCCGTGCTTATCGGTGGGGAGAGAATACCTACTAGGTGAAAAGTTACCGTGTTAGAGATAGGATTATGAACAGAATAAAGATAATCAGTTTTGTATTTTAACGTAACACTCGTATCGAAGTTCATTCGCTTGATGGATTTGCGGGTAGTAAGCAAGAAGAGGTGGACGATGGAGTAGGTGATATTCTTATCTATTTTTGCTCAAAATGTTTATTGATTGTTTGTTTTCTTGGTCTACTTTGTTATAATCTAGCAAAAACGCTATCAATCGCGAGATGCTCCACGTGATTGGTGCTGGTGGGAATACCGGAAGTGAATTCACAGGATTCACAAGCCAATCGGGCTATTTATTCGACGATTATAAAGCGATTGATCAATTTTACATCAATACCGTATTGTTCGATGTCGTGACCGTGAACTAAAACGATGATAATGTGACGCAACCGCCGTTACATATTATCCACCGGGATGGAAGCGATGTGGTTAATCAATGTCCACGAATTAGGCGTGACGCACGTAACGCTTATCGACTATGGTTGGAAACAAAACGGTAATGTATTGAATGTTATAAATAAAATACTAATAAAAAATGTGCACGTGTTTACACCTTCAAATATACTACCTCAGTAAACCCAGATTTAACCACTGCAAAATCTCAACGTCCCGTATGCATTAAACTGCAGCAATAAAGCGGTTGGGAAATCTTGGCAAGGAAAAGGTATTTTTTGGTACGTAAATAGCATTTTAATCTTTGCTCTTTTTTTATGCTATTAGTCTGATATTTATTATCCAAGTTCGATTCAACTGTTCTGCGCATGCTGTCATATTCTCGCTGCACACAACAAACCAAACTGGTCGAATGTTCGCATTACACGGTTGAAACATTTCACGCACGGTACCGGTTGAAATATTTCACAACTGCAGGCGAAAAACTGACGTTTCCATTGCGGGGCGAAATGATTGTTGTTGTGGGAAAAGTTTTATTTACTTTCTGTTGCTATTTCGTGTAGCGCTTAGAAATTTAGGGACTAAATACAGCTTCCGTTCCGATATATATACACATATATTTGTATCGATAGCGATCCGGTAGGTTCCGGTCGTGCATTTACTGGTTGGGAGATATATTATTTTCAGTCGCAAAAACGTAACATTTTGAACAAAAATCGTTACGATAAAACAAGTGGCCGAAGGGGAAGATTCATCTGTCGTCCGTAAACAAACTGCCTTATCATTGTCGTACTTTTGCTAGGTATGTATGAGCTTTCGCACGGATCCGAAGGGTGAAAACGGAAGGCAAGGGCCAGGCATGCTTAACATCGGCAAAGATAAGATATTGGGTGTGTAGTGAATATCTCGTATAATGGGTAATCCATCACGACAGCGCTGTTAACGATACGGACGAGCAGATATAAGCCAAGTGCCACTTGTGAATTGTAAAGAATCTTCCATTCGCTCACTACTCCTACCCTATCATTCCCTTTTTCCCGTCACCCATCTGTCTGCATGCATTCACTTTCAATGCAAACGAGCAGCGCATTCAGTCTGCCCGTAACGCTTCGCACGCCATGACTGACCACCGGGATCGTTCCAGCCTGCCGACGATGAAACCAACCGGTGACGTGTTGGCCGCCCTGCGGAAGCTGATGAAGAACCTGCCGAACAATCTCGGCACGATCAACGCGTACATCATCCCGTCGAACGATGCGCACCAGAGCGAGTATCTAGCGGCACGCGACGAACGCCGTGCGTTCGTGTCCGGCTTTGACGGGAGTGCCGGTACGGCGGTGGTGACCGAACGCGAAGCACTGCTCTGGACCGACGGGCGTTACTATCAGCAGGCAACGAAGCAGCTCGACACCAACTGGACGCTGATGCGGGACGGTCTACCGACGACACCGTCGATCGATGCGTGGCTCGCAAAAGCACTACAGCCCGGTTCGCGGGTAGGTGTGGACGCTAATCTTATCACTGCCGCCGCATGGACACCGCTGCAAACGACGCTAAAAACGGCCGGCTGCACACTGCTTCCCGTCACACCGAATCTGGTCGATCTGCTGTGGTCCGATCAACCGGCCGTACCGCACAATCCATTGCTGCCGCTCGCAACCACCTTCACCGGGGCGACCATTGCGGAGAAGCTTGCCACGGTGCGGGAAAAGCTAACGGACAAGCGTGCGTCCGTGCTCGTGGTGAGCGCACTGGATGAGATTGCCTGGTTGCTGAACTTGCGCGGCAGCGACATTGATTACAATCCCGTGTTCTTCTCGTACGTGATCGTAACACCGGACGTACTGTACCTGTTTATCGATGCGACGCAGATGCAGCCCCAGGTGGAGGACCATTTCCGCACGAACGGTGTCACGGTGGAGGTGCGTGGATACGACGAGATACATACGGTGCTGAAGCAGCTGGCCGAAAGTACGCCACCACCGGCCGGCGGTGGTCCGCTCGTGTGGATCAGCTCGGGGTCGAGCTACGCGCTGGTTGCGCTCGTGCCGGAGGAACGACGCCTGCACGACATAACGCCCATCAACCTAATGAAGGCGGTTAAGAACGAAACGGAAGCGAAAGGTATGCGGGACTGTCACGTGCGCGACGGTGTCGCCCTCTGTCAGTACTTTGCCTGGTTGGAGCGTTGCGTGCGCGACGGCACGGCCGTGGACGAGATAAGTGGGGCGACCCGGCTGGAGGAGTTGCGTAGCCGGCAGGCACACTACAAGGGATTAAGCTTTACCACGATCAGTGCTTCCGGGCCGAACGGTTCGATCATCCATTACCATCCACTGCCGGAAACGAACCGCTCAATAACGGCGAACGAGCTGTACCTTTGCGATTCGGGTGCCCAGTATCTGTAAGTGTGCATTAAACGACTTTCAGCTCGGTTGGGTGAAACAGGTTAGCGACCTTGAGTGTACATTTTTCTTTCTCGATACAGCGATGGTACGACGGATGTGACACGCACGATTCATTTCGGTCAACCGACACACGAAGAGAAGCGCGCATTTACGCACGTACTGAAGGGCCAGATAGCGCTCGGTTCCGCCATCTTTCCGCGCAAGGTAAAGGGTCAGTTTTTGGACACGATCGCACGGAAAGCGCTGTGGGATATTGGGCTCGATTACGGCCACGGTACCGGGCACGGTATTGGACACTTTCTGAACGTACACGAAGGTCCGATGGGTATCGGCATTCGTCTGATGCCAAACGATCCAGGGCTGGAGGAGAACATGTTCCTTTCGAATGGTATGTATTATAGCATTTTTTTTCGCAACTACTGTTTATTATTCCTTTTATATCCTTTTTTGCTTTGTGTGACACAGAACCCGGCTACTATAAGGACGGTAAGTTTGGTATTCGTATCGAAGATATTGTCCAGGTGGTCACGGCTAACGTTGGCACAAACTTTGATGGGCGTGGTGCACTCACCTTCCGTACGATCACCATGTGCCCGATACAGACGCGTCTGATCGACGTGAACCTGTTGACCGTGCACGAACGTGACCATCTGAACGCGTACCATCAAACCGTACTAGACAATCTGGGACCGCTGCTACGTGCAGCCAGCGATATGGAAACGCTCGACTGGTTAGTGCGCGAAACGAAACCGATTTAACAGTAATGGTGTGCAACAACTATCGGCCCCAAGTTACGGCTGGTTGCTGACTATTTCGATTTCACCGCAATTAAAAATTGTACGTTATTTAGTATTCATTCGCGTTCTTTTCCTATTTAAATTACGTATTTTGGTTCCCTTTTTTCGAACGTATCGAACGTTTGTTTTTTTTTTCTCGAAGACATTAACACTAGAACGACCAAGCTTCCAGTTTACACTGTTGAATTTTTTTTAAGTGATTCATTGATGCAAAATATAGTAGAACGTCGATTATCCGGGGGCGGATTAATCGTGCTGTTCAACCGTGGTGAACATTTGTACTGATGTCACGTTCGTTAAAATTATAAAAATCGTCACCAAACGATATATTTGAAATGATTTTATTTTACGTTCTAAATTTTAATTGTTATTTGATAATAATTTGCTTGATCCAGAATCATTTTTAGCATCAAAATGACTACCATAGTATAGTATATAGATACTATATACGCTTTTTCTAGATATATAAATGATAATCCTTGATAATTAAGGGACAACTATCCGTGGAAATCGATTAACCTGCATTAGTCCGGTCCCGAGCACCCCGGATAATCGACGTTCTACTGTAATATCGCCCTATTCATCACGTTTCAGTTTATTTTTGCTTTACTTTATAGATTTACCACTGCTTAGACTGGTTCTCTCTGAACCAGTAGTGCACTTCGCTTTTCTGAAAAGAATTAATGAAATGTTCTCAATTTCCTTCATTGTTTCACATTAAACAAAAAAGTACAAAATATTAAGCGCATTTTTTTATGTTTACTTGTTGCAAGCACGCATTTTGATAGATCTGCAATTCTCATATGGATTATATTATTTTACCACAAGAAAATATTTCAAAAAACAAATAGTGACTAGGTAGGTCGTTCTAGTGTTAATAAACAAAAGAAGTAAAATATAAAAAACCCAACCTGAGAATTCTTCCATTAGGATGTGTATAGTTACACCTTTTTTTTAATTATTAATTATGGTACAGTTTTGGAACTTTTTTCAAAGTTGTTGCATTCTTCTTCTGGATGTAAATATTGGTATGTTTCACATCATGTGTTGCATGCTAGGTGTAGAAAAATATAGAGAAACATAATCATATTTCGGAAAAAATCAATCTAACTCGGGAAGTACAATTTTATGAACCTAATTTATTATGATTAATATTACTGGCCTACCTTTATCTTAAAGTAATTTAAATGTAACCTTTGATGGCTTGCGAAACGAGGAACGAAGAATTCAGTTAATCAACTAAGGTGCAAAAGGTGAACAGAAGCACATGGTAAAATAGCTAATGCATTTTATTGGCCCACTTTTTATGGTGTTCTACGCTAAATTAAAATACTCCTAAAGATAAGCACCGGTACCGGTCGTATAGTATAATCGGTAATGCACGGCCCAACAAGCCCGGCCTTGGTTAAAATCTCGACTCACCCGTAACTATGTACATGGAGATAGTGTGGGGGCAGGCCAAGACTGACTAATGGGTAGAGTGTTAAACAAGAAGAAGAAGAAGAAACAGAGGACATCGTTAGTGTGTGGATGTCAGGCCAGTACCGGTGGTGTCGGTGGTGCTGCTGCGTATAGGCTCATCCTGGAAGGCCAATGCCGTGACCGCTTTCAGGTGACCAGCGTACTCCCGCTCGACCGTCTTGGTGTCAATACGCCACAACCGTACCATACTGTCGGACGAGGCTGTAACAAAAAAGAAAAAAAAACAAACCAACATTGGAAAAAGACGTTCCAACGGGTCAAACCCATCTCCGCTTGCACATCGGTTACCGGTGAACAGGTACTTGGAGTCATTGTTGAAGGCAGCGTCCCAGATCCAGAAGCGATCGATGCGTAACTCCGCCTGTAACGTCCACGTGTCGGTGGAGTAGATCCGGGCGGTACTATCACCGGAACAGGTCACCAGCAGCGTCGAATCGGGACTAAATTTACACCGCAAACCATACTTTTCGTGTGCCTGTATCTTTAGCTTCGCCTCCGAACGGGTCAGCTGCGTTTCCTGGCCCGGTGGCCCACTCCAGCTCGTAAGCATCCAGATGAAGCAGCTGCCCTTGTTGTTGATTGCCGCCATGTACGCCCCGTTCGGACTGACCGCCACGTCCTGTATCGAGCACTCGACCTCCGGCAACAGGTGGTCGTGCTGGTCCGACTTTACGTCCCACAGATAGATACCACCGCCCTGGTGTGCCATCAGCAGCTCTACCTGGTTCGGCAGCAGACACACCGCATTGACCGGGCTCTGGCAGTCGAAGATGCGTTTGCAGGATGGGTTCGGCGAGCTCATATCCCAGATGCGCACCTTCCCGTCTTCGCCGCCGGTAAACATCCACTTACCATCCTCCTGGAAACCGACACGCGTTACATTCTTCGTAACGCCCTCGAAGTTCACGATCGGATAGTTGGAAACGAGATCGTACAGCCGGATGTGCTGATAGCCGCATGCCGCCAGCATGTTACGCTTCGGTGAAATGTCCAGCGAATTTACTTGCTATCGGAAAATCGAGAAAGTCAGCGCGAAAATGCCACAGGTGAGTAACGTTTATCGCCCGGGTGTTAAATGATATTTTGTTGCCACGTACCGAGTCGACATGCTGCATCGTCCGTACACATTGGCTGGTGTACGGTTGCCAAACGCGAATCGTATGATCGTAGCCGCCGGTCACCAGTATCGGTTCGTTCAGTGGATCCGACGCCATCCCTTTTCCGTCTTGTCGGATACCTGAGAACAGAATATGGATTGATATGCTAGTGTGATCAATGGTATTTGAATTTTTTCGATAATTACTAGCCCAAGCAACAAACCGGTGTGATAAAGGAACAAACTGAAGTGATCAACTTTCTTGTTTTTATCACTTTTCTTTCACAATTTCTAAAACAGCATCCGCATCGGCGGTGCGGGTCGTTTTGTTTTGAGTGCTGTTTTTTGTATATCTGTCACATTTCGTGCGCAGTGTAAAAGGTACGCATGTACAAGCACCTGTTTTGTACACATTGTGAAATGAGTTTTCCATCCAGCCTTTTAAACGCGTCCCCTCAGTTGTACCTCGATAGCTGTAGGAACAGTAGATAAACAAAACACTAAATGTCGTGTAGTTCAGTTGTTTTAAGAATGCGTTTTGGGTAGTGTCGTTTGTTTGTACTCCTCCATCGCTCTGTTTACTTTTTCGGTTATGTGAATGAAACAAGTTTTAAGTTATTGAGTTTTCTTCATTCATAAACAGACAGTTAAAAGTAATAATCGTTTAACCATCCCTAACGTAAATATGTACGCGGGATTCGTTGGTTTAAGAAACAGAGCATCCAGTAGAACGCTCGTATCAAGCGTCAGGCGAGGTTTGCGTGTTAAATACCCCAAACATAGTTCGACTAGTCGGCAACAGATGGCGCTTGTACAAACCACGGGCCTGTTTGCTTAACCGTTACCGTTACCGATTCCAACTGGTGAACATTTAAATGATGGTTAAATGGCGTAAAGAAAAGAAAAAACCATTCTGATAAATGTTTTGTAGCTCTTAGTTTTATTAAGAATTCGGTGTACAGTGCGTTGCAAAACGAAAGGTGATTTCCAATTTTACATTGTTTCGGTTACCTATTAAATAATGGTTGACAAAATGTAAGATCAATGAAAGAAAGCAACAAGCCGATAAAACGATTCAGTTTTGATAGTGAATTCGGAAAGGTTTAGATTTAAAAAAAAATGAATACTGTGAAATTTTGCGACCGCACACTTTTCATCTGAGTTCTCTGCCATATATGTAAGTATGCTATGTTCCAGTGCTATTACGTGCATGAGGCTGTATGTTTTGTGTACGCGTGTATACATATGTTCATTTCATTAACAACTCGTCCTGACCTAGAAGTACACGTTATGCACTAAATATTTATAAAAGAAAATGGGCTTCTTGCTGTGTTCCCTGGCTATCTCCATCCTGTTCCACGCACCGTTTCCTTCTACCCTCTGCGTTCCCTCTCGTCCCTTCACTCCGTTACTTTCTTTCACTGCTAACGCCCCCCCCGAAAAGAAAGCCCAAAACGCTTCCACTAAAGTTAGTAAAGTTCGACAGAATGTTCAGCCATCCGCTCGACTAAAGCTATCGTTTTACACATATATTAAATAGACGGTTTAAACATGTAGCGAAGAAGTTCCAAGTAGGATCGGTTTTGTTTTGTGCGCGATTCGCTTCGCACGTGCGACGCAAATGCCTAACGCTGCTCGGCAGCCATCTTGATGCTGCACTAACGCTTGACACTAAGGCACGGCGCACCAAGCGCCATCTGTGTGCAATTACTGTTTTGTTTCTCTGTTTTCGTCGAGAGCTGCAATCAACACCTGCGGCCAGTATTATGCTTTCGTTCCTTCTACCTAACGATTGCTCTTTCTGTTTTGCAACTGCATTTGGTTCTCTTTCAATCGTGGGAATAGAGGGGAGGAAGGGGTAGATATTATTTTATGCGTCGTGTCAATTTTGTTCCACATTGTAGGATGAACCTATCCTGTGTTTCGTTTGTTTTTTTTTCTTCGATACCGTTTTGTTTTGATTTTTTTGTTGTTGTTGTGTGTTTTTGTTGTATATTGTTAACATATTCAGTCTTCTTTGGTAAGTGGTAACGAAACGGAAGAGTTTTCAATCGTGTGCCTATGTTTAATTTTTGCCCTTTTTTTCTTTTTACCATTTTACTATCTTTCTCTCGACATTCTGTCACTTTTACTTCCATTTTTGTTCTCTCCTTCACTCTTTCTCTTTAGTTTATCTGTTTTTCTCTCTCTCTCTCTGTTATCTGTTGTTATTTAAAAAAAACTGGTTTACTACTTATTAAATCTTTTCCCATGGCAAAGGTGAACTGTAACAGAAAAACGGACAACTCATGGGACGCAAAACAAAACAACACGTACAGGCGGTAATGGGATGGGTTCTTGGGCAGGGTTTTACAATATAATAACACTATCGTTATACATCAACAAAACAACTACCGACGCGTGGTCCGGTAGCAACATTCCGATTGAGTGTAGTGTAAGCAAGCAAATAAGTCTAACGAAGTAACTGACAGAAAGCAGTAATTACGAACATCAGTCGTTAATTGTAACAATCAGCCAGGAGAGTAAAACTTTCCATAAACCAGCTGGTATCATATAGTAAGCTGTAGTAATACTTAGTAAAAATAAAAACACTACATTTTAAATATAGTTACCATTGTTCATATCTGTATGATATTGACCGGTCATTAGTGTTAGCGGTTTTATCGAATCTTAGTAGCTGCTTACTAGCAGCAAAAAAAGGTGTTGCTCTACCTTACTTCTGCCTCTTAACGAGTGTGTTAATGAAAGGATTATATATATGTATGTGTGTGCATGTGCTTTTTTCTGTTCAGACGAATATCCCGTTGTAGGCCATTTACACACAAAATGGTGAATGATTGTGTTTGCAGTATGTTAAAAATCTAACATCACAAACTCAATCAAACGCACCGTTTTTAGTTTTCGCTCCGATCGCAACTGCTTACCGTCTCGTGACGTGCCTCCCTAGCGTGCACACCAGTGCAACGCATGACTAGAGATCGAGGCATCCACAACTAACTGTTTCAGTTCGCTTCTTTCCTTTCATTATCGGTTTTCTTGTGTTTGATCTGTTGTTCTTAGTAGGTTTCTTCTTCTATCTAAGATTGTTCCGTGTTCTAAACATTCGTTTGGAATAAAAATGTTTGTTTTACTCGTCCTTTCTTTTTTTTTTAATTTAGTGTTACATTTTTTTTTAACTTTCTACCACTTTTAAACATGGCGTTCTAAAACAGGGCCTAAACATTAAGCTTCTTATGTAATTTCGCCGTACATATCGTATATCCTCACGATGATATTACTCCTTTTTTGGCATTGCGATAATTTTGCTGTTACGAAATAGTTACATTTAAACCACAATTTAAAATAATTATAAATTTGTTTTCCAATTTTGATAAACAAAAAAAAACACAAAAACTAAAATGGTGGAACGATGGCGAAATATTAAGATTTAAGACAAGATATATGACTGCTATGACCAGCATTCGCGAGGATTGTTACAATGTTTTGTTTTTACGTTTTCGTCTTGTACTCTCTTGCTAGCTCTCCCCCTTCTTCTTGTCTCTTTCTCTCTGTCACACACACACACATGCACACGCACACAAACTTCCTTAATTTATGCGTCCTGCTTCTCTCAATTCTTTGTTTTTTTTTGTTTTTGCAAATGCTATGCTAAGGGGGAAACGGTTAAGCAAGTAGGGGACGAAAAAGCAACAAATCAGTACACCACGCAAAGAAACAAGGCGAGTGAAAAAGGCGCGAATGGAACCAGAGTGTCGCACTAGGCGCGTTACAATGGATACAAATGATTGGCCGTAAAAAAACGGGAATCCTTCGTCAACTTCATACCCCTCACCCGCTCCCCTTTCCGCTCTTTCTAAGCGTGTCACCGAAAGCTTCCCCTGTAACATGCATTGGCAGATCTCGGACACTGTAAAACACGGACGAAAGCGATAAAATGAAGAAGACGAAGAAGCGGACGCGCAAAACACAAAACGACACAAAAAACTAGTAAACTGGTTTTGTTTCCTGTAATTGGTGGTGGTGTTTATTCTATTTTGTCCCTTCTATTTGCTTCACTTTACTCCTTTTGCACCGTTTCCTACGTTTGCTTCGGAAGCTTCTCGCACGAAACTTCACACTAAAACACCTACACTTAACAACGCCTACTAGCACTATCCGTTGTTTTTTTCTTCTTTTTCCTTGTTTTCTGTTTTCTCTTGTTTTAAATGCGCTTCCACCTTCGACACCTGCTTCCGAGTACGGTGCTATTGCTATTTTGCAGTACGCTTTAACCAGCTTCGCCAGCATTATGGCGGTTCGTTTCGGTCGCGCCATCTTGTTTTGTTTGTTTCGTCCGACCGACATTTTGAAATCGGTGGTGATCGATTCCGAACGGATCTCCATCGTTTGCGATTTTTTTAATCCCCTCCCCCCTTCTACCTTTCTCCCATCCCACATCCAACGTTCGTCTCTTGCCCCTTTTTGCTCCATCTTTACATGACCGGATCGCTCAATTCTCCTTCAACCACCTACATTCATTTTCCCATCCACTATAAAAATAATAATAATAATAATAAAGAGGGGGGGAAAATGTCCTAACACTAGAAATTATCGTAAATCGCTTTGGTACGTGGAGTGGCGCAACACGAACGCGATTCCACCCATTCGCAGACGGTCCAGTTCAAGTTTGTTATACATATATATTTGTTTTTTGTATGTGTGTGTGTGTATGTCAGTGTGTACAAAAATGTGTGTATGTGTGTGTGTGTGTGTTGGTTTTGTTTTTGTTTGCAAAAATAAATACGTGTCCTTACATCGGTAGGTACTAAGCGCTTAGTTAGTACATCATGATCCATCCTACATGCCTACATGTACAAAAAAATGTATATATATTTATATAAAGGTATATGAATATATATCCATACATGTTCCTATATGTGGTATATCGTTTCAATAAAAAAAGGTCACTCATCGGCACCGACACACACAACCCAACACCACGCATGTACGCATACTGATTAAAATGTGTAGAAGCGCACGCGTGTACGGTTTATGTGGGTGCGTGTAGACGCGCATTTACGTTTACTACTAGATACGTTACGGTATAGCATATTTTATATTATCGTTATGCATCGTTATCCTTAACTGGTTATAAAAAAGTAATGTATGTATGTATGTATGCTGTGTGTGTGTGTGTGCATATGTGTTTTTGTATGTTTGTCTGTCGTTTCTACCATTTTAAAGTACATATAAATAGTTTCTCTCCCTCTCCGTAATACAATCTCCCGAACCGTGGCGTGACACTCCAAAAGCCCCCGTTCCGGGTTTCGACACGTCGATTCTTCTCTTTCCTTTTTGTTTTGTTTAAGTTTTGTCCTTTCGCCAACCTCCCGGTACCCTCTTCCGCGCGTTTTCACATACAGAAGTAATCAATATTCTATATCTTAGTACACGATGGAGGTCCGTTTTCAGAGATGTTCCAAACTTTGCAAGTACTTCCGAATGCAGGTAAAACCCAACCCAGACCCGTATACACACGCACACGCACACACACACCAACATTCGAAACGCTAGGACAAAATCTAGCTTTCACATCTCTCTGTCAATTCGCATCGAATGAAGTAGCGTTATGCCGTAAACAACAGCAAAGCTCTAATAATACCGAAAACAAAACATGGCTGCTTAAGTGCAGAAAAAAAACATGGACGCAATTCCTTAGTACTAATGCGAAACGAAAAGGCTTTAATTGGGATGAGTTTGTATGCGCGTGTGTATATATGTGTGTGTACGAGCTATTTTTTTCTTTTAAATCTGTTTGTGCGTAACGGCGTTACGGCGTAAGTGATGAGTAGTAACGTTTCTAAAAAAATAAGAAACTCCCACCATTTTTGGATACTGGAAAGGAAGGAAGGTACGTTACGGACACACGGCAGGTGTCCCCAAATGACAGATGATCGATACCAACACACATATGCACCCGTTTTTTTTTTACTCAATGGCGTTTGATAATGGAATCATTGAACGATTCCTGCTATTCTTCCACCTTACACAGGTACCATGTATGTGTGAGTATGTTTATGCATATGAGAGAGTGAAAGAGAGAGAGAGAAAGTAAGAGAAGAAGGAAGGCAGAGGAGAGGATGGTAAACAGATAAGTGTGTGGATTGGCCAGAGCCCCGCGAGCAACACACTTAACATGGCACAGGGAAACCCACGGTACTCCGCGTCGGTACTACGCTCGTAAACTAACACAATTCAACTCTTAACACTCGTTTGCTGCTGTTGTTGCTGCTGCTGCTGCTGTCGTTTTCGGTGATGGCGTGCAGGCCTGCACTGGCAACACTCATCGACTGGCTGTTGCTGCTGCTGTTGATGTTGCTGTTGCTGCTGTTGACCGGGGCGCTTCGCATTCTGTCGGTTGCACATTGCACGGTTGCACCGTTTGCGACTACAGTTTAGCTGTCCATCCTGGAAGGAGCAAAACATGAGGAGAGGAAGAAAAGAACAAAAACAATCCAGAAGTCAGTTAACAGTTTTTTTACACAACGAATCACGTTACCGTCGGAGACGGGAATTACTTACCTTGCAGCGACACTTGATACACTTCTCCTCACCGTGCGTCGCCAGAATCGGGTGATACTCTTGGCCGTTCTCGTAGATGTTCTCCTCGTAACGGCAACCACCGGCTGCTAGGATGGCCTGTGGTGAACGCAACGTACCGACCGAACTACCCGCCTCATCGTACTGTACATCCTGACGACCGGCCGGCACCTTCTTCGGGACCTTCGGTTCCTTCACCTGTGGGCAAACCTTGCAGCAGGCCTTCTTGTCCGGCCGGTAAGCAACCTTGTCGCTGCACGGTAACGGTGGACATTGGGCCCGGGCACACTTCACCTGCAGCGTAAGCAGCTCGCACGTACAGATGGTGCAGGTTTCGTAACCGCTCGGGTGCAGATACGGGTGCCATGTTGTACCGGCTTCGTGGAACTCTTCACCGAGGTTGCAACCACGCTGAGCAGCAGTGCTGCCAGTGCTGACAGTAGTGACCGGTGCTGCCGGAAGTACATTACCTGAGGAGGATTTTGATGCTATTGGTGTAAGCAAAAGGATAAACATACAACAGAGTTAGATTAGCTGATTCGGAAAAGTTATTGGAAGTCGAACACCGAAAGTGGCAATTATTTGAACAAAAAAATTCCAACATTTCTTACTTACCGGCACACGATGGACAGCATTCGCCCTTCTTCTGTACAATGTCTTCCTTGCGGCATCTCAGCGGTGGACACTTCATCTTTTCGCACTTGTACTGCTGATGGTCACAGGAGCACATCGTACAGGCTTCTACCGCACTGCGCCATGTTTCACCTTCGTCGTAGAAGCGGCCAGAATGGAAGCACTTCTCGTTGGTCGTGACCGGTACATCGTTCGCTGCGAACGGATCCTGCTGTACTTCGTTATCTAGCCCGCCAGTACAGTGACTCGGGACGCGCGTTGGTGTGTGGACGCGTGCACGTAGCAACGGTTTGGACGTACTGTTTGAGCGTACCTCCAGATAGATGACGCTCGTCTCGAGCTTAGCCAACTCACGGGTCGGTAGTCCGAGCTGGAAACCCTCCAGCTGGTTGCCATTGAACTCCTCCAGCAGCAGGCGACTGATCGGTGCATTCGGTGCCTCCAACGGTAGCTCCTCCAGGTAGAGCTGCAGCGGATGGAACGCACCCGGTACTCCAGCAAGCGACAGGTCATAATGCAAACTACACTCGTTGTCCACCGCCATCCAGACCATGCCGACCGCGTGTGTAAGCGGTGGCAGATCGGCGGTACGGCGCAATAGTACCGGCGCACTTGAGTCACGGGCGTCCGCTACCTGGCGCGTTACAAACTTGCCGTGCAGCAGGGTGAGATTCTGATCGTTCGTTACGTGTATTGCCAGTTCGCCTGAGTACAGCGGTTCCAGTACGCGCGGTCCCATACGATCAATTACACCGGACGCATGATCACCGGCGAATGCGCGGGTCAATGTTTCCAGCTCCGGCTTGCGCTTGGCACTGTCGTCGATCAGCGTCAGTACCGGACTAGCGGTACCCGGTTGTCCATGCAGATGATGCGTCTGCACGTGGTAAACCAACGAACCCTCGCGGTTCTGGTACATCCAGGCCAAACCGCTCGCATCACTGCGTACATCCACACCGTGTGAGCTGAGCAGGGTTTGGAAAACTTCACACGCAACCCGACCCCTTACCGGACCCTGCAACCGTAACAGCTCCGGATTCCGTCGTGACTCCACCGTCAGAGTGAGCTTACCGCGCGTTAGCAGACGCAGATCACTCACGGACACTGGTGACGATACCTCCAGCACGTTGATGTCATGGGCCGGTTTGCGTACGCGCTGCACGTCCTCCAGTATCAGCTGACGCTTGTCGAGCGATTCGAGACGCACGTTCAGCGGCACGTCGCTCACATCCTCCGGCGCGAACAGCCCATTCAGTACGATTGTCAGATGGATGGAGGAGGTGACGCCACTGCTCGTCGACACGATCGCCGTACCGCCGGCACCGCTCATCATATCCGGCTGGGCGGCCGGTTCCAACAGTGAGCTGAAGAGTTCGTGCGCCAGTGCGGTATATTTCGCAATCGGACCGGCAATCGCTAGTTCCGCCTGATGTTTGCTACCCCAGAGCAGCACCACGCTCACGAGCTCATCCCGCAACAGCCGTCGATATTCGCGGGGTACACGGCGCCATACACCACACACCTTGCCGGTACCGTTCTGGTACGCACTCAACCTACCCTCGTCCGACGGCAGGGTAAGCGTGTGCTCCTCCAGGATGTTGCCGTTAGCATGCACGAACTGTATCGAGCGAGGCCGTGCTGCCCGTTCCGACACGTAAAAACTGTAGTAAAGATTCTTCTTGTGAAAGGAAAACCGCCCGGTAGCGACCACGTTCTGGGGGTTTAGCGTCGAGTACATCGTGCTCATGTCGTCTTTCTTCAGCAGCGATGAGGTACGTCCGGTCAGCAGGGCCGCAAAGTCTGCAGAAATAGTAAATAGGGAAAACAAGCGTTTTTCGTTAGATTTATTCAACGCATTGTTGAGGTTCGCCGGTAAGCGAAGGGGTTTGTAGGTAATGGTGCACACTCACGTTTGCTGCGCTCCTCCTCTTCCGGCATCGTCGCCTGGGGAAGATCTTGCACCACGTCAGGACCTGTGAAAATGAAGAAGAAGAAAAAAAACAAGCAAAACACGAAATGCATTAGAATGAGTCGAAAAGATAAGATTAGTAACGGTGCGAAAGATAACGATCGACGTTTGAGGCACGACGTTTGGCCTGCAGCAGAATGACCTGACGTGACCCGGAACGATACGAGGCAGGGATTGGGAGTAAATCCACCATGTTGGTTGCAAAGCATTTTGGCAAACGTAAAGGTTAGGTTCTGGTATTAAAGCTTTTGTGACCCCGTCCTGCACACCGATGGTAAGATGTCGGAAATGTCGGAACAAGCTCTCTCTCTTCCTCTCCCTCTCTCTCTCTCTCTGCCATCCATATCTGTTACTGACAAACTCTATCTCTGTTTCTGCTGTCTGTAGCACCTCTTCCATTATCTGCTTATCTTCGAGCCGTTAAGGACGTAACACTTTTGCGGTTGTACTTCCCCTTCTTCACCCTCTGTTCCCCTGCTATACCTGGCGCGACAATTTAGTCAGTAGGCCCTGACGTTCGGATACGCCACGGCGCTTATCAGACGCCCGTTTGACAAGTAGTGTGGCGAAAACTGAGAAGAAAAACAACAGCAAAAATCCCACGTAGTCGCATTACGGTCGGTGTGACAAAAAAAAACGGGAAGCAAACAATACGATGAAGAAGTGTGTTGAAGCAAGTTGCCTTACCACTTGGGTGGGCTTGAACATCCGCTTGCCCAAGGTATCGTGGTGGTCGAAGTGTCGACAACCACCCACCAGGACACGAATGCTCGACAGGTTTGTTTCTGTCCTTGGTGACGTGAGAACCGACACGTTACGTAGATTAGGTAAGGAAGTGGTAAGGTTGGAAAAATGCGTTGCCCCAACTCTTCCTTTGCTTTGAAGTCTTTTTCCCTGAAGGCTCATGCAGGCCTTAAGTTTTGCGGGCTAATTCTTCTCGCTTCTAACATATTTGTCATCAGCTTCATCTCCCATTCAACTAGAGCTTCTGCTTGGATAGCAAACGGCAACAGTGACATCGATCACTGTTGATGCTGTGTGCGTGTTTGTGTGGCTACTTGGTTAATTTTCACTACACGGTTTCGAGGACGATGTTATTCTACCTTCCGGGTAATCTGTATACAGGTTCATCCATAAAACTTCTCGACCCGTGTTTTTTTTGTCTATTTCCGACCCAGACAGGAGTGAGAATGACAAGCCATGCAAAAAAATAAGAGGAAGAAGCGTCACTGTTGCGTCACAGCCGTTTACGCACACACACGCGCACCCGTTCCACTGTTTGTCAACCTGTCTGCCTAATGGTCAAGCGAGATGGTTGCCTGCCTATGGTGACAGGGTGCCTGTTTATTTGCACGATTGCTCCGTTTGTTTGTTTGCTTGCTGGTGCTGTTTTGTTTGTCTGTTTGCACACTTCGGTGCTTATTTGCCGGCTAGTGGCGGACGCTTTCCGGACACTCAGCGGGTTGCGAACCGTGTGTGTGATTTCGTTCAGCAATCCCCAGGTGTGGTACCGCCAATATCCGTTTTCCATTCACAAAAAAGCTCAGGCTAGGCTGAGCTAGTTTTTGCGTTATTCTACATTACAGCAGCACACATGTGAAGATGTGCAGTAAGCACACATCTGAACAGGAAGCACACAAAAAAAACCTTTGCTCCATCTTGATTAGCGGGGTACTGCTTTTGCGACTCCATCGAGAGTCCTCAGCGTGGCTAGATGTGATGCTCTGTATGCTACCAACACAATCGACACACCTGGAGCGGTCGTTGCGACTGGGAAGTGGATGTCACTTCATGCCAAGTGTGTCGATCAGTAAGCAAAAACCGTCACGCCAAACCACTGGAGACTCTGTGTTGGCCCTCTTTTGATGAGTAGATGCGCAAACTTACTTCTCACCTTCTATATCCTCCTGCTCGTGCTATCGCATTGTTTTACCGTTTGTTGATAGAGAATTGGCGCCACAGGGCGCCACATATATCCTCTACAATCTCAATTCTTGTTCCTGTTTTCATTTCTCACAACCTTTATTATACGTTACGCAACCGTTCCTGGCACCTGTTCGGAAAGAGCAAACCTAGAACGCAAAAAAACCAGGCGAGGCACCAATCAAACGTCAGCGTGCTGTTGGAGTAAGCTTACACTAGCGCTCCATATCTTTGCATATCTGCGCTAAGTGCGTAAATTCCGCATGGCGCGCCAAGCGCACTAAGAGCTGGCGACTCAGTGGCGATAAACCCGCGACAGGCTTCCTTGTACATCGGTTTGACCGGTGTGAATGTTACCAGGGTAATACTACCTCTGGCCCAAATACTCGAGTACTACATTTGGGCGTAATGGATATCGAGTCAAGATCGGAAACCCAACCATCTCTGCCTTCCTCCCCCAAAAAAAGGGTTACCAGAGGTTACCAGAAGCTATATATAGGACGGAGGGGGGCGTATCAATGTTTGGTGTGATCGAACACTTTGCTGCGTGTGCTATACGAAACAAACGATCGCATTGTGATAATGGACGAAAACATACCCATTACTGACGGTATATTTGAGTGCCAAAACAAACGGCTGATCTGATGTGAACTGTGGAATGAATCCGGAACCTTTTAAATCGCACACACCCACAGGGCAGTAACGAGCAGCAGAGCGCGTAGAGGTTTCTTGGAATACATCCGGATCCGGTGGAGAAGCGGGTGAGGAGATGATGGAAGCGGGGAGATGATTGGCAGTGGTAGCGGATTGTAGCGATTGGTGTGCGCGATAGAAGCGACTAGATTAGCGGAAGGAGCCATAACACCATACCGACTGGTCTAAAGATTCGGAGTGGAGTGGCGATAGGAGTCTGTACATGATAGGCCGGTTTAAGGTGGCGGGGTGTTGCTATCAATAATAGTACTCTACTATATAACAAACAAAAAAACACTCACACATACACTATTGCTGTATTACGCACAAACACGCACACACGCAGTACAGTGAAAGAGACATTCAAGGAAGGCAAAACTTGGGGAGAAAATCGGTCGAGGTCACCAAACGGCGCCACCAGCCGGTCTATCTAAACTCGCGGGTGTGTTTTTCTCTCATGTATATGTATGTGTGTGTGTGCGCAAAAAAGCTTGTACCCGTCTCTCGTTACATAACAAGTGCGTGCGTATGTGTGGTTTGTGTGTGCAGGAACAAGGAAGTGGTGTGAATCGTGTGTGAAACCCTTATGGGTCTTTTTGTTTCAGCTAGTTAAGATCCCAGTTAGTGATCATCCAGCATATATCTGGACACCTTAGTAGGGGGTCATTTGATTTCGCCTGCCTAGTCTTATCTTCTAGATATGATGAGGAGGTAAGGTAGCAGTAAAAAAAAGCAACAGAATCAATACAACCCTTATGTCCGGAAGTCAAGTACCTCGAGAAATTCAGATGCCTCTCGTGATTTCCCCAGGTAATAGATTTTGACACACCGAGCTATTGCGGTGTCTTTGCTGGAGGACTCACCCATTAGAGCGCGAGTGAGTCGAGAACACGATATACCCTCTGTAGTCACACTGTCGCTAATATCGCCGACAGCTAACTACCACACTTACCGTCGCACATCGTCACAACACCCGGCAAAAGCTCAAGGCTACGCTAAGAAGGCGCGCAAAGAACGTCGCTGCGAAAACGGTGGCCGTCAACTCCAGTGCGGACTGGTGTTCGGGCGAAATCGTGCAAGCTGTCGGGCGGTAGACACGAACAGGCAAGGCACGATGGTTGGTGGAGCAGCAGCAGCAGCAACAACAGCAGCAGATGCGATTTACCAGAGGGTGATATCAGGTGCTGGGCCGGTTACCCTGACAAGGTGATAACGATTGCGGTCAACACGGTCCAGTGCACGTAGCGCCAGGGTACTGGAGAACGAACCTTGCTGTACGCTCGCACCGTAGTGGGTGTCGACTTAGAGGTTTGGTTTTGATGGCGCGACGATAGAGTGAGATAGAGGTGCGGGAGAGTGTGAGAAACGGCTGAGGGAGTTAGCGATGTGTGAAGATGAAGGGTAAAGCAGTAGGGAAGTTTGTTGAGGGTAGAATAGGGGAAGGGGAGAGAGAAGGAGCAGAGGAGAGGGAGTTGGAAGGTGAACTCGTAAAAATGACTGAGCCGTCCCGAGACGGTTCAGATAGTACTTGACGGTCCCTCGCTCTTCGTCCTCCCTCCCCCCGGTGTGTACAATGAATAGAACGGCAAGAATGAGACAGAAAGCAGAGCAAAACGAGATAGGAACAGAATGAGAGAGAGAGAGAGAGTGTTAGCAGGGCGTGCGGGTAGAGTTAGGTGGGCAAAATACGCGCGTAAAATCTACTGGCGCAATCGGAAGACGCGTGTAGCGCACCGTGATGGCGCCGTCGTCTTAAGACTACGTCATTTCGAGGTGGCAAATTTGGTGGCCTTTTTTGCGCCTTGTACGCTGCGCTCGCTCTTCCTTAGCACACACAGATACGTTTGTTGTTGTTTTGTCGCGGCGCGACCAAACATTCGCGACGACCTCACCGACGGTTATGGTCTCCTGCAGCAGCCAAACCAAACCAACACCACACCAATTAACTGGCGTCAATATGGGTTGAAGGGGGGGGGGGGGGGGGGAGAAGTGCACATTTTGCATAATAAACAATTAAAAACAAAGAACAAGCGGAGAAGGGTTTTGAAACGTGAGGAAACCACAAGCAAGGAAGACAACCCGAATAAGGATCGGGATTTGATGTGGTTTCGGTATTCAGGAGTTCTGTCAAGTTCCGCCGTGCCTAGATTTCGCAACAAACGTGCACTACAAACACTACTACATTTTTGTTTTTTGAAACTTACTTTGAACATCTCCCGGACAGGTCTTGCAGCATCTTCCCGGCAGCAGGATCGGATCGTCACAGGTCGGCTTCGGACATTCGTTCTTGATGTTGCGACACTGGACGCGTCCCACGACGCGACGCTTCTTCTGGAACTGTGCATGCGAGATGAAGGGGGAAAAAAGAGAAAAGGTTAGTGAAAATACCACTTTTTCCTGAATGAATTCTCATCTTGAAGATGTCAGGGTGGGAGTAATAGGGGAAATGGTAGCTCCTCAACAAAACCCCAATATCTCATGTCCCATCCCAACGGGTCAGACAAAACGATGGCGATGGTATTGTACAACCGGGATAATTAATTCATTAGCCGACGATATCTTCAACATTGAGGAAGAGAAAAGAGTTGTTCGAATGGCAAGGGAGCAGGACGCTCAAGCCCCCCCGTCAAATGGGTAATCGATGACGTTGACGGGGCCATAAATCCTTCCTAGCCGTTTGTTGCTGTTGGTGTTGCTCACACCCATTCACCCAGGAAAGGGTGATTAAATTCTAGCGCCCCCCCCGACACATATTGCTTGGACGGGGGGTCCGTTTTGCCTGGTATTTCCTTTCCTCTTCATCACGCTTCTTTTGCGATCAGATGATCGGTTAGTGAGCGGATCAGCGGAACCCCCCCCGTCGCAAGTGGATGAATCCATAATGAGCGGTCTCCGTGTCAGGGTCTTTACAGTTCCAGAGCGTTCAGACTTCAGGCTGCACATCTTTTGGAAAGATAGATAATCGCGTGCGGTTCGCTACATTGTCGATCGGAATTGGATCTCTCCCCCTCTCCCCCTTCCCCTTTTTCCCACTCCCCTCCCCCCCCCCTCGTCTACTACTTACCGGTACACATTCACACATGATGCAGTACATTACGCCGAACGGGGGCCCCAGATCGGCGAACCAGGTCGTATGCAGTTCGCGTATGGTCTTCCCAAACTGGCACTCTGGAAAGAAAAGGCAAACGGAAGGAAGGAAGCAGAAAACGGTTAGAAAAAAAAACGGTGATTATAGCGAAACGAAATGAAAATGGACATAACGAAATCAAACAAAATACTAGTGGAACACACAGAAAACCGAAACCGGTAACGGTCTAGGTTTTAAGGAAGCGTCCAAACACCGACATGGGCGATCTTGGACGGGTTTTGTTTTTTTTTGTTTTTTTTTTGGTTGAAGGAAACGCAAAAACAAAACACACATAACCTCAACGGAACAAAAAAAAAGAATTCACCCGTAAAGCGGGAGATGAAGGGGGAGGGGAGGGGAAAAGATTAGTTAACAACTGGCGCCACCAATTTACGTGATCGCGATCGATTTTTTTTTTGCTTAGTTTGCGTTCGTTTGTTTGTTGCGTTTTGTTTTGTTCCTTTGTTGCTAAGGAAGTGGTGGTATCGCCACCCAAAAGCATACGAAAAAAAGCACTCCTCTGGCTATATGGAAGTAGACTAGAATGACAGGTAGGCAACAACAACAAAAAAATGGAGGTTAATTCTAACCAAAGCTTGTGGCGATTTGTTTTTGGTGGTGCACCATTCGCTGCTTAAATAATTATCCCTTTTTTTTTAAACCTCCGCACCTGCACCGCTCTTGCTCTTCTATCTTCTATCTTGCGTTACATGTGGTTAACAAAATGGTCAACCACAAGCACAAATACACGCAAAACAATCCTTAACCAAACAAACGTATAGGGCAGAAGTAGATGAAGAGGAGGTGGTGGGGAGGGAGGAGGGAAGATAGGGCGGTTGTTTTCCATTCCCTTCCTCATCCTTCTCATCCTCGATTGTTAAAGATGAAACGAACTTAAATTGTGTTGCTACCGGTACCGGGGAGGGAGGGGGAGGGGGGAAATGTCGCACTTCCCGAATCGATCGTTTCGCATTCATCATTAGTGAACTGGAACCGATTGCCCGGAGGGAGGGAACGAGAGTTGGGGGTTGGTAGGTTAATTTATGGTCCCATTCATCGGTCTTACCGTTTTGTGACTCCAACGTGCCTACCCCCCCCCCCCCCCTCCTCCACGGAATTATGTAAGGGTGATCGAATATTGGGACGATGATTTTTGCGTACATTTGCTCACACGATGGGATAAAAATATATGTCCGACCGGCTTACCGTGTAGACGGGTGTGTGTGTGTGTATGTGTGTGTGTAATGCACAGTGACTGGCACCAGAAACTTAAAAAGTACGCTTAAAAAAGTGCCGGCATGATGTAAGATGCTTCCCTGAATAACGCCTGAACTCCCTTTTTTTGACAATACTCGGAGGGGGGGGCGCGAACGGATAGAAGATCAAGGTCAAACCTTGTTGGTGGTTAGGTTATTTTTTTTCCTTCTTGTGTTCACCCCACCTTCCAAGCCCCTTTTTTGACGTATCGGTGATTGGTGACTTCTTCCCGCCGTTTGGGGGGGCGGGGGTGGGGGTGTAAAATTACGCAAAACCAACCCCGGACACCATCCATTCCGTGACGCAGCATCCCCCCCCCCACCCCTGGAACCGCAAAACCCTTGCAATATAGGGTGTTGGGATGGGTTGTAGTTGGTATGCATGGGGCGCGATCAGCACAGTATGATCCATTCTGCGCAACCGTTGGTCCGTGGCGCCCACCTCCTTCCACCCCCCCCCCTCGCAATACCGTCCGCTGGGACCGGATGTGTCACTGTGATTCACTTCCCAAATACTCCCTCTTCCACCTTCCCCCTTCCTTCCCCCTTTTCCTCCCCATTCCATTATACATATCATTAGAGCTGTCAAGTGAATGTCACAAACAAGCGCAGCGAAGGAAAACAAAATGAATAACCAAAAAGGGGTGGGTGAGGTGAGGAGGGGGGAGCGGGGGGGGAGGAGGAGAGGGAATCCTTCAAATGGCGCATCGGTTGTGTGATTGGAATGGAAAATTCCTAACCGGCGTGTCGCGCCCGGCAAAAATATCCGCAAGTATCGCACACTCAATCATTAATCGTGATGATAATAATTATAATAATAATAATAATAGTAATATAAATAGTAACGATATTAATAAAAATAATAATATCACGATCAACATCCCCTTCCCTGTTTGTCTCTGTCTTCCTCTTGCTTTCCAAGCAGCTTCATATATTTTCTTTTGTTTCGTTTTCTTCTTTCCTCCACCCTCACCCCCACCCCGCCCCCCTCCACCCGAAAGGCAGTATTGCGAGGCAGGGCTCTCATAAAAATTACGAACCACAAATCATACGCCAATGATGCGCAAAAATAGAAAATGATCTTGGCCAGTTCGTTGGCTTCGGGATTGCGTACTGTAAGGGATGATGGCGGAAGGGTGGCAGATGGTATAAGGGTTCGTTAAAGAAACGGCCACTAAAGAAGCAAAAAAAAAAATGAAACGGAGGGTAGGTGGATGGGGAGAGATGGAAAGCAAATGAGATCGCGCACGCTCTTAGTTGCCGCGTGCCACAAACCACTTCGCCTTCTACTTATTTATTACGCGGGGTTTTTTTTTGCTTGCTTCTGCTTCTTTTGTTTAATAAGGATGCAGGGGGTGCGAAATGGGGGATGTTTTGTTTTTGGCACACACGCGCGCCATCCTCACCAGCCATTCCGATTCCGACCGGGACTGATTCCATGATTGGAGGGTAGAAGGGGTTTGGTGGGACGGAGGGAGGGTAGAAGGGAAGGAGGAGGGCGGCGGGGGTTGTGGAGGTGATGAGGGATGAAGATGTGCAGACACTGCACTCTAGTGTTGCTCCCATTCTGATCCATCCCCCCCCTCTTTTCCTCTTCCCAACTCCGGACCAGACTCCCCTTAGTTTCCACCTTTTCCCGGCGTAGCGAAAGAGAGCAAAAAAAAGAAAAAAAAACTATAGGGGTTGAAGAAGCGTGCGGGCTGCGTTGCGGTCTCGTCAATTAAAGGCAATCATATGCATTAGCAACCAATTCAACTCCAATAAAAACTGAATCTCTCTCTGCGGCACACATCGAACCCTCCAAACCTCTCGCTGCGCCTTTACTCACCCGCCCCAAAATACCGCCCATCCGCCCATCTGGTTTCTGGTGGTGGATTTGCGAGTGAAAAGAATACTCTGGGGGTGGGGGGTGGGGGCCCTCTCGGCGAGGCAATCTCGGACCGACCATCTGGTGGCAAATGGCTCCATCGAGTCTCAAGTAATCGCCTCCACATGTCGCTGCCCCACCCCCACAATCAACCTCACCCACTCCGCTCTCCCCCCCCCCCCCCCCCCCCCCCCCCCCCCCCCCCCCCCCCCCCCCCCCCCCCCCCCCCCCCCCCCCCCCCCCCCCCCCCCCCCCCACCCCACCCCCCCCCCCCCCCCCCCCCCCCCCCCCCCCCCCCCCCCCCCCCCCCCCCCCCCCCCCCCCCCCCCCCCCCCCCCCCCCCACCCCCCCCCCCCCCCCCCCCCCCCCCCCCCCCCCCCACCCCCCCCCCCCCCCCCCCCCCCCCCCCCCCNTAAGCACGATGAACCCCGATGGCCGGGTGGATGAATTCGGAAGGGACGGGTCCAGGTTTACCCTTGATTTGTTCCAATTGAACCATTGAACCATAAAGTCAGAGAAATTACGTTATCAATTTAAACAATCTAAGTCATTTGTTCCACTGAAATGTTGCCTGACTGCAGCAAAATGTTGCAGAGAAAATGTTCGATCCACAAAGCGCACAAAAACCGGCTCGTCAGGGAAAATTGTTGTTGCCAGGAAGGAACGAAGAATTCGTCCCGCAAAAGTAAAGCTGTCTTTGGCGCCAGCAGTTCAAACCCTTCCCCCTCCCCCCCCCCCCCCCCCCCCCCCCCCCCGCCGGCCCCCCCCCCCCCCCCCCCCCCCCCCCCCCCCCCCCCCCCCCCCCCCCCCCACCACCCCCCCCCCCCCCCCCCCCCCCCCCCCCCCCTCCCCTCTGTATCACACACACGCGCGTCATCTCCATTCGCCACCCATCGATCATCTCAACCCGATGATGATGATCATCATGATGATGGGCCCGGGCCGTTTCGCTCCTCCTACGCGATTAATAAATAAATAAAGAAATATGAAGCACAGCCGCCCATCGCAACCATCCGAGCAGCTCCGTTCATTCTACCATCCGGGCAGCTAACGATCGGAGGGAACATATTGGCGTTGCGCTTTTACGCCTCTTTGGTGGTGGTTTAATTTTCTCCTCCACTTTGCTTCTTTTCCTTTATTCTTCTGCACGCCATCCCCTTCCTACCTTTCTCACCGTTACCCTTCCCCTTGAACACTGCCTGGCCCAGTTTTGATCACAGTGGTTGTGTGTGTCAGTTTTTTTTGTACATAATTTTCCTTTTTTTTCGTTATTCGCTTGCGTTTCGTTTTTAAGTTGTGTTCTCTTTCTCGTAATGTTCACCCTGGAAACCGTGCATCTTTAATAGTTTAGGTGCATGTGTGTGTGTGTGTGCTTATTTTATTTATTCTCATTTTTTTTTGTTCTCTTTCTTTTTTTTTATTTTCCCTGCCTCGCGGTAACACGTTCTTGTTTTTCTTTTTTACCGAATGGTTAATATTATTTTGGCTGGTTTGGCGTTTTTTGAAAATTATGATCCCCCTTTAACACCCCCGGCATCCCCCCCCCCCCATCCAGCCCCATTTCCCGTCGTGTGGTTGCACGACCCTTCTGTCCAGCCTCTTCTTCACACCTTCTAGAAGCGGGAGAAGGAATAGAGAGGAGGTGGAGGAGGTCGGGGGGGCGAGAGAATGAATGGAAATTTATTGCTCGCGTTATGCGCATTTCGGGTACATTTGTGTGCTTACGATGCGAACAAGAGAGAGAGAGAGGGAGAGAGAGAGAGAAAAAGACGATATAGATGCGTGGGAGATGTCTCGCATGATCAAACCCTGAAGGATGGTTGTGGCTATGGGAAACGATACAGTGCACAGAATGCATGATTGATTCTTCACCAATTAAGGACGTGGATGAAGGGTGGGTAGCGTGGAGAGAATGGAGGAACTCAGACGGGGTTGAATAAAGCGACGAACCAAACAAGGGGTCAGCCTCAAAGCGGCAAATCATTAACCCACACGGTACCGCCAACAATTTCAAAACGTCCATCCGAATCGAATCCTTTTTTTTCCTCTTCTTCCTCAAAGTTTTTCTCCTTTTTAACGCCCATCTCATCACCACCGGCGCACGAATCGAAATTCAATCAAACAACAATGCATTTGAGTTTGTTTCTCTGTATGTGTGTGTATGTGGGGGTGTTTCTCCTTCAACCTGTACCACCCCCCCCCCCCTCTTACCCTTTTCTCTTCTTCTCCTAACAAGCCCAATGCAATAATTAGGGACAGTAGGAAAGGAAAAGGAAGTGCGCGGAAGCACGGACAACTAAGTTTCCAAAATAAAACTTACAGTAAAAGGCGGGGGAGAGCAACAAAAAAAAAACACCTCCCTGATCGGATGATATCATCATTAAATTAAACTAAACGGCTATCGTGCGGCAAAACCGCAAGCAGCAACAAAAAAAAAAGCGCCCGACCAACGAAACTGATGGAAGAATGGCAACAACGAAAAGAACAAGACGAAATCAAACGACGAAGCCTCTTGCAAACTGTAAAAAGGGTGGGAAAAAAGCAAAGACGTTGGCAAAGAAACGGGAAACGGGTTGGGAATAGGAAATAATAATAAACATAACCAGCGAACATCCCCCAAAAACAAGGGGAGGAGGGGGGGAGGGGGGGAAGGTGGATTAGTTCGTCTGGCACGGGTGGTGTTTGAAAACGTTAAAATTTTCGCACCCCTTTAGTAGGAGCGTGTGTCTATGAACTGTTTTTGCCTTCTGGGACTTTTTATTATTGTTATTAATTTTAGGTTAGTATTTAGGTTTCATTGGGAGAGTTCACAAATTTCTTCTCTCTCTCAAAAAAACAAGAAAGAAGAAGATCGCAACAACCTTGCTCGGGAGTAACGCTCCTCCCTTCCCCTCTTCTCCCTCCCAAAAAGGGTGATGAGTGCTGACTCATAAAACCCTTACGGGATGGGGTTCCGTAGACCCTACCGATTTTTCGCAAAGAGACATGCAAAAGCGAGGTTGCTTGACCAAAACCCGCGGGTAAAGATAGATAGAGGTCAGGTCCTTTTCAGTGGTCTATTAATTAAAGCAACACTGTTATGACGGTTGGCCCACCCACGGGGATCATCATCGAATCAGAGCAGAGCGCACGACAGCTGGGGTGGGTCGTAGCAATTTTTTTTCTCCCCCCGCTTGTTGTTTTAGCATCCTCTGCGAGGGTGGTTTTCGGGGGAAAAAGGGGAGGTGAGGTCGAGACCATTTGCAAGGCGACGAGATGTTAATGGTGCGTCCCTGTGTGTCGCCCTGTGGATGCTGCTAGTGCGAAACACCGGAAGGTGTTCAACCATTTTGCCATAAACGACTGTGGCCGGACTGGCCCGTTCGCGTAGCACCGTACTCACGAGCTCACACACGCGGCCGATTAATGATGGGCGTTCGGTGTGGGGCGAAGTGCAAACAGTACGCGTGTTTGGTAATCGACCGCGGTACCAATAATTTACGACCGCGCAAACAACGCTGACACTCGATAGGGTCACAATATTTGGACTGATATTTCTTCTCCACCAATCGAGGGGGAAAGTGGAGGAAGCGACAACGAAAGTAAATCAATAAAAATGGGCGTTAAAAAAACTGATGAGCTCCCTGGCATGAATGGGCGGGGTGGGGTTTGAAAGGGGGTGGGGGGAGGAGCTGCAAACCCCTTATCCATGATTGCCCTTTTTTTGGGGAGGTTTTTTTCTTTGCCGCATCAATCCGCCGGTACTTCGGTACTTCGGAGGAAGAAACATCATCCTCACACCCAGCAAACCGGAGTGTGGCCGAGGTCGTTGACAGTTCCGATAAACAGGCGTCGGTAAACGGTCGATAGGTCTGAGGAAGAATGGGAATTTGAAGTAAAGAAGAGAAAAGAAACACAGGGGTAAAAAGCCGAAAACACACCAGCTTGCGGCTGTTTACATTTCGTGCCCCTCGGGGGCCTGAAGCCGAGACCGCCGAGAATACCGATGTTTGAGATTACCGATCCCCGGACTGTGCGAGACGTACTGTCTGCGATGGACAGTCAGTCGGTGCGCCGATGGACGTCCCCGGGGTTGTAGACGGGTGCGCGAGACGGAATCAGCAACTGGAACGGGTGGAGGTGAAAACCGGCCCCGGAACATGTAAACCAGCACCTGGATCCACTCCTCCTTCCACGCCCTTCCCCCCTCCTCCACATCCCAAAAGGTAAGGAGTTAGACCATCGCTTTCGGCACGCATTCAGGGCGGCAAACCACGCGTTGTTAGTGGAATGCAAGTCACAAGATATGGCTGCCGACAATCGCCATGACACAACGGGATACTCGCTATCACTCCCCCCTCCTCGCCTCCTACCTCACCCAATTAAATGCGCTCCGGACTCCGGTAAGGCCAGACTAAATGGCGGCACCTGCCTGTAAACACCTCGCACATCTCTTTCTAGGTGCGTTTTTGTTTGTTTTGTTTGTCTTTCCGTTTTTCTTTTTCTACCCCAGAAGAGCGAAAGCCGCGCTCCGATCGGCCACATTAGAACCCGATCGGTTCTTGTTACGAAATCTTGGGCAGGTATTTATCAGTTGGCACTGTCCGACAGTCTGTTGGTGGTGTTAGGGACCAGTTTCGCCCGGTTAGATGGGTGTGGGACAGTTATCTAGGGACAAGGGAGAATAATTTATGAAAACACACACACGCACACAGAGAAGTTGCAGAGCTGCAAAAAAAACCCCACTAATGTGGGCTACCGATGCTGGAGTTGGAGAACAACTCCAAGGTGCGGCAAACAACAGCGCCACAAAACCCCTCACAAACCTCACATATCGGTGGATCGAACGCCACAGATAACGCAACGACGCGTCCGACACATGCGGATAGAGGACAAACCGTTCCGTTCTGGAACGTCCCGTAGAAGTGCACGTCGATTGCGGAACGTGCAAATATGCGTGTGAAGCAAACGATCCCATCCGTCTCCCGTCTTCGGTTTTTCTTTCGTGCCACTTTAGAGATGATGCAAAAACTGCAAAAGGCGCTATTACGATTTCATGTCCACTTTCCTGAGGAATGTTGAGGATACTGGCGGCAAAAGGAGACCACCCGCGTACCTCACATGCAGCGGAAGATCGATTCATGCGTGGTATGCGTGTCTCTTGAAAACCCTTTCTTTCCCTCCCCCCTCTCCCCCTTCCCCCTCTCCATTCCTCAGTTTCTTATGTACCAAAATACCTCAGACATTTGGAATTCTTCACTTTTTTTCGTGAGATCTCCGGCAGAGGTGCCGTGGGAACTACAGCACTAACTTCAATCTTTTCCATGTAACCCAACATGTCAAAAAGTCATGCAAAAATGCTGCTCAGGGATATCCCTTCCTGGTGGATCAAACCAAAGACATAAAAAAAACCGCCCTAAAGAAAATGCCTCTCTCCCCGCGCCTTCTTGAGCGTTTAGTGGTGGACATCTCGTTGTCTGCATATTAGGGGTTTGGTAGAAACTCAGACGTGTGCCGTGTGACGCCCCAAAAGGGTTGTCTCACTGCAAGACACGCAACATGCGTGTGTGTGTGTGTTGCTGCGTTGGGTTGGGTTTTGCAAAAATAGCAAAACCGTATGCGCCGGTATGCGGTTGAACTTTAAATTGCCGCGAAGTCAATTCATGTCGCGAGCGCCGCTAGCGAGACGCGAACGCATACACCTTCTCCCTTATACCCTGTCGACGTCTTACCCCTTTTTCGTTAGTTTGAAGGTGAGAGAGGTGAAGGGTGGAGAAGACCAGTATGAAAGGGTGTAGTGAGAGGGATGGGGGGTGCGGGGGGGGGGGGGTCTTCGATACTTGTCGTCGTGTCTTAGCGACGCTGCACATTACGGTTCTCGTGCTTCTTCCTTTTTACCTCGTGCTGCACCTCATCTCGAACAGCCCATACGTTCTAGCGGTGCTGTGTGCCGTTTTAGTGTGGCTGGCTCGACGACAGCCGCTGGCGACAGCTCATGCACGCGGTGTGCGCTTGCATGATGGGAACGCGCGCTAGGGCACAGGCACACACATGGTGGATAGGAATGTGGAGCACACCATTGCCATCCGATTCGCCGATCCGAAGTGTCGTTTCGGGAGATCGGTTATGAGTTTGTCGATTTTATTGAGTGCCTGCTCTGGGTGGATGAGTTGTCACACGGCGGTCACTTCGCTGCACGTACTGTCGCTTGTTACTGGCTCGACTGGTTGGATCATGTATGCAAGCCCTCTTTCACAGATACGAACGCACACTAACGTGCACGTTGATGGATCCGTATGGAAGGAAGGGGAAGGTTGGCGACTGGGGATGGAGATAGCATTCAAATGGCGCTTAGCAGGCGCCACGACAACAACGCGATCATTCCTCAACAACTGACCGACCCTTCAACGAAAAGGATGTCTCCAATAGTACAGGGACCAGAGCTCCAGAGGGAATGAGAATCGGAAGCTTAATCCTTCGCTGGTAACCATCTCATCACTTAATGCGGATGAGAAGGTGTATACATGCAAGGTGTACCCTGCTGCTACGACTATATGCAGCAGGCCTATAAAACAGGCTAGACGACGAACCCACTCATAAGATACCGTTCCTATGTGTATGTGTGTGTGTGTGAGAGAGAGAGAACTGTCTCTGTAGCTACTAAAAAAACAAAAACAAACAAGAACGAAACCCCAAAAAAAAACATAAAAAAATAAAAGAAGGTACAAACCCCTTCGACTAGTTGCCCCGCCAAGTGACGGCGGTGACTTCACTAAAAATAGTCTAGATAGAGCAGCCGTGAGCCGTGTTTGTTTTGTGTACCATTTGCAACAACCGCGCCACCGTAACCGGATGACCGTAAACCGGGGGTTGGGTTCGGTGGAAGGAAAGGATGAAAACCCTCAAATCCCTGCATCGGACGGGGTGGTGTTCGCCAACTCTTTGCTATTTTTTTTCCATCTTCTTTTTTTCTCGTCTCGACCGCGTTCCTGTCACCCTATCCCCATGCACACACACACACACACGCTAGAGCCGAGAAGCGTACGATTAATTGGGTGGTTTGGTTTCCCTTTTTTTTCTCTGCTGTTATTCGAAAAATGTTTCTCCTCTTAATTAAAGGGGTAGTATGGAGGGTTTTGGAGGGGGTGGATGAAAAGGGGCAAACCCTGACGATGTCTGGCGGTGTTTAAAATATTCATACATCGTCAAAAAAAAACAGGTCGTAGGGAGGGTGGATAACGGGGGTGTTGTTTTGATTGTGCATTGGTCGGAAAAGTGCACTTTTCATTTTTGCTGTTGTTGTTTGCCATTTGCTATTGTCCTTCCCCCCCCCCCTCTTCTCTCGGTGCGTTAATTGGGAAATGTTTTCCATTTTCTTTTGTTGCAATAAATAATTTACACAAGTATCCTTCATATCGAACCCACTCCCCGCGCGCGCGGGGGTCAACGAACTGGATGCGATTGTTGTTGTTGTTCTTGCTTCGCTAATAAATCTGCTCAATTCTCACCCCCCCCTTCGTTTTATCCCCTCACCCCTCCCACACACTTGCTTTCTTACACATTATTTAAAAAAAAAGAAGGCAAAATCTAAATATTTTTTCTCCTCTTCTTGCTTTCTAATGTCTGCCGTCTGCCGGTGGATGCGTTTCGGGGAGCTTTAGTGTTTTATTTTAAAGGCAACAGACGTCGATCAAATCGTTTCCACAGCTCGACTATAAAGTAGGTAACTTGCGACCACGCAGATTTGCAATCACGTCTACCGTAAGAAGGATGTTGCAAATGGGTGGGTGAATTAAAAAAAGAAACAACAGAAAAATCACCATTTTCATCCCCCCCAACACCCACCGCCCCTTTTGTGACACTTGTGCGTGTGAGATACAGGTTACGGGGGTGTAATGTTGAAGATTCACTGGCTAATTGCACCTAAAGGGGTGCGTGCCGTGATGTGTATAGAAAGAAAGAGAGAGAGAGAGAACCCGAAGGAGGCTTGTTTGATGATGAAAAATAGTGTTGTTCATTTGTACGTGCGTTTGGCTGGTTGGTTTTTCTTCTTTTCTGGTGCCAGAATAATACGGGAGTATCACGCGGCATAACGTTGGGGGACCACCAATTAATTATACCCGTTCTTACTCCTGTCCACCTCCCCCCCATCCTGTGGGGTGGGTAGCATATGTCTGCAATAGTAAGGCCACCCCTTCCACCGCGTCCAACCCCCCCACCCTGTTCCACCCTGAATCGCATATGGCAAATAGTGTGATTCAGGTTCGGTGCGCAAACGTGTCAACCTACGCACCAATCTTCGGTTCACCGCATTACTGGACACTCACCTACTCATCCCCATTTATCGCACCGTTCCTGAGTGTGTGTGTGGGTCGTATCAGGGGTAAAATGCCGTTATGGGGCATCCAATTACCTGGGCACACACTAAGCAACAAAATAATAATAAATCGAATGTATCTTAAAAAAACCCTTTTGTAGAAGGGCAATTTTTTGAGGTTAAAAGTAAAAACTGTTGTTTGTTTCTATTTTAATTTAACACCCATTCAAAACAGTGCCCAAGAAGCGTAGAGATGTGATGTGAGAGGAAGGGAAGGTGTATACCGCGGTATACTGGAAAAAGAGGGCAAACCGTGCAGTGAGCTCAGCAAAATAGATCTACACGTTCTGTTACGTTACCCAACGGTAGTTGAAATTTGATATTTGCATCTACAGTTTGATTTTGTTTTGTAACGTATGTGGGCTCGCTTTGTGTGCTTGACTTGCTTTAACAGCACACCAACAACGAGCTGCAATAGACCAGTGCGGATGGTATAGTTCAGCATAGTATACGTTCCTTCCTTTTGCCGGCTTCCTGCATATATGGAAATGAGCAGCAGTACGCAACGCGCAAAAATATCGCACCGATCGGTGTGTGTTCCGTTACGTTTCCGGTTACCCCCTTCCCTCCCCTCCTTCATCACCCCACCCTTTCCAGGGGTTGTTTGGGAGTTGGCTCCGAGAGGGAAGTATCCAGTTCCAGGCATTCCGGGTCTAGGCACTTCCCTGGTTGAATGGCCCGCAAGTTCCAAGTTCCTGGAAGTGGGGACTACATGTACCTCGTGCGTTACATTGAAGAATGCTCAGATTCAGACTGCTGGATGCTTTTGTAAATTTTGCAAACAACCTCAAAATCCTCAAACAAAATTTGCTGAACCATTTCCAAAGATTTGGAGATAGAGAGAGAGAGAGGGTGAGAGATATGGACACTCCTTTCCTGTAGAGTGTCCGGATGTTAAACGAATTGCTTCCGAGAAGTCCACGTCCGGTAGCAGGCCAGAATTGGTAGAGGTTAAAAGCCCAAAACAAATTCCGAAAATTATCCACAGTTTGTGTTCCTGGAGAATGGCGCATGCAGCGAGGATTATGTATTGACCGGTCACATTTATGAGCGGGGCGTAACATTCGAAAAGAACCTGGAACCCCGATCAACATCTGGCAGTGGAGGATGGATGGACTGGTACTGGTACATAGCAAAAACAATGCGAATCTCACAGTCGCAGTAAAAAGCTACCAGAATGAAGTTTATCTTCGCACGCACTGCATCTTTTTTCCCGGTCGTCTACCGTAGCGACGATAAGTCCTACGGTGAGCGGTTTTGCAGGTAGAGCATAGAACACAGGTAAAGCCGGATCTATCGAACGTCAAAGGGACAGAACCACAGATAGAGAAGCGAACATGGTACGTGTGAAATGTAGGAGGGCAACCGGTAGGTTACCATTAAAAGCACCCTTCGTTTGGATGTTGGGTCTCTAAAGAACCAATTGGCTGTTGTTAGAGAACGGAGACCCTCACTGTGTCTTCTGTTACTTCCGATACCGGTACCGAGCTTTCTCCGTGCTTGTTTTGTTGTGTATCTTCCTATATCCAGGTGGTTCGGGATGGTATCAATATATTCCGGATATCTTAATTACCGACCGCTGTAATCCGTCACGGCAAATACCTCACGAGGCAGCCCAGGTGGCAGCAAACATCCGACATTACCTTGGAGTTGCTTTGCTCGGGGTTTAACATATTTATATATATATATTTGTATTTCTCGTCGAGAGCCATCAATTTTTTAAAAGTCAAAAATGCCAATGGCATACACTGTCACACTACACTAAAAGCACAACCACACGCAGAATAGATACAGCGATAGCAAACGTAGCAAAACTGCGGTATGAAATAGCGAAAACCTTTTTCAACCCCGTTAGTCCGCGACACCGGTTGTGACGTGTGTGTGTGGACGAGAGGACGGATTCTAGTGGCAAAAATAATTGAAAAAACATCATCACTTCGGCGGAAACGAGCGTTGTTCGGTTCTTGAGTATTTTGGTTTCCTTTTTTTGCATTTTTTTTTATTATTGCTTTGCTGTGATCTGTGGTCTCCGACAAGCCAAAGTAACGAAAAAAAAAACACCAAACCTTCCCCGGGGTGTCTGAGAAATTATGAAATATTTTTTTTCTCTCCCCACCCCAACACTGTACGGTGGTCACTGTACCGTATCGGGCGTATTGTGCTGTAAGTGTCCTCAGTGGAGGTTTTCTTTAATGTTCGCTTCAAGTCTTCCTCTAATGCTTGATGAGGTTCTGCAGCGTGAATCGTTGAGGACTTATATAAGGCGGGTAGTCTAATTTCCTGATGCTGCAGATCTTCGCAACCAGGAGACAGAGCGATTATCAAACGAGTGTTCCGAGTTGCTGAGAGATGCTAGAATAGCATCAATAATTTTATTTTCTACCATACACTTCATACACCGCACGCGCTTCTTCAACCCAACTCAACGTATATGACGTAGCGTTGCCGCTCAGGTGGCGTGAGCTTGGGTGGGCTCACGTGAGTAGCCACCGACCACCCCAGAAATGGTTGGGTCGCACACATTTGAATGCTTGAAGCACTCAACAAACAAGGGCCAAAAAAAATTGGAGGTGTGACCACCCAGTGCCCGTAACACGGTCGCGCACAAAAGGGCGCGCCAATTGCACACAGCAAAAAAAGGGCGAAAATAGATATCTCGTGATCAGCAACTGACGTTTTTTTGTCTTGCGTTTTTTTTTTTGGTTGTTTCCGCTACACCGTTGGTGGGCATTTTCGGCATTGGATTGAACGGAGCACGGTCGTTTACTTCCGGCGGTTTGCTTGATGCGCACCGGGGGAGAAAAACTAAGTAGACGCATCTCTGGAGACGCTTTGGAATGCTTTTTGTTTTGTTGGAACTTTGTGCTTAGCGATGAGATACATATAACGACGCGGATTATATTGTCTTACCTGCGGGCCGGTTACGGCGTGCTCCCTCGTCCTCGATCAGCAGTGGATGCCGGCGGGCTGTGACCGGTCGGGATGCGAACCCGATCAGCATCAGCACCGACAGCCACAGGAGACAAAGTGTCGCGATAAATTTAGCCATCGTCGGCTGCCGGTTTTCTGTCGTGGTACACGGTTTTTACCGTGTTTTGCGTCCTAAACCGTACGGCTTTTTTTTTGAGCCGATTTGAGTTTTGTTTCTTTTTGATTTGTGTGTGTGATTTTTTTGTTGTTGTTGTAAATTCTTGTCTTCTTGGCTGCTGCTTTTGCGGTTCCTTGTTATGCTCCACAAAAAAAAAATTGAGGGTTTTTTTAACTACTTTTGTGGTTTTTATTTTCACTCTATTTCACATCTATTTCACGAAAAAATTTCACTTCTAACACTGGTTTGAGGTTGTTTGCAAAATATTGAGCTTAAATACTTGCTTCAACTTAAATTTTACTGTTGCACTTCAATTTGAAACAAAAAATACCGAACTTGTACCGAAGTTTTGCTCACACTTCACTAGCGTTTTTGGTGCGCTTTCACGCTTCACGTTTGGTACCGCGCACTACACACACTGCGTATACTTATCTTCCGATAGTATTCACCTATCAGGATAGCATGGATAAACAACACTCTAACCTCAACCCAATCACCTTACCAGCTTCAACTGGTCACGTAAAACTGTTTCCCCAAACACACAAAATCCACCACAGCACATCAGGAACCGAACGAAGGAGAAGAAAAGAAGAATGTTTTTTTTTTAGTACAAAATGTTTGGAAACACAAAAAAAGGAAATTAAATTAAATAATTACTCCTTAAAACTTAATGCCACGAGCGTGTTTTTCTACTGTGCTTTCTAGCGAGATTGGTTTTGGATTGGTTTTGTGCTTGTGCACTGGGCAGCTTCTCACGAGCGACTGAACCGTCCTAATGATGCGGAGCCCTCAGCACGGGTCACCTGCGCAGATACACATCTACACACACACACACACATACAATGATGCGCACGCACGCACACTTCGAAGGTATGGCGCGACAGAAGGACCTGCCAAAAAGGGGACTATTTGCAGGCCGCGCGCACACCGAAGGGTAGCAGAGCAGAGTGCGCACTGCGTTCAACGCGGTACCCTTTATTTTATTTTTTTTTCCTTTAGTCCTGTGCACGTACGCGTGGGTTAAATGTAACCGTGCATTACCCATCGGCGAGGGGGCTGTTTTTGTATTTCGAAGCTGCAGCAAGCAAATTATTTTTTTGGTGGGATTTCCCCTTCATTTAAAATGTCTAAACTATGGGCAAAATGTCGTGCGGGAAATGATAGAAGAACGTAATATACGGTGCATCTTCGAACACAGGTTATCCTCAATGCTCTACTCTTCTCTCTGCATCTCTCTCCCTCTGTCTCTCTATCTTCTCTCTATCTATTTAATCTAACTCGGACGGTTCAGGTCACTCGGTTTTTTTTTCTATAAAGATCCTGGAAAAGGAAAGTGTAACGGGTTGGGGAACTACTACTCACACGCACCTGGATTGCTGGATCCTGGCTGCTCTCCTTGGCACCAGGCCGTCGTCCGGTGCCAACGGTGCCAGCGCGTCGCCGCACCGGCGATCGGTGACGGTCTTGCGTTTTCTGCGCTTGCGGGTTCGCTGCTTCGGGCGCGTCCAGCGGTACGCTGTTCTCCGGCCAACGGTCGATGTGCCCTGACTGGTCCGGGGCAACCTATGGCCACTGGTACCGTTCGTTTCTTCCGTTCGTTCGATCGTTCGTCTAGTGGCACCGATTGTTGCACTGCGGTTGTTGCGGCTGCTTACATTTTCTCGCGTTTCGCGACCATACACTACACGGAAGGGAACATCCCGAACATGCGTTGTGGGACAAAAGGAGTAGAATGAAAGAAAGTAAAGGTTAGCTGAGGACAACACAACTCTCGCTCCGATTTCAGAATACTCTTTTGTCCAATAAATGTAATCAAGTGAAACACTCCAACAACCAAATGAAACCTCTACAACGGGATTGTTTCACTGCTCTCAGCATTTTGAACTGACGTCGTCTAGACATTAGCCCAATTTCCCCAATATTCTAACCCTGTCCAAGTAGCTAGTGTCTTGCTTGTCTCTCCAATCCCCCTCAAAAAACTGCTCGCATAATGTGGCAATGTTGCAAACCTTTGTTTCACTAGCGGCCACACCACAAACCCCCAGGATGCCCGTAAGGAGTCGAGTCTAGAGACACCGACGAACTGCGGTGATTGGAAGCTGGTGTTGATGGTTGCGTACTATACTGCATCTACTCGCACTGTGGACGGTGGTTGGTTGTTGGCGGCAAACATGACCTGCACCAAGGCATCAGAAAACCCACCCCCCTCCTTCCCCGAGGGCGTGTACGTGCGTACGTACGCCTCTATATATGTGTGTGTGTGTGTGCGTTTGGCTGCGTTTGCGTTACTCGCTCGATTGAGGTTGATGAGATGCGCCACCTCGGCCACTTGAGTGCAGCTGCGTTGACTCGTCGAAAACGTCAGGATCTTGCCCAACAAACGAAACCAAAAAAAAAATACCAAAACCACAATCAACCTAACGAACGAACTTCACTCATACACCCACACCTCCTGTGCACACACTACGATACACATACACACACACACACACGTCAAACCTAATTTTTGGGGATGCTGTACCCCCAAACTGTAAGCACAAGTAGGCGGAATCGGAGCGATGATGAGGGCTTTTGGTGGGGATTGGGGGAGGAAAGCTTAACGTTTCCCTTTTTCCCCTTTTACGGGTTTTCCCGACCACTTACGTTTTAGCACCGACACAATCAGAGACGAACTTATGTATTTATATGCATATAAAACTCACAGCACTAAACTCTCCAAAAGCACTACCAAAAGCCACGAGAAATGGCAGCCGTGTTTGTGCCGCCGACGTTCAGTTTCCGTTGTAAGGGGAAGGCCTTCCGGTTCTTGAGCGTACCCGAAACTGTGGATGTCTTTAGCAGCAATTTTTCTTTTTTTCAACAAATTAATTTGCCCTATTTGTTTGAAACCGTCGCGCACTGACCCAATATCGAACAGGTAGTTGGGTGAAGGGTTGTTGATTTTTTCTTTTTCTTTTTTGATAAGTAAAAGAAGAGGGCGTTGATTGTGGTTTTTTTGTTGCCGCGCTGGGTGATGAAAACGTGCACGAATCCCTCCGGCGGCGTGTGCGCGCGCGCGCGCACGCTCGATCGGTTAAAAGTAATGCGGCGGATTCACACAAATGTCACAATCACTCTGTGGCAGAGCAACGAAGGAAAACACGGTACGAAAACAGAATACGGACGAATGAAAATTAAAAAAAAAAAGGTAAACCAAAACGATCACCAACGGGTTAGTTTGTATGTGCGACTGCCTTCTTTGATGCTGCTTAAACTTCTACTGTCGTTTGCTGATGCTGATGCCCTTGCCGCTATATCACTGCCGTGTTGCGCTCTGTTCTGACTCGTCCGAGCAACCGCGCGTTTGTGCGATCCGCTCGATGGGAAATCGAACCTTTTGCTTCTCCACCGTGTCTGGCACACTCTTTCTCTCTCTCTCTCACAGTGCTCTCGGTCTCTCGCTCCTTGAACGTGGTCACGCAAAAAAAAAGGGCACACGCTCTCCTGCCCTCTCTCTATCTCTCTCTCTCTCGTTGCGGCGGTATTGTTTTTCTTTCACCCTCTCTACCTGTCGGTTTTGCGACATATTTAAAGCCGCTAAGCAGCAGCATAGTCGAACTTTTGCTCACTTTGCTCAATTTGCTCTCCCGGTTAATGCTATGTTTTCTCTCTCTCTCTCTGTGTGTAACGCTCTCACGGCCACGCTACGCACTCGCGTCCAGACTCCCGCGGTTGTGTGCTTACGCGGTGCGCTTTACGCCTAAGCTCGGCTATGCTCTCTATGCCGTACGCACCACACCAACCGCTGCAATTTAACGCGAGCGTGATTCGGCCGATGCGAAAAGATGCGAAGCGGTTCGCGCAAAACTGCATTCGCAGCCGGGCGCTTCATTCAACAACCAGAAGCTCGGTTGGGTCCAGAATGAGCGATGAAAAAATCAAATTGCTAAAACAGCAACAACTACGACAAAAAATACAAAAAAAAAAGAAACAAGACAAGATGCAAAAATGCTGCCCTGTTTGAAGCGTGCCTGACAGAGCGAGAGCTTACGCATTTCACGCTAGTGCATCTCCTTTTCTTCTGGTGGTATTTTTTTTTGTACTTCTCGCTTCTTCACTTTTGTATATATAATTTTGCTGCTTGCTTGTACGCGATCCGGCGTAGCAAGAGTAATTATCGCGCGCCGCGTTACGGCGTTACCGTTGGGGACACTGACGCAGTGACCGTGTTCCTTGTGGACTTCTGTTGTCCTACTAGCTACTTCACCCTTTTTTTTGCCCTACCAAGAGCGCAACGCACGCACTATTCGCACGATTGCGCAGTTTATGAATTTTTTTTCGGGGTAATATTTTGCATACTCGGAAAAAGGGGTCTTGCATCATCCTTTACGCCTTCCAAGTGGCTGTGAAGCATCAACAAAGTGTATCTAGTATTTCTAGTTATATCTAGATAGACACACGTATGCTCTTATGTATATAAATTTAAAACAAACCTCAGCGAAACAGTTTCACCAGGAAGCGCTAATCACTTGCAAATAGGGGATGATGGACGTGGAGGGAAAGCGCGAGAGGAAAAGTGATAAAGAGAGAGAGAGAGAGAAAGATAAATGGAGGGAAAGAAAGGATGAGCAGTGCCAAGAGAAAACCCAACGTCACTGTGACGTTTGTTGTGTAAAGATGCGTGCGTGCAATTTTTGGCTGAAGGATACACGATAAAGCTGATGGCGAGCGTGAAAAACGAGGGGGGAAAGGAAGAATGGGTGGGTCAAAGACAATGTTACTACAAAAATACTTTCCGTACAAAAACTTCTCTTCCCTCCTCTCTCCCTCTCTTATCCATTTTTGATCGTTTTCTTTAATAGCAACCTATCCTTACTATTTGAAATACGTTTGACACTTTGAAGCTTATTAAGCGCTGCTTAAGTAGCCCCCAAACAGTAAACTCGTTCAAAAAACAAAAATAAAATAAATAAATAACAGACGATCACATTCGATTGAAATCAAATTCGGCAAGCCATCTAACTTCGCCGTACCAAAAAAAAACAGAGTGATAATCACACCCTTCTCCCATCGCACCCACCCTCCCCGCTTCACATACTATCCTACTTACCTTTGTGCGAGTTGCAAATCATTCGCGTTGCGCGCTGATTCGTCCCCAAATGACAACGGGTGTGATGTGTGTTTCGCTGCGTGCCTTTTGTTGCTGTTGCTGCTGTTGTTTGTTTTGCTGTTGCCTTCTCTTCTTCGGATGGCAAGTAGTAACTCGGTTGATAGTGTTGCTGATGATGCTGCCGATGATGCTGCTGCTGCTGCCGCTGCTGTGGCCGCTGTCTTTCGTACTACCTGGGTGTGCGAAACTACACCTTTACGGCCTTTTGCGCGAGCCGATGATAAATTGTCTCGTTTGTCTCGCTCACACTTGAAGCCTGCCACGCTGCCCGCCCTTTACACGGCCCTCGCCCCCCACCCCCGTTAAAGCTGCTTTCCGCACACGGTTTCGCGGGCGTGAGAGAAGGCGCTGTGTGTGTGTGTGTGTGTGTGTGTGTGGGGGTGTTTCGTTGGGGGAAGAGGGTGGTTGGGAGGATGGAGACCGCACGGTAACAACAGCGCCACCGCCACGCACCTTGACGGCGCCTCCAGGTGTATGCGTCTCGCTCGCACCGTCTAGCGATCGTGTTACACGAATGTATGTGTGTGTGTTGGGTTTGGGGGAAAGAAGGGTGGTGTGTGTATGTTATTTTTTAAAAATTCTAGTCAGTTTTCTTATTTTTGATATCAATGTTCTGCCAGCGTCTTCCTACCCACCGCCCTGAACGATTTGTTGTTGTTTTTTCTTCTTCTTTTTGCTTCCCCCGTCCCTTTTTGCACCCCCGGTGTGATCACCTTCGCGCGTTTTTTGCTCGTATTACCAGCCGTAGTGGTTCTCTTCCGCTTGGGGGTGGTGGGGTGGTAGCAAAAGATCGCGATCCTTAGGTGTAGTTGTGTATGTCGTCGTCGTTCGTTGTCGTCGTCGTTCGATATGCGTTTGATCGTGGTAGCATTAGCTGCTGCCGGCGACGTACTGCTGCTGCCGCTGCTAGTGGGCGGCTGAAATAGGAAAAGATGGTTCAATAGGGGGAAAAAAGTACAACAAAAATCACACACACACACATACACACGTGTGCATATAACTTGACAAATGTAACGTCAGGAGGTTATACAGAGCCGAACATTACCCGAACAGATCAACCTTGGTTTAGTCGAGTTTGGTGGATGGAGATCGGGTAGTTTGAAGATGTAAGGGTAGGGAGGAGGGGGGGGGGGAGGGGAAAGCCGGGGGATAAAAAGGGCTAGTGATCGACGAGCGGGGAAGATCGGAAAAAAGATATGCCCGATTATCGTGCTTCCAATACAGCAAATCTTTATAGCTCCATCATCGTCATCTTGTCTCTCACCCATACACAGAAGCGCAAAAAAAAGAAGGAAAACGTTCTCAGCTAAGGTGATGCAAAATAAATCAAGAACCATGCCCGTTACACATACACCCCCTTCCCCCCCCCCCCCCCCCCTCCCCCTCCTATTTTCCCGTCCCCCATCGATCCGCCTTCTAATGTACCAGACAGAAAAGTGATCGTGTGCAATTAGCTAACCCTTAACGTTGCCTTCCTTCCGTCACCCGGCGTACACTATTACCTACCCTACGGAACTGTCGGCGCCCGGAAGATCGGCGCACGCGCACACGCGCTCGTTCACGATCGAAGACTCACCGACGCCTGAGGGTGTATCCCGTGCTGCCGTGCAAGTATTGCGCTTTCGTATTTCCGGTTTTGTTTGTCCAAAAATTAACCACAGCAAATAGAAAAAAAAACAACAACAAAACTTTGCGCCACACTACACACACTACGCCGCACTCGGCAGGACAACGATAAAGCGGTGGCGTTTCGTTCGCACCGGTTGCGCACTTTGTCTCAAACGCCAAAGGGTCTCTGTCCGCGTTTGGGCACTTGGTAAAATCGATTACCTTTCGGCTGCTGCTTCCGATGAACTCGGTCGGTCGGGGATTCGGCACACCCTCAGGATGACACCGGTACCGGAACCGGGGTAACGTCTTGTCGCTGTTCCGCTACACTATTCGGTCGGTGCTTGTGTCGCACAAATCTCCGTCGTCGTGATCGTGCACGTCGCGGTCACGGTACATCACTAGCTGGCGCTGGCGGTTCTGCTCGTCGGTGGCTACCTACTAAAGCTGGCAAACGATGTGGCGCTACGCGCTTTTGCGCGGGCCGGTTTTTCTTTGTTGTTGCGCGTTTTGCGCTCGGTTTCTTCTCTTGCTCTCTTAGAGCACAAATTTTAGAAAGAAAACTAAACTGTATGTATATACCCACACACACAGAGAGATAGAAATGAAATCGACAAAACGGTAACCGGTGGTTGTGTCGGTGTTCTCCCACTCATCGCAACCGTAAGGTCTGACAGCCTTTCCAACCAAAGGTGCGACTTTCCTTGGTGAGCGCGCGCCCGCAAAATACACTCCCGAGACACTTGCGCACGCGTACAGTAAACGCCGTGTCGGTACCCATCATCCGTTCTCCCCATTGGCGAATAATGTCCTATCAGCTATTCTTACGTCTATCGTCCCATCAGTTTCCCTGTGAGGTGTAGAAGATTTTTGGCCGAAGATGTGTGTCTTAATATATATACACGCAACCATCGTAAACATCGTCTGATATAGACACACTGCTTACGCTACGTTACACCCCCCTCACATTATTCCTTCCCTTCCACCATGAAGTACCCTATACGAAAAAAAAAATTGCCATTGCGTAGCGATTGGCTCACCAGCTCACATAAACGCATAATTGGAAGTTGTCCGAGATCAGTACCGTCACTGATAAACATTATCCAAAAATTCCAGAATTCACTAAGAGCTTACAACCAACCGCATCCCGCCCTCGCAACACCACCCTCCCCTACAAACGGGAAGAGTCCTCCCACAACAGACAGTTGCAAATCACGTGCGCGGTTACGGTGGCACGAGGATTCACCGCAGTTACCACCCTTGCCCTTCTCCCAACCGTCCCCATACGTTGTCGGCCTTCCGACGATTGAGTTTTCGCCGGTGGCCAATGAGTTTACACACTGGTGTTGTCCAACTGCCCCGAGATTAAAGTCCCAAGATTTATGCCGATATTTCACCGTTTCGCGTTTTCCACCCCCTGGGGGTGGGGAAAGGGCATTGTAAGAGGGGCGGGGGCGGGGGCGGGGGGAAAGGATGGAACGGGGCCGGGTTGACATCTGTGCTCCGTCAATTACTTCTGGCTAATCCGCAATATTGCCGGCTGCTCTCATTTTTCGGGTTTTTACGAGCGCGCGGCGTCCAACATTCCATTCGGCGGTTAAGGATGACCGTTGGCGCATGATGGCGCTGATTGATGTGATTGAGCCAATACTGCTATACCTCCGCTATGTTTCATTCTCCCGCCTCCCCTCGTCCCCTTCTACTGTTCCAATCGGTTCTTGCGTTCGCCGCGGTTGTCTACTAGTTTTTGCCCGCTGCACTTTTCGGTCGGCGCCACGCCAAACACATATTTGCCTGGCTGGTACAAATGGAGGTTGGGAGCATATTGGGGTTTTTTTTTTCAATACCGGGCATAACTTCAGGCGCTCAAATTGGCACAGTTAGGGAGCGGGGAGACTAAATCCCTGATCGTGTGAGGCTTCACCCTCCGTACCGTAGCCGATTTGCGTGAATTCGCAGACTAGAGTGTACATACAGTGGACAAACGGTTACTGAAGGTGTGACCGTCGGCATAGGACGGCGTATGCGTCATGTAGTGTACAGAACCGTCAGACAGTTTTTTTTCTTCTGGTTTGGTACGGGGTCTGGGAGGTGAGATGCCTGTTGGGTCTTTCACTACAGCATACCGTACCACATTCCCTAGTGATGATGCATCGATCGAAGGAGAGGAGGGGGGCGGCAAGGGGAGGATGGGCGGATGTAAGATAGGGAGTAGCATTTTGTGTTGCCAAAACTAGCGCTAGACTAGAGTTACATGAGTGTGTTGGGTCTTTAGATATTATCTCACACTGAAGACTTCGTTCTCAATTAGTAAGAGACACTAACATTAGATTATTTTCCCCCATTCGGAGTATTCACATTGCACAATCACAAGGAATGGATTGTGATTGTTGTTAAGTAAGGTAAATTAGAAAGCAAATTTTGGATCACCAGCAACAAAACAGCAATTTAGTAACAGGATAAAAAGCCCATCATCGACGACCTTGAATAGCGTTCGCAATCGGAATTGTGTGCCGGTTACAGCCAAACAAGCAGCAAGCCCATGAACGGGACACCCCGAAACCGGACCTGGGATGGGTAATTCCGGTCGTAAAGATGCAGAACGCACCCAATCCTACCCATGGCAGCCGGTAAAAGGGCAAAAGTGTGTGTGATGGGCGTACCGAATCCATCCAAAAGGGCCATTAATTTCCAAAGCAAGCAGATTGTGATTTTACTAACAAAAAAAAAGGAAAAGAAAAGCGTAACAGGCACCGGGCCGTGCCACAGGTACGGCAGGATAATCGCCAAAAACTCCGGTGCTAAGGGCCGACCACGGGTGCATATGCAAATGCCGGTGAGCAATATGCTAAATCGGTGGAAAAAACCAACAATCTTCCCATGGCCCATTTTTGGGACCCGAAGCCGCTTAAACTGCCCTAAGGGTCCCTTTACCTTTTTGCCCACCTCCCGGGGGGGGGGGGGGGGGTGCGGACATCTATCGTTGTTTTTTTCCTTGTTTGGCTGCTTCTTTTTGTGCTTCTGTTGTTTATTTTTGTTCCTCTGTTTGCACCAGCTCAAACCGGCACCGGTTTGCTACAGAAGCAAAATCAGTTTTTGCCAAAGGAGTTAAATAAACAGCCAAAAACCGATAAACAATTACGGCCACACAACACACCCGGGAGCGATGGTGGTAAAAGCGGATTATTTAGCAAAACCAGCCCCTTTTTTTGCCGGTACGGAGGACATTCGCAAAGGACCTTCGGTAACGTACCCGGGCTGGCCGCAAACAACGAGTTTGTTGTTTTTTTTTTGTTGCTTTTTGCTAACAGAAAAGCACACGAAGCTTTCGGTTGCGGGATGCAGAAGATGGGCCGGTACGGGTGCTAATAGATTCACACCCCATCCATCACCGGTAGGGAGGGAGAAGGTGTCAAATATGGGAAGCGGGCGTTTGTCTATGGATTGATACAGAAAGCCACAGGAAAGAGATCGCTTCGAAACAGGGCCGTTGAAGAAAGGGGAAAAAAAACAAAGGTGAAACAGCACTGGAAAGTCATCCAAGGGTGCTAAGGTGAAGGTAGCAAAGAGAATTAGTACCGGAAATTCCCGCGGAACGTCACGAAGCAACTACCTGTACGTGAGCCTGGCGCACACGGTCCGGGAATCAGGGATGCTGATATTCGTAACGTTCGCTTCAACTCAGCCTATCTCTCTCTCTGTCTCTCTGTCTCCACGACCAGTGGCTCATCAGTGCAGAGGAGCACCTGTGAAAATGACTACCCCCTCGGGCTAAAAGGGACACGCACTGTACCTAGGGATGTAGTGTCGCGACGCCTGCTACGGATTCGCCGGGGAATTTCCGAACAAAACCCGAAGGACGAAGCAAACAACTACTTTGTAGGTATTTTTGGCGCATTTCAACATTGCATGCCGAGTTTGTTTTGTAAGTCGTTTCGGGAGTTGATTTACCGTTGAGGTTATCCGTAATACCGCAACCGATGCGGCGCTTTAAGGCGTGTGCTCCAAATGTGCTCACATAACCCAACAAAAAAAAACCTTGGAATCTTGTGGTGGCATATATTTGTGGTCCATTTTGTTCTGGTATTTTTTTAAAGCATCAAATCGGATTTCGTGAGGAAGCGACTGACATGTGCAGAAGAAGGCACAGTTGATATAGGACACATTTACTTACTTAATGAAAAAAGCAACGAATGTTCTGGTTTGTGGTCTAAATAAGATCTTGCTGCCTATTATTACAGGATTAGCCGGGCGGACATTATAAATGATCCTGCCACGGGGCCAAGAAAATAACAACACCCTAATTTACCCAACTCCAACACACGTGTTCAAGCTCTCCCTCACATCTCTGCCTCCCCATTACCCCCAATATCCGTGTGCCGATTTATGAACCTCTTGCGCTGAGTGCGCTTCCGCATTAAGGCAGGAATTAAGGCAGATTTATTGCCGCAAAACTAACGACGTAAATATTGGGTGGAGAAAGCAGAACCATTTCAGCTGCAGCGTCGTGGATCGTTTCGCAACACCCGGGTTGCACCGGGTTCGTTCATTAGGGCCGGATGATTAAGATGGCAAACAGGCCAAAACACGCCGAAAACAAAGCCAACGATTCCGCCTGAGATAACATCAGTTGTGGGCTTAGGACGTCGTCGTGCGCATCCATTAATTAACCTTGCAATATGTTGCTACCGCTGGCTGTGTTACACCATATCACCACTGCTGCTGCGGCGATCGAGAGGCTTGCAACACTTTGTTCTAGAAACTTCGGGGGGACGGATATGCCCGAATGTCTAACGCATGCAGTGCACCGAAGAGTTTATTATCTCATCTTCACTGTATAACCTCACCAGTTTTGCTGAGCAAGGTGTCTAAAAAGGGGCGGGGAAAAAAATACAAAAAAAAAATATTAGCCATCCAACTAACCGTCTCCGTTTCCCAATTGCACCAAAACCTCAATCCGCTTCCAACAAAGCAAACTGGTGCTAAAATGCATTCAAGGGCAGCGACGATTACCTTACGGCCACCAGCCGCAGCTGGAAACGAAGCGGCGACATGCATTTCGCGACATTAGAATTACGAAACACCTTCGAAACCCGCGAAGATACCATCTGCAAAACCGTTTTTGGGAAGTGCCTGCAGAAATTCGCACACGCAAAAATGGCTGATTGATGAGATCTCGCAAACTTTAGGGCGGAAGCATTCCAACAAAACATTTCTACAGGCAACCGTCTCGTGCACGGAGCAAAAGGTGTACCACCGAGTCGTACGAACCAGTGTTCGACATGCGGCAAAAGCATCAATTAGCGAGTCGTAAACTTTTGCACGCGAAGCGAACGGCGGGGACGGTAGGGACCGTGTGGAGCCGGCAACCGTGTCCGTCATATCCGAGATGCGACTTGTGGCGGTTACGGAAAACCATAACCGCCAACGTTATCCACTTTTGCTAGGCAACACCTTTAAACCGGGTTTTGAGCGATGGCGATCGGTTGCAACGGTTGCAACCCATTTCCAATGTATTTTCCGTGTCTCGAAAGGGGAAAAAACGAAAAAAAACGTCATTCTGAACAGTAAAGTGAGCTTTTTTTTCTCTCTCTCTTCCGATCGGTTGGGAAGCACTGTGGCATCCGCTTGTGGAGCATCGTTCGAACGTTTTTAGCAACTTCTGAGCGCGCCCCCGGTGTGTGAGTGTTTCCTTTATTTTATTTTTTTTTCCTTTTTTTTCAACAGCCTTCTTGCTGTTTTGTACTCTCTTAGTGTTCTTCCGTTCCTGCACATCCCTCCCCCTCTTCTCCCTTTTTTTCCTCCTCTTTCTCTTCCTCGTTTACCATAGCTCGTTTACTCCTGTTTTGATGGACCGCCTACCTTAACGCGTTTTACCTTCGCAGCGGCAGAAGAAGAATTTGTGTTGTGTTGTGATTTTCCGCATCACTTTACATTCGCTTCTGCATCGCATGGCTCTTCTCCAGCATCTACCGCGTATTTCCCATCCCCACGCACCACCCAAGCAACCTCCCCCTCCCCACCCCCCCAATCCCTTGCTTTTTTTCTTAACTTCCTCTGCCATTTCACACATGATCGTTTATAACATTTTTTTAGTTTTTTTTCTTCGAAGAAGATCTCTCTCATTTCCACTTGCACACTGTTTGACGATTTATTTATCTCTCTCTCTGTCTCTCTCTCTCCCTGTTTTGTGTTCAGATGTGTTTTTTTTTTTGTTTAGCTGTTGTTTTTGGTGCGAAGTGCGATGAAATCGATACGGAACATCTTTTATCTCGTCCGAGATAAACCATCCCTTCCCATCCACCAGCTCGTATCACCTTCCTTCCCATCACCTTCACTCGTTCAACACTCGCAAGCTTTTTTTTGGGTGTTTTTTTAATCGTATTTTCGCCTCTTTTCACACATCACGAGCAACTTACATCAGGCAACATCTGCCCGATGGCCGTGCACCTACAGCGCGGTTGATACAATGCGTTACGAATGCACAATAAAATCTATTATATTAATTTAAAAGAAGTATCTTTCATGCAATACGATCATATTGATGATGATGCGGTGCTGTAGTAGTCTGATTCATCCATGGACTCTGGCTTTTTATTGACTAACGTGCTTCAGCGACCCTTTCGCGGAGCCTGCGAATCAGCACAGCTTGTTAACGCACTGCTCACTATCACGTATGAGCTGGGTTCAAATCTCGACCGTGACATTTTTATCCTTCGTTTTTTTCGCATCTTTTTGATAATACGATCTCCAAAAAATAGTTTTATGGCAAACATTGTTTGCCGCCAGCGGGAGTCAGAGAAGGAATGACTCCGGAAGAAGTAAACCGGGGATGGATCGACTCCTGTTGAATCTGGTCGAGTCCGTCTCCATACGACTCGAACGGATTTGATCGGACTAGAACGGACTCATGTGGACCCATCCGGACTTATCCGGACTCATCCGGAATCGATCGGACCCATTCGGAGTCATCCGGACTCGATCGAATTCGGAGCCGACTGGACTCGCCGAGTCAATTTAAATTTTTAGTCGAATTTGGAATCAATTTCTCATACGCGGAGTCGGAGTAGATCCACGATTCCACTCCAGATTAAAGATCACTAATTAACAGCCCCTATCAGGCTGAAGTACGTATTATTATCACACATATCATTCCTGATTGTAATCTGCCTTATGCTTCGGCTAACAACAATAAGTTCCGATTAACAAAAAAGTTTAGTAAAGATAAATATTTTACAGTGTGCTTATGATAATCGTATCATAACAATCTGTTACTGGTATAACTAATTAAGTTGACAATGAAAAAAAATATTGTGTCACTTCCGCTCTGCTCGTCTGTAGGTATGTTCGAATGGATTTTACGCGCCTATTCCTTCCATGGCCAATCTGTCTTTTCAACCTTTTTTGCATTGTGTATTGGTTTGGTGGTTGCGCTTGCATCTTCACCCTGTCTGAAAAGCTGTAACTCTCTGGTCCCTCTCTTCCACCCCTTCCCCACTCTCTCTCTCTCCTCTTCTCCGCAAAAACTTACCAAATAAGGATTTCAGCGATGGCGGTGGCAGAGCGGGATGCAGGGCTTGTTTGATGCGTCGTGCGTGTGCGCGTTGGCCCGTTGCCGACTTCCTACCACCTCTCGCCCAATCATCCCCTTCATTCCCTTTGCATCGCTCTCTCTCTACTTGCATAATTTGTGCACCGAACCGAAAACACTTCACACCGAAAAAAAGCCCCCTTGGTTCGCAGACACACAAAACCTCCATTCTCAATGCTTGCCACAAGCGTTACCCCGCGTTACCAAAATGCACTCATCATGCGTTGTGTATGCGCGTGCGTGTGTGTGTGTCTGTAATTGGGAGGTTCCTTTTTTTCGGGGGGATACACTGCACGCTGCTGCTTCGCTGCTGATCGGGAACAGCTGTGAGCGCAGATTAGAAAATGACGGTTCGCCCACAGTCCAGCTGGGGGCGCCATCGAGCAAAGTGATTCTTCCGATCGGAAACGGTCGCCTCGCGCGTTCGATGCCACCGTTCCGATGGGGCACTGCGACGCAAAAACAATTTCCCCGAGCAGATCGCATTTTTTTTACTACGGTCTGGGTCGCGGCGTTTACTGGTTGCGGACTACTAAAGCGACAAGCTTTTTTGTTTTGTTGCGTTCAACGGATGCTGTCCATGTTGTTGTTATATGCTGTTGCAAAAGCCGCGTATGACCTTTCGCCTTGAAGCGTTCGTAGGGTAATCATCGTTGGTGGAGCGGTGAGTAACTTTCTCCCTTTCTTGAAACAACTTGACCGATATCTGAGAATGCGCATTAAATGTTGCTTCTTAATCGGTTTTGTTGGTGCCGCTAGCCAATCCAGATGTGTTTTATTTTATACGGTGGCGCCATAGCGCCCCCTTCATCCCCCCCAACTCCCTTTCCAAGCCTTTCCACATCACCCAACCTGAACCCTTTTGAACTGGCGGTGAACCAAACAATGACAACTTCCTCCGCAAACGGGCGAGTGGGATGAAGGGGGGTTTGCTTATTGTAGTATTATACTCCGAATGGGTAGCCATAGTTATAAGCTTTATTTCTATTTATTTGCCACGCGGGCAAACAGATTACCGCAATCGGTAATCGGTGGCTGTGATTTCACTAACAAAACGAACCATAAAGGCCACGAATTCGACACGGGTACTGTACCATACAGGATAGAGACAGAGCGAGAGAGAGAGAGAGATAGTGAGAAAGAGTGAGAGCGCGCGCGCGCGTGTGTAGGAGACCGATCGATTCGGAAATGATTGATCGGTTGTGGAGATGGAGGCGGAATAATGCCCAAATAAAATGAATGGCCCCAATATGATTAGCCGAAAACATGAAACTCTCGTACACACACACACACACACACACACACCGAGTAAAGAAATAAAAAAAGAAGAGGAAGAAGGAAAATCCCGGTAAATCGACATCAGGGCGCATTGTACTATTATAGGCTGAAGGCACCTGGGGGAACACCTGGAACACCCGGAGACCCAAACGACCGGCAATATGAACGGTGTGTGGCGCCCATTAATCATGGCGTTTGTTTGCTGTTGTTTATTTTATTATTTTCTCGTGTTAAACGTGTTCTTTTCACACCAAGCTATCCCTTTCGGTGACGCGTTTGCGTTACAGCGCCTTCTACCCTTTACCCGATATCTGTAGACATTGTAGGACTTTGCACAGGCTTTCGATATAGAGACAGAACTTGTGAAGACTTTGTGCGTGAGAACTCATTGAAGCTTCCGGAAAAGGTTTTCTGTAACTGCTCTTCCAAGAAATTTGAGTTCTGGAGGAAGAATTCAGAATTCGTCTAGCTGCCTAGCGAGTAAGGATGAGCTCAACGACTCTCGCTTAAGTTGTGGTTCTGCTCACACAACGGAACATGAGGCGGTATTTACCAATCAAACTTTAATGAAGCAAACAGGGTGTGTGGGGTTAGCCGACGCAAACGCCGTTTACCGGCGGATATCGCACAATCGCGTCTGTAGTCGCGGGCGTGGGTCAACCATCATCGTCATCGATCAGATGGATCCGGTTTCCCCCCTTTTGGGGTTTTGCTTGGAAAGGTTGAGTATCACCTGTGTGTGTGTTTGTGTGTGTGTGTGTGTCCCAACACTTTCTGGTGTAAGGGTATGTGCAGACAGAGTCCTCTCTGTTTCTAGTGGGTGTTTAGTGACGTGCGAGGTGACATTTACTGCAGAGTGCATCCCAGAGGTGTGGTGATTCCGTATCCGAAATCGGTTTGTTAAACCGTTTGATGTTACGAAATTACGATCGGGGTGTGCCGCCGATCATCTAGTGATGTCAGACTTTCCGGTTTGTCTGGACAGTTTTTGGGGATCCGCAAACATCTAGTTACGGCGGCAAAATGCGTTTGATGCGCTTCCAGCCAACAGCACGTTCCGATGCAGTGCCATCTTAATTTTTAAACACACCGCAACATCGGTGCCAATGCATGGCCGCGGTACGATTTATGCTCGTTTTTGGTTCGGGGTCGGGGTATTAATTCGTACCGGCGCCAACAAACGGCGACTGCTGTGCGTGAGCGCACCGAGCACTCCATTGGTCTTTATTGGGACACGCGTACGTTGGCGACAGTTGACTACGTTTTCGGTTCGTCTATGTCTCGCTCACACCCTCCAACACCCTACCACCGGATGCTTGCACGCTAACTTTAACCAGTAACTGCCGAATGATTAATGGTGCAAACATGGTGCTCCCTTACGCCTTTTGAGTGCTGTTTTTTTTTGTTTCGTGAAGGCTCCAGGCCACCCTCTGGTGGCGAGTGTTGCGAACCATCATCATAAGCGGGTTCGTTCCAACCCACGAAACGGGCGGCACTACTCGATTCAAAGAGGTAGTGCGGACGGTGCCTAGAAGTCATTCAACTTGAGACGGGGCACAACATACCTGGCCAAGACATCCGTACGGATGGGCAGGCATCTGAGAATCCGCTGGTGATTCGCATATCGCGCATCTCTCGGTGCGCATCTTTAACCTTGCCCGTGCCCTTGCTAGGTAACTCGAAATGGGAGCGAGATTCCAACCGATCGGGAGCCCCTTTTTTGGGATGAAGGAAAAGGGCCGGCCCCGGGATGTACGTGCAAGGTTCCGTTTTTGGTGTCGCCTGGCGTCGTATGGTTTGATGCGCTCGGAGCAGGAAGCTGCGAATGGACGTGGCACGCATCGTCGGAGAACGCTACGCGATATTGGATGCCATTCTTGCCCTCCCCCCCGAACCAACCGGCATGCATTCGTGTGTTATGTAGAAAGCGGCTTCATCATTGAGCGCCCAGTATGCGTTGGAACAACTGACAGTTTGCCGATACTGGAGCATGGTGGTATGGTGGGTACGCAGTAAGCAGGCCAGGCTAAACCGAAACTGCGAAGAGATGGATACCCATGCGAAGGTGTAGATGCAGAGCACCATAACCCCCGCTCCTTCTTCTTCTCACCTCCACCTTTCCTTCACTTGCTATACAAGGCTTTGCCGATACAAAGCCACGAGCTATTTAAGCGCGGAGTTACAGCCTCGGGAAACGAATGAAAAGGAACAAGCAAATAGGAAAGACTTTGCGAGAGCCTCCGGAATAGGGAAGGGTCAAGTGAACGGGAGGAGTTGCAAGAATAGAGCAGGCGGAAAGGAAAGAGGCAATATAAGAGGAAGAAGAAAAAAATACTAAAGTTGCTCCGCGCCAAAACCGTGGCGACACTTTTTGCCCAAAAATGGTTCGAAAACGCAGAATCAGCTTCCCAATGCTGGACCTTATGGACCATAGTCAGTTACCGGTCACAAGCCGGCCATGTGTGAAGGGTCTGTTTTGTGTGTGTGTGTGTGTGCTGCACTCTGCGCGGGCGTACTCCGTTGTGCACAATCGGCGGGGGTAAGTTATAAAAGGGGGTGGGGAAGGTGGATTGTTTTATGCACTCCCACCCATCTCCCGCCAGCCAGCAGCATTATCCTCCTTGCTTCCCCTTCGCGGTTGCATAAACTATTTCACCACCCAATTAAGCGAGGAAGGAAACGTCCAAAAAAGGGGAGCAAAGTTCGTCGCTCTGTAGGAGATGCATACATCCGGGCGCCGGGTTGTTAGCCCACGCAGAATCTCTCTCTCTCTCTCTCTCTCTCTCTCTCTCTCACTCTCTTTCCCTCCCTCTCCTCACTTCTGCTACTTCCCACAAATAGATTTCAGCGATCTTAACCTAGGAGCCTTCAGGAATGCTACCGTACGCCTTCCCTTCTTGGCGGTGTTTCTCGTTTCCTCCCCACCAATGGAATGGTGTGTGTGTGTGTGTGATTACCTTTTTTGGGAAATAAAGCTCCGTGTCCGTTTAGGGCAGCCGTTTGTTGGTATCGAGCCTGGGGTATTTCAAGTAAGCTATTAGTTCGCTGCAGCTCCCGGGCACCATTTGGAGCAATTTGAACCGGCCTGAGGAGGAGTCTCCTGTGTGAAGTGTACGAGTCGTCTATTGGCTCTGTAGCTGTTTTTTTTTATCTGTGAAAAACATGTTTCAGACGAACTAGATGTACCGTCAACGTCTGTGAAAAGGAGCTGGTCTATCGTTTGCTTGTTTGCGTTATTTTTTTTCACTTGTACCATACCGAGGTGTACAAGAATGATCAATCATTCACAATTAAAATATTGATTTTTTTTTATTGAAAACAAATCAGTGTTGGAATAGTCACAACTTTCATTGGAAAAGACAACAGAAAATAAGTTCGAGAGAAATCAATTTTGAGGAATCGAATACTACACAACTTTTATTCTGGAGCTACATAGCTGATATGGAGCCCAGCTTCCCCCATTCATGGAGTATCTTCCAAGAGGAAGTATCCTAGATCAGGCACACAGCAGTAGACTGCTACGATCGTTTGTACTCAACTAGCAATTGTGGTCTCAGTACTGCAAACAGCAATCAATATTTAGTATAAACCAAGTACATCAAATGTCTCAGATGAGTCCCTATCTTCCTGTTTATCTTGATCGTCTATTCTTGGATCCTCCAAAAAAGGATTGTGGACAGTTCTAGCGAAAAAGTTTTAAATGACTTTATAGCTATTTGGAAGATTGACCAAAGAACTCTATTTCTTACCTGAATGATGTCGCTTTCCTGCCACCTAGATACGAATTGAAAAGCGTATGTTTTCAAAGATTTCAGCGCACTCAAAGATGAATGCGCAATAACAGTGTACAATGATGGAAAGATTCAAAATTGAGGTTATGAGACAATATGCTAAAAATGGAAATTTCAAAAGATTAAGATAATTAAATTTAATTACTCCCGCCAAGAAATCTGCCCACGATAAAGTGCGGCATATCGCAATAAACGGAATCTTGCTGGAAACGATAAATTTGTTGGTAATAAAATAGAAAATTAATATGACCGTACGGGGAGGGGGGGGGGGGGGGGGGGGGGGGGGGGGGGGGGGGGGGGGGGGGGGGGGGGGGCAGGATGAGCGATAACGGTGCATTTACGGTTTGTTGCACAAAATTTCCCCATAAAACTACGAACAATTTTGATTCGCTGGATTGCAGCGGCGAACACCTTTTCAAGTAGGCAGAAGCGAATATGCGCAATAGTTATATAAATCTGCAAGTCCGCATCTTACCATCCAGGGGTAGGTTCGGCTGTTTGACGGGTTTTGTTTTTACGCGTTTCACGATAATCCGACCGATAATGATGTCATGGTATCGAAATGAAATTTCCTGGCTTTAATTAGCTCATCCTTCCACGCATTGTCCGCAATGGCAGGTTCTTGTACTTGTGGAATGGTTCGATTGCGTATATTTACTGAGATTAATCCATTCTGCCAGTTTAATGGTCGTAACATTTATGAAACAAGGATATAAAAATTAGCGAGTTGGAAGGGGTTGGAGACTGATGTCCGGCAGGTGAGGTGTCCATCTGTATACACAATTTCAATTACTGGAGGGGGGGGAAATAAATTCCCAACCATCGAACCCGGACGCTCGTTAGCTGATTGGAAAATTATTTTATTATTATACAGTTTCCCGATCGCATCCTCGATCGACACCGGCCACCACTCGGGTTGGTTAGCTTTATGGCGACTATGGGTAATGTGTAGGTTTTATTGTACCGTGTGTATGGGCAGCTGTCCTTCAAGCGGCCCTACTTGCTTCGGATGCGCTTCGAGTGTCCGCCCGAGCGGTTCAAGTGGTAAGATGGACTGCTGTCGCTGACGTTGTGCCAACGCGCGCGGTCCAGGATCTGGTCCGGGGTCAACCGGAGTGGACCTGCACCAGACGGAGTTGTGCGGAGTGTTGGTTTTGCAGCGATTTACCCCCGTTTTTTAACGATTGCTGTAAATCTGCCAAAACGTACACCTCCAAACGCTCATGTCTGCACCGGCAGGACATTCGATGTTGATGCAACGGTGCTATAAAAAAGAAATTTATTCATTTGCCCGTACCCGGACGTACGCGCACGGAATGCGCAACTCGTTAAGGTTTATGGCTTTTTTGTGCGAAATCTAGCGTCTGCCGAGCGATGCCTAATAGATTGTGTAGGGGGGGTGGGGGTTTGCCTGGTTGCACTATTAGCGCGTACGGGCACAAAGATATTTCCACAAGATTCTAGGATTAGCCGGTTAGTGAAGTTTAAAGTGTTTTGCCGTCTGAAGCTTATAATTGTAAAGCGCACCGTTTTTTTTTGTTTGACTCGTGCCACGTACAGCGTACTAAAACAAAACCCACTACCACTATTGGCCACGGTGTCGTACGCCCCGTAACTGAGCGGTTTAGTAAACAATGCGCCATAAAGCTGTCAAAACGGGCTGTAGCACAATTTTTGATCGGGTGACATTTTGTTTATAGTTTGATGTCTACACTTCTGCTGCACGCGAGCAGTAAATATGGACGGTCCGTGTAGTGTTTGTTTAAAATATACGGTTACGGAAGAAGCAAAACAGTGACAGTGTCGCCATATTGTTTGGATTCTTCGGGCAGACCAAACAATGGCTGGATGTTAAATGGCATCGCATGGTTAAGCAGTTTCGATTGCTTGCCAAGCGTTACGCTCGCAAGAATGTCGACCAACTCGCTAAAGCGATTTGTGAAATGATGCAAATGCGTTTAATGGCGCCTTTCTGAAGAAATGATGATTAAGTGTTTCCTAGCAGTGTCTGTAAGAAATGACGAATACTTGTATCCGTATTGCACCATTGTAAGTGCGCATAGAGTCTCTGCTGTACTTGAAGCACTCAACCAAGCGTACTAAACCGTTCTAGTCTTCTGTCGAACGAGTAGCATATGAATAACTTTCTGTTGAGATACAAATGATCAGATCTGGATAATAGCAAAAGAAATTGATATCTGCCGATAATCGACTCGCTCCGTGATGGATTACTCCAAACTAACCTGAGACAGAACATGAAAGTGGGCAACACCTAATCCACGGACTCAACGACATTTGGCTGAGAACTCATGTAGTAGAGTATCACCAATAATTTAAAGGATCTCATCAGTGTTTCAGGTGATGACGCAAAGCGGGACATTTCCCGACTACTCCAACTAAATCGTCATGAAGTAGCGCTGGCAGTCGTTTTCTAATGGATATTCGTTCATCAAATGTTTATTGATTTATCGGAGCGCCAAATTAACAACAACACGTCTGTTGTGGGTTCAAAGCTCAACTAGACAGTGCTCTTTCTGTACACAAGGTTTACTAAGTTAACTTTGGCTGATTAAAGTCACAGATAGCTCGACCTATTAATAACAGTATATACATATTCCTTATGGTATGCGTTTTCGTGAAGTGTTAGTAACCCATACTACAGACTATACTAGGAATGGAGAACGAATGGTGCGGAAGGGCGACTACCACAGTAGGCTATTAGAAAACCTAATGTTTTTTGCACATTAACTGAGGAAGAAAGTTATTCAGCTTGTAACAATAGTGCGTTTAGCAATTGCACCGTCCAATGTTCAAGTGCTTTACAGGGGTGCTTTCATAATACTATAATGTTCAGCTTCCTGCACCCATGTTACGTAGCGGATGGGTACGGTTCGAGCACGATCTACTTCTATCGGATAATCACCCCAACGGCACTCACTCATCTTTTCCCTTTCACCCTCCCTCACAAAGCTTAACGCGTGTTTTTTTTTTGCTCTCCAGCTCTCCGACATTTTTTGCTAGTGCGTTACGTTGTCCGAAAGGCGTTGACAGCAACCAGTGGTTAATGAATAAACAAACTTGCGGGCAGCAGAATGATAAGGTTATCTATCGCCCTTTTTTGTGATTTATGAAGCGACAGACTGAACGTTTTCCCTTTTCTGTAGGTATTTGGCAAACAAGCGGTAGTAGGGCGGATAGGTACGGTAGTGTTGGAGTGGGGATTTGGCGAAAAAAAAAGCGCAAACGCCACGATGGCGTGATTGCCAGCGGTAGGTAAAGGGAATCGCTTAAAGGGCGATACTGGTAGATAATGGTTGGCGCCTGTACCAACTGTTCCACATCCAGCTTTTGCTCGGGTTTTTGGTACCATCGGCAACGAGCAAGATGTACTATATCGGATCAGATTTCACACGCGAGATAAGTGAGGAGCTTGCGGTGAAGCTTCAGCCTCAGCAGAATGTTTGTTAACCTTGGTCAACCTCGGCAGGTACGGTGAGATGAATACGTTTACGGCCTGGTTACGGATATTGCAATCGATCCTCACAGTCTAGTGAAGGCAGGAACTCCCCGTCCCGAGGCACATTATACGTTCTGAACCTTCCAGCAACATTGTATACTAATACAGCGGGTTAATACAGTCTTACACTTGACTTCTGGTGTCGGTGTTTCTCCACCGTCCGGGTTCGCGGGAACCTACATACCCCGCGTCTACGTACCGACGTGTTGTGTGGTTGTGGCTTATCAGACCAGTCCAGTGCGTAACCTCGATGCGTTTTTATCTCCTCCAGCATATCTTGATATCCGATATCGCAAACGTGGAAGTCACCACACACGCACACATGGACGTAGCTGGCGCCTATTGGTAAAGCTTCCCGCTAGAGGTGACAGGCTACCACTGTTTTTCTAGCTTCATTTTTATCGACACCCTGCTCATATTTTGTTAAGAGGGGGCAATTAAGATAGGTGCGTACCTTTTCGAAGCGCAATGTACCAGGCACCTACGCACCAGGGGAAGAAAAAAACACGTCACCTCTACTTCAAGATTCTCTTTTCCTAGCAACCACAGGCACAGGCTGGTGAAGAGATATCGAAAAAAACAACAACAAAAAAGCAGGACACTTTCTATATGTAATCCTGTCTCAATGTGCTTTCCAACATAATGGAGATTGTTCCTCAAGGTTTGCCCACCGTACTTGTACCAGTGTCGAACGAACAAACTTGGGTTTGGAAAACAAAGCACAAAGCACAAAAAAACAACAAACCTACAAAGGGGCAAGTTTGGTTGTTCCGAGATGTTTGCCCATCCGGTGGTCAAATATTGATTGCCTTAGCTAAATATTGTACGGGGTCAAGACACACATGGCGGAACGTTGTACGAGACTGTTTCCCCTTCGTTCGGTTCGTGTGGGTGATCGTTTGAGGAAGACTCACCCACACAGGGTCTGTTCGTCCAAGCGCATTGGAGTGTAGTGTGTTGACAGTAGCATCTTTATTCCACGTTCTGCTCAACAGCTGGGACGCAATATTGGACTCGCTACCCTTTTTGTGCCTCTCTCTCTCTGCTGACCTCGCAAACTGTTTGTCTAGGGACTACTGGTACGGTGTGTGGTGTGCAGCCGCAAAGCAACTTTACACAAGCACCGTTGCTGATGATGAGCTGTGACTAATTGGGCGATTGAAAAGCAAGCAACTAGGCACTCGCGCACACTCAACCACTCGTGACAGGCGCCAGCCATTCTCCAAATATGTCCCACTGGTTTATCGCTGGGAGAGGTCGACTTGTGCAAAAAAAAGAGGAAGTTATGGAAGAATGATGCGCAAAATGGGTTGGGGAGGCAAAATATAGTTTCGTGCACCAGCGTGCAATGCATTGTGAAGCGGAAACGTGCTTCAGACACAGTGCAAACAAATCCCTTTGCGTTGCGCACTGTTTGGGCTGGGTAAGGAATCACGTCGAGTGCTTGGCGGTTGACGGTGACTCAGAAGTGTTCCGGTTCCGAGGTACGGCGGACAGTGAAACACGTCGTTCTAGAGCGACATCGGTTTCACCATTAATCAGCCATCGTGACGCTTCTCAGACCGCATCTATCAATCTCGCGAACGCATCGTTACCGGGACGGTGTGATCGATCGTACCACGACCGGCTTTGTCCGTGCGCGTCTGTCAAACGATGACGGATCGACTTCCATATACGCGTGCGGGATAGTTTGATTTTCGACGATACTGTTCCCACCCGCCGTGTTTCGTCGCACGGTCGGATCGCGATCGATCGCTTACACCCGTCCCAAGATCTGTAGGACGGTAGAGTGAATCTTTCGAAATAAGGAAGGAAAAAAGCAGAAGAAATCTCACCCCTCCAACATCCAGCGAGTAATGACTGGGATAGAGGCGAGACGAAGCAATGGAGCGGGTTGGAACATTGGACGATTTTTATACTAAATTTATAAATCTGAAACATTGCTGCCCTCGGGGGCGTATTCGTATCGAAGTTCATCGGCTAATGATGTGCCATTAACAAGACCGGCCGGACCGAGTGTTCTCATTAAGACCAATTTTCTCAACAAAAAAAACCACCAGGACACTATCCCCATCGAGAAGAAATGTGTCCGGCGTGTGGTTGGATTATTCTTCTTCTTCTTCCTCCTCTTTAACCCTCCACTGCCACAAACCGTGCAATGTGCAATTTTGCGGGCGAGTTTTCGTTTGGCGTATCAAATTTTGGGGTGCGAAAATGGATGGACCGCGCAGTATGGTGTGAAAAATTGCGTCCCAACCTTGAACGGTGGCCATTTTTAATTGAAATAGACGCAACACGGGACAGTTGTTCACGCCGGCGTTTGAGCGTGTCAGTTTCTTCCGCTTGCAATAAAATGTGTGTGTGTGTTAGGTGCGCAGTAAAGTTCCAGCATGCTCTCGAATGGACTGTTGCGACAGTAGAACGACAAATCAGGCGAAGTAATTATAACGTATTATAAGACGATGAAGTTCCATTCCAATATTTGAATACCTTCGTTGTATAGCGTTATGCGCTATTCTTGAGAAATTCGGTGATACCGAGTAGTGATGGATAAATTCGACAAAAATACGGAATCGCTTCCGAATGACCTCATAAATTTTGGAAGCGGCTCCGGAAGGTAGGTGCAATACTCCGAATTCGGAACCGTGCGGAGCCGTCCGGAGCCGCTAGTCGGCAGACGGAGCCGTCGGAATCGTCGGAGCCGTCCGGAACCGTCCGGAACCGTCCGGAGCCGCTAGTCGGCAGACGGAGCCGTCGGAGTCGTCGGAGCCGCTAGTTGACAATGATATAACCTAGATTATTGCACTATCAGCAAATTTTATATAATCTGGTAAAAAAACGAGTTGAAATGGAACATTTGCTTATTTCAACTAGCGGCTCCGACGGCTCCGACGACTCTGGCTGTCGACTAGCGGCTTTGGACGGCTCCGGCTGCCGACTAGCGGCTTCGGACGACTCCGACGGCTCCGGCCGGTTCCGACGGCTCCGGACGGCTCCGACGGCTCCAGACGGCTCCGACAGCTCCGACGGCTCCGGCTGTCGACTAGCGGCTCCGGCGGCTCCGACGACTCCAACGACTCCGACGGCTCCGGCTGCCTACTAGCGGCTCCAGACGGTTCCGGACGGCTCCGGCTGACGACTAGCGGCTTTGGACGGCTCCGACGGCTCCGGACGACTCCAACGACTCCGACGGCTCCGGCTGTCGACTAGCGGCTCCGCACGGCTCCGGCTGGCTAATAGCGGCTCCAGACGGTTCCGGACGGCTCCGGCTGCCTACTAGCGGCTTCGGACGGTTCCGACGGCTCCGACGACTCCGACGACTCTGGCTGTCGACTAGCGGCTCCGGCGGCTCCGGACGGCTCCGGACGACTCCAGGCGGAATCGTGGTTTTAACCTAGCTGGAATCGGAGCCAGAGTTGCTATGCTCGGAAGCGGTTCAGAGCCGTGGGTGCGATTCCGACAACCCATCACTAGTACCGAGCGGAAAATATTCTATTATGTGCAGTTGAAACCAGTTGTAAATACTGAAGAGAATGTTTTTGTGATTATTTTATGTTCAGAAGGAGTTTTGGCTCCGTACACGTGGAAGAATAATGGAAGAAACCGCTCTAATGACGAGATCTTGTGCTCTGATAAATAAGTGTGTATGGTCTAGGCCATTTTTTTGCCAAATACTTGTTTCTTTCAATATTCAAATGCCTTTAACTGTTGGTTCAATGATTGCATTGTGATATATTGTCGCAGCAGTATGGTTCTTATCCATTACCACGCACCACGTCCATTACATCATGTTCGAAAAGTGAAAACCCGTGTGACCGTCCTCGAACCCGATCCGAACCTGACACCTGCACCATTATTGGAGCAAGCGATGAGGAAGATGAGGGCCCCAGAGATGGGTGAAGTTGCGACAAAAAAAAATTGCGTCGTTTTATTGAGCCTCCTTTCACACACTTTTGCTACCATGCAGCTTAAATACGGGTATAAAGCAAAACAATCTTTATATATCAAAGACGACCATCGACCGAGGGATGGTTGTCTTCGGGTGGAACATCTGTGCCGGGTTTTTTCCCCGATGTCAAACATTTTGGTATTTTTTTTTTGTTTGTTTGCAAAAAAAAGATGTCTGTTTTTTCCCTTTTTACCCAGTCGGCGTCGCGTGCCAAGATGGGGTGTGTTTTCTTTCCATCTCGTACCCTTCCGCAGTCGCTCGTTTTTCCCTCGATCCGCCAACAATTTTCTTTTGATTTGAAATTTCACAGCGATGCTCATCTAATATTACTGATGTTCGTGTCTTGTCGTGCTATTCCACATTCCCTTCCTGTCGCTTCTTCTAACTATCCGCCTTAACCATGGTTGCTGTTGTGCCTGTTGAAGGTGATTCGCAACCGAGAGATGAAAAATGGTTCCCATGCACCCCATTTTTACAACCACTTTACCTCGCGGTTTTGGTCCCGGCAGACGAGCGTGCCGATTATTCAAGGATCCAAACGCGTGTCGTCGCGGGTCGGCAACCATTGGAAGCGTGCGCACCCTTTGCCTACCCCCGATCGGGATCGTTGTCCCCCCTTTTTCCTGTTGCTGAACATTCCAACCGGGCTGTTTGCCGTACGAGAAGTTTGTGACAGTCCAGTTTGTTTTAACGCATGGCTTAGGAAAAAAAGAAAGAAAAAAAACGGAAGGATACTTGCGGCTGGTGACAAAATGGAGATGAAATAAAATAAAACATACCGCCATAAGTCGAATGGTCGAGGTCGTATAAATTTTCCGTTACAGTTTAACTTGCCGCAGCGCTGGTTTTTTTTTTGTTTGTTTTTGGCTGTACTGTTGCAACCGAAACATCGGGCAGCCGCTCTAACCGGTGCTATTAAAGTTGATTGTTTATTGCGTTTTAGCTACTAATTTTTTTTTGGTTGTTGTTGAAGAAAAAGAAGACGACGCAACCCGGTGACCCATTAAGTCACCGGATGGGTCTTTCGGACAGTTGCCGCGAATGCTGGAAGCACGATTCAACGCGCAAGCAGCAGCTGAGCCGACGCGAACACGCCGCTAGCGACGCAATAGCTCGTCACGTCTCGGCGCACCACATTAACCGTATTTGTAATGTTTTTTTCTCCCCCCCTCTCAACATTTCTTCGTAATATTCGCGATTTTATAATCCTCCTACTCCACACCGTTGCGGGAATCATCGTTCTGATGGGGGACTTTTTTCTTCTTTTAACACTCGATTAGCTTATAGGTAAGGAATATAAAAGAACTAATAAACGCACACACACTCGAGAAGATTCGTATGCGCTCCGCTTGTTTGTATGTGTGTTGTCCCATTAGCGAAACGAGTGTGTCAATGACACACGCGCCACCCGTCAACCGAATTATGACAGCTGTCAGCGCAGATCGGTCCCGATTGTTACGAACTCCCGGTTTGTAAAGATGGCGTACGGGGAGGGAAGGGCGTGGAAGGGGTGGGGGCACCACATCTAATCACCCGAGGGTGAAAAGGTGGCACTAATTGATATGGTTTCGGTGGGTGGTCCGGTCCATTACCGGTACCAGGGACCGATGGGCGTGTAATTTGCAGCGCCGGGTCTCGGAAATGAGCCGAAACGGTTTAGAGGCCCGTTACGAGCCTTTGAACTATATATGGAAACACGAACTAAGGAACAAAACTATCAGCACATATTAAAATGGATTAGCGTCTGTGGGGGAAAAAAATAAAAAAATAAAACAATAACATCAGTGCGTGGGTACCTTTTTCAAACCACCCAGTAGGGGGGGGGGGGGTGGAATGTGTGGAATAATCGTCTCGGGGATTTGATAAGTGATGCGCTTGTTGACGCCCGCCTATGCTCCTCATGTTGTTGTGCCCTTGCACTTCGTTGTCTTTTGTTTTTAAACCCCCTTTGTGTCAACCTTAGGCTGCTTGCTTGGAACCGGGCGTGTGACGTAAGCAGACGGGGGTGAACGTGTCTATTACGGCAGCAGAGATTACCATTAGTTAAAAATCGTAAAACAATCCTCGAATAAAAAAGCGTTATCCTTCTGCAAAAAATCGTATTAAATAATAGAAATTAGTCATGGAGTCCCCAAAGGAGATAAGAGCACATTCAGTCAATCACAATCAGAACACAATCGGTAGGAATATAAAACAATTATCGTACTATTTGACATGAGACATTTTATTTCCTGCCTCAAATCCCATAAAGCAGGTAATTAAATTAAATAATTAAAAAAAAACTTAAGTTACATAGATTTCACTCAACCCCGCGCACACGTGGTCCACACATGGAGGCGCCTGGTAATCGATGAAACTTCAACGCGCGTCACCTGATGGTGCGAACTGCTGGTGCGATGTGCATTAAACGGCCCCCTTCCCTTCCGGTATCCGGACCGCATAACGGATGGATTATAATGAGCCGCAGTCGTACATGGGGCCGGTCGGAACCGGAAACATGGCGTCGCTACGTTGACAGCACTTCACCACTCATAAACACGGTAGCCTCCGTCGATCGCGGCTGTTTATTTGCTGTGTTGTTTGTAAACCGCACAAACACACACAGAACGAACAGGACGTAATGATGGTGGTTGTATGTGGTATTTGCTCTTCTTTTTATCGCCATACCGTGTCGGTTTTCATCACTGCTCATACAGTGCTCATGGAGTCGGATGGGGGTTTTGCGGTTTCCACGCAATTTTTTTTTTGCGAGGGAGGAGGGGGATGGGGGTGGTAGGTAGGAAAAAAAACCCCAAGAGGTAGAAAATAAAATTTGGAAAATATATACATATGCAAGCCGCTTACGCATACGGGTGACGGTGGCGGAGTACTGTTCGCGCTTCGATGCGTCGTAACCTCCTCAATACTGGGTTGCCAGAGGCAAAACGCGTAAGGCCAAATATGTTTGCCATAAAACAAAATTTAGCACCAACACCGCACCACTTAGATCATGTACCCCGTTCGTGCGTGTGTGTGCGCTTAACAAGATGTATCCACCGGCCGCCGGATGGTAGGTTTGGGGGGGTGGGGGGAGGAGAGCGTGATCTCAGGAGCGGAATGGGCGGCAACATGACGGACGATGGGTGTGACCAGTCGGTCATCGTCGATCCGGTCGCAAACGGTGCGCTGCACGGTGGGTTCTATTTTCGAAAATTGAAACCATACCCCTCCTCTGCCCCGTCCCCTTTCCACCCCTTGTTGCCTTGCTACATCCACCAAACATCTAACCTGCCAGCCAAGAAGTCCTCTGTTCCATCGTACATGACACTTTCGTTTCGCAGACGCAACAGCAACGACGGTGAAAAATATTTTAATCTCTCCCTCTCTAAAAACGTACAAATTCTTCTCCTCCCCTCCCTCCCCCACCACAACTCGCCCCCCTTCCGTCTTACCGTTTTTGCACCCTTCAGACAGGAAGGAACTGCCGCGATGATCGCGTGAGGGGAGTGATGAGTCTCACGATTTCGATTTGCTATCGTAACTCATCTCGCACTGACATAGACCGCACTTTTGATGAAGGTTGGGAAGGGGGAGGGAGGGGTGGTGGGTTTAGGGAGAAGGGAAACCTCCCATTTCCGAACGTGGTGCAATTGTCTGCCAGTTATATCGCGCTCATTCTCATTCAGGTACATGGGAACACTTGGGAAGAGGGGGGGGGGGGGGGGGGGGGGGGGGGGGGGGGGGGGGGGGAGTTGGAGGGGTGTCGGATTGTGGCAAAACTGTAACTGCGCAGATGAGGGACAAGACATCATGCACAAAACATCGACGCCTAGTGAACGTAGGTACCGATGGTGCGATGCTTTAATGTGCGATAGTCTCGTGGCTGTCTAGAGATCTTCAACTATTGACAAGGATCTCGTCTTCAGTGACTGCGAATGTCTGGATTGCGAAGTATTGTGAGGATCTTTCGCATCTCGCAAAACGAGATACCATCCGCCATGGTTCAAACCATCTAGCGAAGATGTTGAAGCTAGGCTAGTAGAGTTGCGCGCACGTAGACGTAGAGGTAGAGAGCGTAATGGTTCTTTACATCTGTACAGGAGTCCCTGTAGGTGAGCAACCAGGGTGCGGACAGTGCATCTCTCTACCGGTACCGGTTTGTACATGATTCATCCTTACTCTTTCTACCACACATTCGCATACGGTACCTCCCAGGGGTGGTTTGGCGAATTGCTCATAAGTTTTGCAAAAGATTGTTTTCGTTATGTTTGACAAGTCAGCAACAATTAATAGTATTTATAGACTGCTCGGGAATGTTTGCTGCTGCCCGCCACTCGTCTGTGTGTGTGTGTTTTGCGAGGCGCGTTTACCGTACGCCCTTCGTCTGGTCCTGGGCCCGACACTTTAAACCGTCACTTACGCCGATTACGAAGCGAGTAACCCGATCCCGAAGCCGGACCACGGCTTACGGTGAAGCGCGAACGCCGTTCGAATCACGCCAAAACTGCGCACCAAACAGTCGAACAGTTAGATAGCCAATGCGGCATGTCAGTTGTTTAGTGGAGGGCATGCAAGTACAGCAGAAAAAAAACCACCCGAAAAATAAACAAATAAATAAAGTCCAAATTTTGCGAACCAGCACAAACACCGATGACCGGTTTTGTGTATGCGACAGATAGCTATCTCGGTCGAGTCACACGCTTTGCCGTTTTTGCCGATGATAAATGTGCAGTAGCGAATGCATCTTCCCTTCCTATCGTCTTCCCTCCGTTGCCCTCTGTCTTAAGGTACGTGTAAGGCACGTGAGAATGTATTTGATTTCCCTTTGCGTCTTGCTCCGTCTTATCCATCTGCTGAAGGGGTTTTGTTGTTGTATATACATATATATGCGGAAATCTACTTCAAGAATGCTAGTTAAACATCTAGAATGTATGTGAACTGGGACGGCACGAGGAGAATTGAAAGAGGCATGCAACAGTGAGTGAAGAAGCAAGTGGGGAAAGGATGAGATGAGCACTTGAGTGGGTTATTTGTTTACACTGCTCGCGAAGCAACATCGATCCGGTGGAAAGTAGATGGTGCCGCGATGCATCATCGTCTGTCACTGTACCCGTTTGCGTTGTCAGCAGTCAGCAGCAATCAACCGTCAACACCACTCGAACAAGCCGGAAACACTCCGGAGAACCAGTAAACAATACAAATGGAATATATTGGGGAGGGGAGGGGCGGGGGGGGGGGGGGGTGGCGCCATGATAAGCGAGCCCGCCCAATGTCCTTGATGGTGAGATGTCACCAGAAAGTTGATCAAAAGTTGCAATAGTTGGCAATGATCTTTGCAACGTGCATGATGGCCGAACGCAGACTGATGGAACGAGTTGAATCATGCAAACATGTTGTCATGGTTTAAAGAAGCTTCTTTTTTTTGCAAGCCGTGTGCGAAGTACCGCATAATAGCTGACACAGTGACACAGTCAACCTGTCGCATGGTGTAGCCGGAATCGACGTATGTAACAAACGTTGATAGAATTCCCAATCAAGGAACGCTCGTCTCGGAATCGTTTACTGGACGATGAGATCATAGACATACGGAACGGGTACTTCACACCGGGGTATATCCACCCAGCTCCGGTGGCTAGATGAAGCTGGTGTGCCGTTTCCGTGAAAATTGGTGTGGTGGCCCATTAGCAATCTACCGGCATACGCAATTCTTTCCTGGAACTGTACCAATAAAACTCGGATGAGGCATCACTAGAAACTTTGTTCTTTGCGTGCTGATGCAATTTGGGCAAAGTTGAGTAACATACGCATCTAGAGGAGGTGCGTGTCTCAGACACAGACTCTTACTGCAAAGGTTAACAGGTTAATGACCAGGTTGGCCAGATCTTCAAAGCAATGGGAATTCGAAACGAAAACAAAAACTCCTCACTGGGTCAGCATGCCTAGACTATTGTTTGTACAACGAATTATCTTCAATGCGCTGGAAACAGGAGAAAGACACCAGACTTGAAGGTATTCTCAAGCTCACCGCCCTGCTGGGTTTCAGCGAGTATGACAAAAGCCAAACCTTGATGCCGGTTCGTATCTGCATGAACGTTTGAGGACGCTGACGCAAAACAAACCCCACCTCGGCTCCTTCTTCCCTTCTCTTCTCGCAACAAAATAAAACCTCCCGTCCAACAGTAATGGAGTGATCCAAACAAACCATTAACCGGCCATCTACCCCAAACCCACCACCAACCCGGTCGGCCAACTTCCGGTATGTGAGTCTCCCGGTACACTTCCACCCGTACATACGCACCAAACGCGGATAGCCGGCTATTGAAGTCGTGAATGGACTGCGAATGCTTTGGGGAGCGATTCGTAGTAGAGAAGCAGCAAAGTCAAATAAACAAATACTACGGCTATCGGGCAGTTTTTGGCAGGGTTGCGAATGGAAATAGCGAACAAGGGAACGGATGGTACGTTTGGCACCCATGCGCCGGATGAAGAAGCGTCTTAAATAAGCAAAGTGTTTTAGTGCAGCACCCTCGCACACCGTAAAGGGAGTAGTCAACATCAAACGAGTTTTTGGGGAGGAGGCGGAGGTTTGTTTTAATTGACGCGCCTTTTTTCTCTTTGGTTCTCTCAACTGTTTTGAAAACCAAAACAACAATAAAATCGTTTCAAAACACATCAATGAAACTGCTCGATGAATGAAGGAGGAGGCTGGAAGAAGAGGAGAAATGAATGGGAAGGAGATAATCTTAGAGCCACAAAGAATATGGAGCGGTTATTCGCAAGTACTTTGAACGTGTGAATGTTTTGCTCATCAATATAATCCGATCGTTTGTGCGTGTGTGTGTGTGTGGGTATACATTTGGATTCAAGTAAATACAGATTATTAGCAAAATCCTAATGTTCTGGCGCTATCTCGCGTCGATCATTTCTGGAATGGAGTTTCTTTGAGAAAGATCCCTGGATAATACATTTCATCATGCATTGTGGCTATGGTTTTCTTTTTGCCTAGCTATATCCCTCAGCTTGTTTGTTTGGAATTCGATCTACAAAACAGACAATCGATTAATTAAACTAAATTAAAGGTCAAATGAAACATTACTAAGCGTAGCATATAAAATAGCCTACTAGTTATTGACGTATAGCTTGAAGTTGTCAAACTTCACACTCCAGAAAAACCTTGAAAAGTTTAGAGAGAAACCATAGAAAAGATTATATCTCCGGACGTGGTTTGTTGATATGTCGTGCGTTTTCGATTGTGCCATGAATCCAACCATGACTATGACTAAGCGTGATTGAAGAGCGTAAATCAATTGCGGTTTCGAGACAACTTGTTTAGTCAATATTTCAACAGTCGGAGATCGGTGTGAAGTTGTCAGCGAAATGTAAATAAACAAACCGTGTACCAATTTCCCTGGAATTCTAGAACGTATATTCTCGCCATTATCCATAAAGTAGACGAGCGTGGTGGCCTCTCTTTCGCTGCCTCGAGTTATGTGAAGCTCGTTTCCGTATCCGGCCTCACTGATTCATCTGCATAAGCACTTTTCTAGACACGGCCAACTTATTGCTGGCGTGATGTTTTCAACAAAACCATTCGAATCGGAACGTTGATAAGCTCATTTCCAGCTCCCAGCCGAGATCCTCACTCCGAGTGAAGCAATTTCTGCTGCCGTCTGTGCCATGGGTACCTAACCGAACATTTGCGGTTATTAATTATAACTTTAAAGCACTAAACGAGCACGGTTCCTATACGACGGTGTACCCTTCGGTACTGTAGCTACAACCGATTGGGGCACACGCCGTTGGAGTATGTGGCGGTGCCGGTAGGCAAACGGTTTGACGGGAAGGTTGTACGCGTACGAAATCGAAACGAGACATCGAAATTCCTTCGACAGGAGAAACGGTCGGAATGGGACAAGCGGTACGGTACGAGATTGGTTGATGAAATTTAAACTAGGCGCCTTGGTCGATATGAATTTGCAGTCGGTGTGTCAATCCCGGCTCAGGGGGTTCTAATGTGCGATCGGTGTAATTTTGAAGAGTTACGTCATCTTTCAGAGGACAAGATTTTAGCGGCTTTTAAGCCTTTCAAATTCTTGTTTGATGTGAGCTTCGCAGGTCACAAAAAAAAATCGTTCCCCTCTGATTTAAATACCAATTACTACTCATCTTAATCGCTCCCAGAAAGCAATCGATTTGTTTGCAATAAGAAAAAACGACCAACGGATTTATTTATCAATGAACGCAACAGAAGAAAAAGATTAGAAGTACGTTATTTAAACAAAGGCCATGATTAATATGTCGGTTAGTAGTTAAGTGCTCGAGCGTACGTTTTAAATGTAAATAAGAATGAAAAAAAAGTAACGCACTAACGATTGAGCGCTACCAAAAGCCATTGAGGAATCCAGTCACAAGAACGTGGACGAGAAGCATTGAAACAAAGCAAACAAAACTGCATTGATATGCAGAAAATGAAAACATAAACATTAAGGAATAAAAAAAAACAACCAAACATCAACAAGGCAAGTGGCAGACGCGTCCAACCGTTACGCGATGTGTTGTGCTACGCGTTATATGGTGACCAGTGCGCTTTCAGCAAATATCAGTTCATTTGATTTTTGTTTACACAATTTTCTGCTCCTCCTTGCTAGAACCGTGCGCTTCTACCTCCATACTCTAGCAGTGCTATAAATATAGTGGTTTTTGAAAAACAATCTTCGTCCGCACACTCCCTAACCTCCCTCAACCGCGAGCGACAATGTTACGCTCCGGTTGTGCGTGTCTCGATGTGGATTGTTGTAAATAAAAAGTACAAGAAAAGTTGATATACTGTCGCTGATATTGCGATCCTAACCTACAAATAAAGGGAAGTCATTGAAAATGGCGCTGCGTGAAGTGGTCCGGTGCAGTCGTTCGGGTTGGCACGCGTACGCGACACGCGACGCTACGGTCTCTCTTATCGGTCTGGGGACGAACCGTCCAAGGGTTATCACCATTCCATAGCCCCCGACACCCAATTGCACCCGTTGCATAATGGAGTGGGTCTATTCTTAGACCGCGGATCTGGTGCACCGGGAAAGGTGCTCAAAACACTTTTCCGATGCGTCACGCACCGGTGTTACGGTGCGGCGATTCCAGAAATGGTAACTACAACAACGCACAACCTATTGTAGGGTGCACGTACGGGAAGGTGACAGAAGAGACGGGATCAGTTGGGAGATTCGGTGAAGGATAATTAACACTGAAGTGAATTTGCAAACTAGTGGGGTGCAGTACGTGCAGCTGCAAATTTATTGTTTGTATTCATCGTTGAGAGTACGAACGTGGCTGCAAACATGGTGATACCTCCCCCCCCCCCTCCCCCCGCTTCGGCACACTGAAGGTATTCGGGGCGAAATGTTTTCCCGTTCATTGACATCGTTTTGAATTGCAGCGATGGAATGGGAGGAAATTTGAAAAAGGTTCCAGCAGTGTTGGGGAGGCAGCATTTGGCCCACGCCAGCGCACCGCCCGGCTAAGTGCAATGAGCGAGCGCACATACACACGCGCATAGATACTGGACCAAGCATTTTGCCATTGCAAGTATCAAAAATATCTTTATTTTCTCGCAAACGGTTGCGACGGATGTTTGTTGCGCAGGAGAAAGCATCGAAGTGAAGTGTGGGAAGACAGCAAACAGAAGGGCGACAGGGGTGGTCACAGCTAGAAGAGGTGCGATGTGTGCTCGTTGCGAACTTTGCTGCCCTCTACACCCAGCTACGCACTTTCCGGATGGCTCTAGTTTTCAAACGCTCTTACACATCTTGCTACCACACGGGACAGAGAGATAGAGAGAGACACGCACTCTTTATTTCTATATTTCACTACAGTACATCCAAGTCCACGTAGTTTGCTAGACATTCTTCGGCGTTTTCTCTGCAACAGCCCCAACTGCTATATGCCCCATTGTCTCCGGCATTGCTACCGCTGTGACGCACCGTTCTTAAAGGGGGCCCAACACCGTCTAGGGTTGGTGGGTGAGTGCGAGTTGAAGATGATGAGGGGGGGAGGGTGCCCTCCAGAGCGACATTAGCATTATTACATACGATTAACATTCAGGTCCCTTCGCGATGATAAATATACACCCATTGAGGGACATTTGTTAGTACTAAAAGCAAAAACCTATTCTACCTATATATTTATGTACTATATAACACTTCTAACCGGTGTAGTGTTTTTTTTTTTTGGGGTGTGCTCCTATATAGCTGTCAGCGGATCCACACACACTGCTACTTCCCGCGCCCGCGGTTGCATACGTGATCGCGCGAACTATCGATGTAATGTAACCAATCGCGCCAATTCGTCGATATCGCATACACACGCGTCGCTTGTAAAGCCATGGTCTCTGCAACCCTCTTGCAAATGCGCGTCTGTTTGCGTGCGTGACTAAAGGACGGGTTTTGTGAAGAATGCGATGCGTACAACATGACAACATCAGACCGTAGCTGACCGTTGCCATTGAGCCTGGTATGGTCGGACGTGTTTGGTGGAAACGTGGTGGTGGACACATCATTCTTAAAAAAAAAGCAGAAGCCTCCCAACCATCCTTTGCTCGTGGGGGTGCGTCCTTTTTTGTTGTTGTTGTTGTTGTTGATGGTAACGCTTTCCTAGTGAATTCCGTTCGGATCTCCGTCGGAGGTGCCGAAAATAGTCGCGAGGCTTTTGACGGTGCCGAAGAAGAATCCGCACGCACCGAATGTGATGATCAGCGCATCCTTTAGTACGATCCAGCGCCGGCCGGGTCGGTTACCGTTCGGCCACAGCGTGAGCAGATCGATCACCGGCGGAAAGACGAGCGCCAGCGTGGAGGTGGAGACGGCACCGACGAGCGAGATGAACGTGCCCAGGTTCGGGATGATGGCAGCGAGCACAAATGTAAGCAGCACGGTGACGAGTCGGAGCGCGTACTCGGCACAATGCCGATGCCGGCAGTGTTTGGTCACGACCGGTGCTAGGATCGTCATCGGGACGTAGAACTGTAACGCGTACGAGGCAAGCACGGCAACGGCCATCAGCAAGCGTACTATTTGCGCAAGCCTAGCAAAACAAAAAAACAAGAAAAGAAAATGGTTAGCAAACGCATTTGAATTGTCTGAATGTGCGGGATTGCACTTACAGATTGTCGTTGGGCAGGTTGAGTGTGACGCTACCCTGTGCCTGCTCACCATACTTGAGATAGCCAAAGAAACCGACAGCGGAGTATAGACATACGACGATCGTCATGCCAGTATTTAGTACACCGTTCCAGGTGATGAAATCGCGCGGGTTCGCCATATTGTTTTCGAGCGGTAGCACCACACCGATGCCTTCGAACGCGTACATAACCGTGCCGAAGTAGAGTGGTAACGTCGACCAGGACGAAACCGGCCGTACGGTTGCACTGTGTGGGAGATCCTGCAGCAGAAACAGGAAAGCGATCGCCAGGCCGGCTATCGCTAGTACCGAGGCGATTAATGACGTCGGTGTGAGTAGCTTTAGGCTTCGCACCATGTTCATCAGTGTGAGCGGTATGAGCAGATAGCCGAGCACGGTCAGGACGGACACCTGCACACCGAGGTACTCGAGCAGTTCGCGCAGATTAACCGCCACGAACAGGTAGTACACGCAGCATAGACCGAGCTGCATAACGATCAGGAAGGTGTTGATCAGACGCCGGAAGCTGGCAGCGAGCGGCTGGCTCCAGGTTGGGCCCGAATCAAGCGCATAGTAGCCAACCTCGGCGTACGAAAGCGAGGGCCGTCCGTACCGTCGGCAGAGATCGTGCGAACAGCGCACCAGCAGATGCATACAGTGCGTACAGATGATACCCATCGCAAGCGTGCCGAAAAAACCAACGTACAGACCGGCATTCTTGAATGCGTCCGGCATCGCCAGTATGCCCGTACCGAGGTTCCCGTTCAGCATGTGCATCAGCGTGTCTAGGTTGGTGGTGGGATGCTCCAAAGTACGACCGGCCACCGGGTCCACCAACATGGTACCGTACTGTGCGTCCAGCGGTGACGGTTTATCATTCCGCTCGATCTCGGTATCAATGTGGACGATGTTCCCATTGCCGATCTTTCGCACGTCATTGCCGCATCGACCATTATTATTGTTGCAGTCCAGAAGCAGTGGTGTCGTTTGATCTGCGTCCCGAAATTTTGGTGCCATCGTTACACGGACACGGTGGTCGTTGCACACAAACAAATTAAACACACACGTGCACGCAGCACGTTAAAGGATACAGGAATCGTGTTGGATACACAAAGGCACACACGCACACACAGTCGGACGAAAAGATTGTAAGACGGAGTCGATAAGCTTTTACGACTTCTTTAGCCCTTGTCCAGTATTTCCAGCCAGGTGAGTGGCGTTTTGTTTGCAATGTCGCATCGATTGAATAGCAGAAAGTAAGCGTTATGCATTGATGTTGCCAACCGGTATAGCACCCGGTAAACGGTGTCCTTTCAATCTGCAATTTTCCGCAACCCAAAGCTGGTTCCCTTGCGACCGGGCTTTTGATTTTTGTTATTGAGCAGGTTGATGTCGGTTGTGATTATTTTGTTCTTTCTTCACACGCACATAGAAACACACACACGTACAAAAGCGGGTGCGTGAAAAGTGTACACTACCCGTAGGCGTTTGTCTGTAAACTGAACATCGCGCTTACCGGGAACTGGGAGTATATATGAACGGTTACGGTACGTGACCATGGAACCACCTTATCAGCGCTTCCGACAAACGAATCATTCAACCCAGGGCCCAAAAAAAATTTACCGATCAGCTTCTCCTAATCACAATCGTCTGCACTCAAAAGGTCCACAGTGTCAACAATGTCATTTCCTGCCAGGGCAGTTAAGATGGGTTGGGGAATTTTCCGCCCAACCGCCAACCAGGCACCCGGTGACGGTTGGCTTGTAAAGCGTCCTTTAAGCTTCCAGCTTCCTAAACCGAACCGGGAAGGCAGGCTAGAAGAAAGAAACAAATAATCAGAACAATGATGGAAATTACACACTCGTAACACGCTGGGTCGTACGGTAAGGTTGGGTTGTGTGGTTAGTGAGCGGAAAGCACCCAAATCCGCGCACTGCTAACAGTCAAGGCAGTTCATAATTTCGGCATGCGTGCCGATTAAATGTGCGGTAGCAATTAAGATGATGAAACTCATAAACAAACACACCGGAGACTGTTGTGACGTTGATTGTGTTGTTGATCGATCGAAGTGCAAACAGGGTGGAATAAGTGCTGCAGCTTGTGGAATGGGTAGAAATGGGAATGGGGGGAAGCGGGGGAACGCGATCAAACGTCAAGAGACGGTTAACGTGCACTTTGACAGGTCAATCATGCGGAAAGATCTAGATCAGTTTGTTATCACGCATCAGTTTTGTTATCGCGCGGTATTAAAACGCTTGTTTTGGAGAAAGTGAAATTAGTAAAAAGTGAATGTAGATTAGAATTAGAAGTGATTAGAACTAGCTACAGATCGCTTTCGTGTGCCAAAAACCTTTTTCGTCATCATTCGCAAATGGAATTAAATTAGTGAACAAGAAATCGTTCAAGAATCGGATTGTTTTGGTTAGCTGGCTTGGGGTAATAATTAGTCTCGATGGGGTAAATTTTACGTGTATGTTATCTTTTGCGATGTTATGCGTGTTATCCTTTATGTTTAGTAAATGGATACTTTATTTTTATGTTAAAATTTGTGGGAAAGTAGCCGGTGAGGAACAGCTGGAGCGTCCTAATATTCGACATTCAACCGTTCACAAGTAAGTTTACAATTTTAACCCATATTAAATAATCGGTAGGTAAAATGTACCTTAATTAAATGACATTAGCTCGAAAGTACTACAATGTGTTGATGTTAAGAAAATAAGCAAACTGTGAGGATCCAAACTTGAATCATTATATTCCTCTAATATCGCTGTTACATCATGTGACCGCAGCTGCTACCATTCCAAACAGCAGTCAAAGGTTAGTAAATTCCATCATGTTCCATTGTGAATGGGGCTGCAGTTTGTTAGTACGATCGAGGGAAATTCCTCTTGAGTCAGGCAAACATGCGCCACTAATCAAGATTAGTAAGTCAACGAATGTCAAACTGGGCATGATTCATCTGCACTGTACTAGTGAGCCTGAACCGCAACAATTAGCGCAAACAATCACTTCAAGGAATGCAACGTCAGTAAACGATCGGTGTGTCTGTTACTGTCCCATAAACCTTATCTTAAAAAATAAGTTCCCATTCGCTACCATCGGTGGCAGCTGCTGCTGTTGCGGCAACGAACAACAACTCCCGTATTTCTCTCTACATTTCCAGTATGTTTTCTTTTAAATATCATTGCTATTTAAACCATTGATTTGCAAAATCCGCATACCGTATGCTTTTTTTTTCGCGACAGCATGTGCCGTTTTAAAAAATTAAACGAGAGAAAAAAATGAGCCGCCTCGCTGTTGTGCAGGCTGGCGCCAATGTGAGGTCTAACCAGTCTGCACATATCTGCCGACATCAATTCGGATAATTTATAGAGATTTGGTTGATGACTTAAGCAGTCGCTTTAGCGATCGTGCCCTGGTGGCGGGTGAAGCAGTAAAGGAAACGTTGGAGAAAAGAAGAAAGAAAATCATATTTTACCATTCGACAACAGCATTCCGGTTCGTCGGTTGACATTACACATTCAAAAGGGAGTGTATTCACCGCCGATCTTTTATGTGTCCTTATTATTGGAAATTAAAATGGGTCTTCGATGACACAGTCGGTTGTTGGTCGCGATCATCGTCCGTTTTGTGGTGCCGTGTCACGGCAACACTGCCACCGTGCTAGTGGCTAGTGTTTCATCAAATCAGACACATAAACTGGCCGGACAAATGTGCATCTTGCTGATAGAGGTTGGGGGAATTTGAATATTGATGCATGGCTCGGACTATGCATTTCAAGACGTTCAAATTGGCTGTTTTGTTGGCCAGCTTTACGAGCCCAAAATAGGATTTCAATCAATGCCTTCCTGTGCGATTGTAAACACTCGTTTCGCAGTCTTAACTTTCGCCGACGCTTAAGGAATAAGGCCATTGTTGCGTATTTGATCGTAAATGTTGCAAAACACGTACTATTGGTCTGGCACCAGGCGTATATTTTGCTCGAATCGAACGTTTTATGGATCGCTGTGTAATTGGTTGCAAATTTACTACTATGTTCCTGTAGACCTACCGTAAAACCTTACCGGTTCCGGTGGATTTACTCCAGTCTGGTCACGGTCGTTTGCAATAAATTGGCGTATCCTGTTGTGAAGTGTTTTCCTCGTGCGTATGTGTTTCGATAAATATAAATATGCGTGATGATATGGCCATGGTAAAACGTCTATGCAAGGACTCCTTATCCAAAGAACCTTTACTAGGAAAGATTGTTTCCTGGTTTGCCGTTTGTAAGGCGTACGTTTGGAAGTTTCCGGTGAGCTCTAGCCATTATAAACCACTGCTTACCTTCGCTGAAACGGTAGTATGTCATAGGGCGTTACTCTTTTGGAAACAAATTCTACATGCACCCGAAAATAGCGCCAAAGGTATGTGAAGAATTTCTGACCAACGTCAGCAAGCAACTGCGTGGCGATCACACCACTGGTTTTTCCCTTTGCGTCCTCACTTTCCATCTCCCCCAAAAGTGAAGATACGCGGGAACCAACCAGTTTCGCGTGTTCTAATTAGCAATTAGATGTTAAAATCATCGTTGCCAGGGCAGGTTAGTGTGGTCGGATGATTAAAGCTGTATCTAGCCAGCAGAAAAGAGTTCACCCTTGCAGTAACATCGCTTAAAATGGTGCCGATACCGGAACAATCAATTTCAAGTGCAGTGCGCCAGGTTTGCATACGGGAACATACGTTCGCTCTTACGAAGGTAATGCTTACTCACTGCCATTGGCTTGTGCGCACCGAACCCGCATACGGAGTGTGCAAAAGAAGCGTCAATAAGATGTGCATCCGTTTCGAGAACGTAGCCAACCACCCTCCCCCCCTCTCCCTCCCCCGAGTCCGTGCCCCAATGCCAGTAGTCCAACCGACTAGATATACAGAGCCGCAAATGAAACGAAATATGGCGTCCATGGCTTACCAACCCAAGCAGATGGTCGCCATTTCGGTGCCGCGCTCAATTGGCGCTACTTATGGTGCGTGTACCGCACTACATGCGATTCCACTTAGTTGCGGCCAGCCGGCACCCCGAATGGTAGCGGCCATCGAACGTCGATTAAATGGACTGGCGGCAGACGAATTTGGAGCGACTTGCCCCCGGGGGCACCTTCGGCGGTCCTCTTCCCGCGCATGAACTGTCAATTTACACTCACCATTCGCGGATGGCAGAACTGGAATCTGCTATCGGCTTTCAATCGCGTACTCAGGTTCGGGGTTAAAAAGAACCCCGGAAACAGGCGTGCTATCGGATCGCCCTATCGTCATTCTGACGCGATTGGCTTCGGAATCAAACTTCAACGATGGAGAATGCTTACGTTGTACCTTTTTTCTGTGTAGAATGGTAGAGTGAAAGTGGGTGGGGAGATGCGTTACCTGACGTTACCCTGAACATTCCATTCACGCTTTACTTTCTATCCGAATGGTTGGCCTTTCTCACTGCCATCTGCCATTAACCTCACGTGTACGTCACAGATGTCGTTCTGTCACGCCACTAACTTTTGCAACATCTCACCTTACAGCTGGCAACCCGGCCAGGGCCAATGGTGCAAGATGTCAAGGAAAAGGAAAGCTACTTCTACGAATAAGTAGTCGAAGAAGAAGAAAAAGGCAAACTTACATACAAACAAATAAACAAACATACCTACCAGACCGCTAAGTGGCATCTGTTGATAGACCGCAAAGTGTCCAAATCGGAAGCAGAAGATTTACATTTTCGGACGTTTTCGCGCAATGGCGCCCTCTAGCGGAGCGGAAACGATGGCAGCAACAAGTCACCCGGTAGGTGTCAATGAGACGGCTCGTTGAGTTCGCTCACTCAGCACACGCACATTGTTTATACGTATATACCTTCAACAGACGTTCTGGGGGGAAATGCAGAAAAGCGAAACAAAGCAAGCCAAAAAAAAACCCCAACACGGCAAAGTACACATTTCTGGGAGTAATTTGTCCGACACTTTGTCTGTCGTTCGATGTATTTCACCTTCTCCGAAGAATGGGGCTAGGGAACAGGGTAGGGAGGTGTCTTTCGAGTGGGGACATATTGGAGAGGGGGTGGCGAGACGATTAATCCACGTACATATGTGCTTTCCAATATGCCGGCGGTACCCTGGCGTGCGCCGAAACCTTCCACTATTCCGACACTGGAATGCGCTTCCACGCGTTTCGCGATGACAGGATAGTGAAAACATGGCGCAAATATAGCGAACGGGCGAAAGGGAAACAAAAATGCAATTAACATTGCATTCCGCACCCTTTGACACAGGCGTGCGCGCATGCCAATCTGTGCGAGACATTCGTCTCGATCGCAGATAGCTGCCTTGAACCGTATTGCTCGCGCGGACTCCTTTAACCAACGCTGACAGCGTGAGTTCTACGGGGCGTTATGGGCCTACGGTGTAACTGACGACCGTGCGCGAAATGACGACGCGGGATGACCTCTAGAACGGGGAACACAGTATCGTACGGAGAATGGTGAGCTTTATGCCACCCTTAACCTTCTGTAGCTCGCGCGTGAACCAACCTTCTCATTAGACCTGTCAAACGTGGACAATCGAATAAAATTCCTGGAGCCACACGAGCCTAGTGGGAAGCGTCCGTCTCGATGCGGTCTCGGTATTTCCACCTGGTAAGGAAATCCAATCCTATCCATCCGCCCGGTTATGTCCCCCGCCCCCCACCTCCGGTGCATATGTAAATCCTCGTACAACTCCCGTGTCCGTCGCTAGTGTGAGGTATCGGAAGATAAAGCACCTAACGTCTGGATAAGACAGCACAACGGCACAAATCTGGCCCAATCGTACCGCGTGTCTCGTGAATATTCAATCGCGCGTGCGTTCGTTCTAATCTTTAAATTGCGCGAAAATTTATACCACACATTAATATTCCACTGATAAAGTGCGACGGTTGGCGCATGCACACGGTGTCGACCCCGTTGTGCCCTCCCCTCAGGGGGAGAGGGGCGGGACGGTGATACTTCCGTAACGTAGTCGGAGAAGGAAATCAAATCGACACGACACGACGGGATTGTCACACCCCGCAACGGCACGATAGCGTGACAAAGGGCAATGCATCGTTACATCGGGACCTGCATCTGCCGTTGGGCTACTGCTGTCCACGAGCACTGGGTACCATTTGTCAAAAGGGGATTTGCGCTCAACTGACAACTCTATCTGCCTGCGGAAGAGAAACCCCCTGGCAGGGCAACCGTTTTCGATGCAAAACGAGTGATGTCACCTTACTGTCGGTGGAGTATCTTCAGGACACACGAATGTTTTGAAGTGCATCTTACTGTAGTAAGTTGGAAAAATTTAATATCTGGAGGGTATTCGTTGTTGCTGTGAATATCCCCATCAGATCCTAGATGTTATTGAACATTCTTTCAGATTTCGTGAAGCTGCAACGTTTGAAGAGCCACAAGAAACACGGATCATCTTGCCGCTGTCGAGAATATGGAGGTACTCCATCTAAGGCAACATTTCTTGCCAGAACACTCGAATCAAAGTGGACAATCACGCATTGCTCGCCGGCAAACATACGATCTGTGTCAATATAACTGCGAAATTGTATTGCGTCGCGTCAACAAAGACGCTAATATGCGGTTGCGTGTGGAGAATTTATAGATTTCCTATGTATGCCGCGCACCTTTTCGCATAACTTCCAACGAAGTTGCGGGAGTTCTTAAAATAACGACTCGCACACACACACACGCACAGGGTGCGAACGTGGAGGTGAAGAGCAACACACCCAGGAAACGTTCGAAACATTCGCAATACAGGGTTTTACCCAATGCCAGGAACAATCGGTTCCATCTTCACCACAACGTTAGCTATTGCACGACACAAGAGTCTACGTCAATACCGTCAATTACCATCGTCAATAATTATTAAATAACATTTCATTAGTATAAATATATCTGCCCAATGATGCATACAAACTGTAGCCAACCAAAACCAAACCCTGTAACGTACCGGCACGCTGTCACGTCAGGATGTGGACGGATTGTGTGCGCGTGTGTGTCCCAAGCCCCCGGGGACATGTTGTGTTTGATCCAATTTGGTCGTCGAAGTGGATTTCACGCCCGGAGAAAATAAAAGTGTTGGGCCGATGGTGCAAATGGACGGTAACAGTCAGGCAGGTTACAAACTGACCGGCATCAAGCGCATGGCGAGTACGATAGTTCAGGAGTTCTCCTGGAGCAGAACCGTTTTTGGGGTTTATCGTTGTGTGTTTTTGCTTTCCATTTCATTTCTAACGATGCTGCACACGACCGCGGTGTGGGTTGCAAGCGAAAATAGGGGGTGGGGAAAGGGTTTATATTCCAATCGTTTCCTGCGCTGGTCCTTCTCGCCTTCTTCCCATTTGCCGCGCACACATGGCGTTACGTTCTTGTTTCGTGTTTCGGTGTGACTTTCTGCAAGATCGCGTCTTTTGAACACTGTGTGCTAGCACGACGCTGCTCTCAAGAGCGCACTCATGATCTTCTCATCGTTAATCCGGAGCCGTTTGTATTTTCGCCGCTCGTGCTCCTTTCATCCGTAACCTTCTTGCTCTCACGTATTGGCCAAGCGTTATTTGCAGCCATTTAAAACATCGTTTTTGCCTCCCTCTTTGCTTTCGCGCCTCATTCGAATTCATAGCTGTAGGAGTTTTATTATTATTATTTTTGTTTTTGTTAATCAAAAAACGCTCACGTCCGTTCCGGAGAACGCTGTATGCCCGACACCCATTTGCAGCCACCAGCAAGTCATTATGAAAATTTTTATTTCAAAAATCATAAAATTAGCTGACCGTAAACAAACGTAAATAATACGGTACTTTTCGCAATCGAAACGACCCTAAACGATCGTCCAGGCGCCATCGGCATGAAAGAGAACTGGGCACAGGTCCGGGAGCAGTGATTTTTTGTTGTTGTTGTTTCCGTCGGGTGGCGCCTGCTGATGCTCCCGAGCTCTCCCACAAGTCGCAAAACCCCACGGTACCCACCGGTGCGTCACACAATGTTTCAACCCTGGCACTCTGGCAATGGCTTTTGCTATATTTATAGTGCGATCTTTGCATAAGCTCCGGAAGCGAAGGCGCTAAGTTCGCCCCTAATGCGGCACACAGTCACTGAACGTCAGCGCATAAGTCGTCCACTTTCTACTTGTCTCTGCGTGACTCGTGATGAGTCCGGTGCGAAACAGCGGTGAAACTTTGTGCTCCACCTCCACCTGGAAACACCCAGTTATTCTCCAGTGTTTTGGGTCGTGACGCGGTGCGCTCTAGCGCCCAAACAAAATGGAAAAAGGAGAGAAAAAAAACACATCTCCATGAATGATCATGATCGAGAGCGGTACGCGGATGCGGAATCAGATAGATATTCAAGTAGCGTGAGGGGATTTAAAATTCAAATCGATCGATTGTTGGACTCGTTTACTTATTTATTTATTTGCCGTTTTTAAGGTGCCGAGCCTCTTCACAGCCATTTGGCCGGGAAAGGGTTTCCGTGCCCAAAAAACACGCCAAGAAATAAGAAAGCAGACAAAACGAAAACAAAAACACAAACAAAGGTAGGAAAGGAAGCGAAATATAGGATGGATGGATGATTCCGAGATCTGATCAGTATCGGTTTGAATGAGCAGAAGAAGAAGGGATTGCAAAATGTGTATGTTAAACGGATGTGTAAAAGAAAAACGTGCAACTTATATAGGGTTAGACCCAAAACACCACAACGTAGGAAGGTTTCGTTAAAATTGGAAATAAGCAAAAGCAATCAAGGATCTACTTCATAGAGATCGCTCGACGAGCGTGCTTTACATTTTTCATAATCAGTTCAAACTCTTTTCTGTTAGTTCATTTTGCAGTTTGAATTAAAAATACCCAAAAAATCTGCAGCACTAGTTGCTATAAAGTATAGGTTTTTTTTAAATGCTATTTTTTATATAAGTTACTTATTAGTGCTCAGGCTGTACTTCGGAAGGAAGTTATTTTTCATTGTGAGGTATAATCGATTGACACTTCTAATATATCACTTTTGGAAAAAACGGCCAACATCTTAATATAAACATGTTAGACATAGACATACAGAACTATCAGTCTGACCACACCTGATCAATAATTATCGCACAGAATGTTCTGGTTTGCTACATTTCTCAAAGAAAGATAAGCGTTGAGGACTTCTACACCATGATCCAAAAGAAGCTTTGCTTGTAGTGGGCGATTAGCGAAAAATAAGTTTTTTTTCCCCTTGAGGACCCTTGAATCTCCTCAAGGGCAAACAATAATAGGGCAAATGACAAAAATATCTTCTGGAATATGCTGCCCTCATCTTGGGCTAATCCTCGTCCATCACGACAAAAGATCACTACAAGAGATGAACTGGACGATAAATGCTTTACCGAAGCCTGTCATACTTTGGTGGATGTTCCTGAGATGAAGGACTGAAGGATCTTTTTTCTGGGGGAATCCAAAAGCATGGCTCTTGCTAAAGTTGTAACAAGCTATTTAACTAGAAGCCTTAAAAACCGGAGAAATTAAAAAAAAAATTAATTAAAAACATTTTTTTGTAGCTTTATTTATCCATTACCATGCCAAAGCGTGCCCATGTTCTTATTGCACACTTTTGCATGGCGCCATAAGTTTAGTATTTGTTTTGCCCGATCACCGATTTATACGGGATACAAATCAACCTACCAGTTGACAGTTTTTACAGCCACCAAACGACAGCCATAAAGCTGATGGGCATTTATTTGATGCGCTTACACGCTGGACGCTTGCATATAATTGCGGTGCAACCCAAGGTGAGCTACGCACTGTGTAATCGTGTTTTTATATCCCGCTTAAGGACTTCCATTCGATTGCATTTATAGCGGGGTTTTATGGCTTATGGTGGCGTTTGATCGCAGCCTAGTTGGAGTATAAACAGCATTACTGTAAAAAATTGGTTAGCGTACAAGCTAAGTTTACCATAAGATGGGCAAGAATAAACCGATGGTTATTCAATAATGAATGAATACGATTTCCATCCGATTTGATCGCTAAACATGGTCCTGCGCCACTGTACAACGGCACTTGGATGTGAGACGGATTGGCCTTTTGTTTCTGTTTCTGTCAGCTAATTACGCCACCAGACCAGTGTCCTTCACATTTACGTCTATTTTAGCTATTATTATTTAGTTAGCTTCTTCCTTTTTTCCGCACTCATGCGTCTGTCACGCGCGTTATGTCAATTGACTTGTAGCTTTGATTAAATGCTACCGACCAACATCACTGCCACCGTGTGTGCGTTTCGTTTCACTTTTCGGAATTCGCATTTTCCCATTTTGCTATAATTATGGAAACGGTGATCGACATAATAAGCATACGCGTTTATGACAATAATACCCCTTTATTATGTCTGACGCCGAAGAAACGGCTGCGATGTGGCGCGCGCCCGACACAGGATTTTGTTGTTTAATCATTTTTTACCTGCCATGTTTTTCTATTCCTTCCGCTTCTGGCACCAGCGTTCCAGCATCGACCGTACATATAATGTTCAGAACCAGCGCGAACCCAAAATAAATTGAATTCTTCTACCCCTTTCCCCCCCCCCCCCCCTCCCCCCCTTCCGCACTCCTTTTCGGTACATTAGTAGACATCCAATGGTGATTTTTATTCGTCCGATTTCGCTTCGATTGGTCTGCGGTACATATGCGTATATTATGGTAAGCCGAGAGCAGCTTATAGAAGGCCGCAACGATCGTTTCGCTGGATTTTTCCTTTTCTTTATTTCTTCATTTAATGCCCCCCCTCCCCGCCCCTCTTCCCCTCCGTTAAATGCTTGTGGACACGGTGGGGTGGGGTTGTGATGAAAAGAGGCAGGCAGGAGGTTGGGTGGAGACCGTCCTCCTTTCCCTCCCCATCCAACCCCCCCTTCACAAATGCTAAGCCGGTTTTTTTATCTCGTAAACTAATTGCGGGATGATTGAGTGCAAACGCATGTGTACGGTCGTTAAATAGCTATAAATTAAATAGTAATGAAGATCATAAAATGGTAACCTATCTCCATCAAGCGGCACCGTAAGCTTCCACGGGCGAATTGGCGAAAGGCGCATTCTAATACGCATACGGTTGGTTGCGTGTTTCTTTTTTTCTGTTTCGCCTTCTTCGTCTGCTTCTTTCCAGCCTGCGATAAATACCATAAAGATTATGGCAAATATTTTTATTTACGATCACCTCTCATCGCCGCTTGTAAAATCGGTACCCCTGAATCGGTCTGCCTGCATTCATGTTCAACAAATTTACGAAAGAAATGAAAACAAAAACTACAACCCCGTTCTTCCCCGGTAATGTGAAAAAGCACATTATGATAGTGGAATTTTAAAAAAACCCACTGGATTATTATCCTAACAGCTACAACAAATGCTTCATATAGGCATTGAGTTAAATTCGAAAATTATCAAGATTCGGATTAATTAAGTGAGCAATAGCTTAAATGCATGTCTGTAGAGTATAATGAAAATTTCTATCTAAACCGCCTCCCCACGTTGCTGCAAATGCAATAAAAATGGTTGCTAAGTTTGTAATCGTTAACGTGAAACAACGTTTTGTTGTGGTCTCAGTGCAATTAAAACCTAGAATGCAATTTCCTGGAGATGTTCTGTGAGTTGAATGGAAGGAATGGGGACATGTAGGAGGAAAGCGACAAAGAAAGAAGGTAGGAGAAGGTAGGATAACCCTTCAAATCTGCATTTGCAAGCGATAATGTGTCAAGCATTCCTGACCGTTTGCCGGTCGACGGCGAACCACGTTGCTTACTTGTCATTCACCGATCATCCAAAGATCCGGCACCGACAGTAGTACCGTTTTATTAATATCGTTTAAAAAGTGTCATTCTTATATTTACTTTTACGAGCCCAGGTTCTTCCCCGCCTAAATAAAAACGTTCGAGGGCGCGTTGCAATGTTCTGTGGACGTGGTTGGAATGATGCGTTGTTTTTCGTGTTGCGAGTAAGAAGCAAAAAGTAACTCACAAACAAAAAAAAGGAGCGTAATTTTGAAAGCACAGATAGAGATGGTGAACGGGCAATCAAATTCAGCATTGCAAAATGTCGCGAACGTTTGTCATTTATTGTCTATCGTTTTATGGCGCATCGAAACATGTGCCACGAAAAATAGCCCCCGGCGGTGTTTTATATCCCATCTCTTGCTTACGCGCAAGAGATGTATGAGGTATAGTACGACTCCTGACCAATAGCTGGTACCGGTACAGTTTTGTTTTATTTTCCATTATTGTAGCACAGTTTTGGGTCACGGTTTGTTCCTTAATAGCAAAGAAAACAAAGCGAACAAAGAAGAAGAACCACAAAACATAAAATGTCCCAGTACTTCTGGTGCAGCGAGCGTAGTGAGAGTGCTCTATATATTTTAGGTGTAGCTCACATTACCTACTGTCAACTGAGACGATGCCTGGAATCGCTTCTGGAAGCGATAAATTAGGTCAGTTTTCAAGTGCGAAAAGTGTCCTGATCCTTTAGAGATCCGTACCGACCAGGGAGACTAGCGTTCTAGTGCAATCTTAGGGCAGGAAACGAAGAATAACAATCCAGACGCATCAGTGTCGAATTATACGACAAAAAAAGGTGCTCAGATGCCTTGCCTTGCGCATCTTTGGTGTTGGGTGTTGTTTCATGTTTCTCCGGGTGGTATTAAGGCAAGCAATTCTTCATTTGACACTTTCTCATGGCTGAGCATTATCTAGCATCATCTTAATCCAAGTTATCCGTCAGATGGCGCTACTCCAATATCTCTCGAGCTTTACATCTTACCGGTACGATCAGTATACTCACCTTAATGGTTGTGAATGGTGTGTGAACTACGGTAGAACAATTGATTGTAGGTACGGTTGATTGGCAGGTAGACAAGGCACTCCGTCTCTGTTTACTGCCGTGCCCAGGTGTCGAATGTCCCGCAGGTTTCAAGATGCAAGACATAATGTCCCTTTGCCGTTGCATCCTTGAATGAATGCTGGCCCGCGTTTTGGTTTCCTTTCGCCCACCTTTGGCAAAGTTCGGGCAATCACCATTTGCCACCATCAATGAACCTATTCACACCAGACAAACAAACCGAACTCCTAACATTGATACCCGTACGGGAGGGTTTCGGCGTAAACCAACGTATCACCAAGGGCCCGCTCGTCGGAAGCCATTCGCAACCGGAACCGGTTTGTGAACGTCGTCAAAAATGGACGTCATACTGTAAACTGGTGTCAAACTTCTAACCAGTCCACATCATCTTGCTTGCCTCGTTTGAAGCGTTTGAAGAGAAGGATAAGAAGGAAAGGAAGTCTACTTCTATGCCTCGTTGAGAATGATTCTTTCGTGCTAGCAGCAGGGACAAACAGTTTGGGCAATAATTCTCCTTCAATCCATTGACCTGCGCAAGAATCCCCAGAGCCTGGAACGACACGGCACGGTGGTTTTGAGGTCCATAACCAATTTCCCCTTATCGTGCACTGTTTGTAAGGATGTAAAAGTTCTACAAATATTATTATTACCCCGAACGCTTCACTTGGTTTTGGGCCGTTCCGCAGAAAGGGCCGAAGGTTAATTTAACTTGGCGATACCTCCGAGCCTGCTAGTGGGACATGTGTTTGTGACTTGCAATTAGAAAGGAAAACATCGGTAAAAAGAAAAAAAAACCATCCGACAAACGAGACCAGAACCCACATACACCAATCACCAAAAAAGGAAGCAGAACAGGGATTACAGATCATGTCACGTTTTTGGCAACCGCCCATGAATGAGTACACCATCTCGGTATGGTGCAGAACGCAAAAGCTTCCACATTCCACGTAAGACACGTCTTGAAACGTGAGTCCACGGTCGACACATCAAACGGTTTTCCTGGGAACGTCATTCACTTTGCTTTCTGCGCAAAGACAAAATAGTAAAGAGAGAGGGAGAGAGAGAGAGAGTGTGAAAGAAAGGAGGAACAAATAACAGATCACACACAAACACATCCTTTTTGACCTGCATATACTACCGACGGGACCTTTCATCCATCCGTTGGTGTCTTTTTATTTTTCTTACACACACTCACACACACGCGCGTATATTCACTTGGAAACCCAATCAGACATATGGACACCAACGTTGAGCGGTCGGAAATCTGACGATCCGGTATGATTTCCACAAGATTAATGACTCCGCCCGGAAGTGTCCATACTGCGGAAGGAATCCACCCTCAAACGCGTAGACGGACAGGCGCGTACGCAGTTGCCCAAAAAATTCCAGCCACACCGATGTGGGACAAGATTTATGTTTCCTCTCGTTCGAACCGGGTAACCGATACCTAAGGCGGCTTAGAGTGATGAGCAGAAAGTGGATGAGAGGGAGGGAGGAGGGGGAGAATAAACACGCGTCGAAGTTAAAGGGAACAGCTCCGGACAAACAGCACACGGCACGAAGTGGGCAAACTATCGATAGGTGATTGCATCGGTACTATGACCGGACAGATTATTCTAGGCATTGTGACAACCGCTCGTCACTATAGCTCCCCGCAGTGCAACCTCCTCTTCGGGAGGTTGTTCAATTATCAAACGATTAGATAACCGTTGTTTGTTTGCGGTTTCGTGTCTCAAAACGTACCGCCCTATAAACATCATTTACCTGCACCAGCACACCCGAACAATCCGAACCTGTGAACACTTTAAGACACGAGCAAGGCCTCCCAGTACCCAGTTGATCGCTCACCCGTCTGGCAGGCCTCTCACGGTGGGTTTGTTTACCGAACAGCCACTTCACCGACTATTGCGAGAAGCATCGAGATGCATCCTCCTATTTTATTCCACTGGATACTTCTAATGGTGAGCAGAGGGAATTACTGCTCACACAGCGTACCTCGCCAAACATATCCCAGAGTTGCCCAAATCAGTCAGTATCTGGTTATTTCCTGGGTTACCCATGGATTTGCTTACCACGGTGTGCGTTGGAAGTATTTGTCCTTTGTCGAAGCCCTACAACTTTGATGGCGGTAACGTACGAATCGCCGCAGGATCGTGCAGGTTGGTTCACCGGTACTGCACACTGGGATCTCCTGTAACCAGCGTGAACTAGATACATCTGGATAGCTCTCTAGGCACCGACAATCGGGTTTGGTTTGATTAGACCGTTTCGTCGCCTTCCCACGATAAACGCTGTCGTGCATAAAATAATCTTATGCAAAGGAAGGCGGAAGGGGCCATATATCTAATTCCGACCCATGACGCCGCCGTACCGACTGATGTCCGGAACGGAAAGGCGTCACGATGGATGCATTGGTTAGGAATGGGCACATTTGCCAACACAACACCCGGTACACGGGCTGGCAAGATATATGATACGATACGCAGCATTGAGTTTCAGCTTAGACGGGTGGCGACCCGCTGAGGTGAATGCGCATTCAAGCGCATCCGACATTAAAATCTCTCCAATTTCCGGAACACGTAAAGCGCAAAAGGCAACCACTAGACCTAGTGACGATCAATCGAAACAGTGCCGTGCGTCATCAGAACACCCCGTGGAAGTTGATGGTCAGCGTGAGATAATGGCTGTTAAGATTCCGATTGCGATAATGCTCAGTAGGGTTTGGCGATGTGTTCATCCTTCTATTCTTCCGTTTTTTCGGAGATCTTGGGGATATTTTGAATATCTCCGGTACGCGTACTCCGCGGCATAGATACGCAATCTTGGCTTGAATCATGCCGATTTCATTGCTTATAGGTGCCGAAACACAGCACCTTGTTGGCACGTTAACTCACAATCATTCAACCATTTGGAACGGAGAATCATCCTACCCGTTACACATCCAGAGTATCAGATCCAGCGCTCGGGAACTTGTTCAGCAAATGCAGGAAGAAAGAAAAAAAAGTGCGCAACATAAATACAAATATTTTCCGAGCGGCGGTGGTTGCGAGACTTGGTGGAAAGACTCTGGTGGTGGTTGATTGAAAGGGAAAAGTAAAAAATAGAAGAAAAAACCCGAGCCGAAAGATTTAGACGACACCGATGCCACATCGGTGTCAAACCCCTCTGTCAGAGTTGGTGGAATGGAAGAACGCGTTTTTCCAAAAAGAGAGAAAAAAAACGCGGCGTTATTTATTTAGCTTCCTCACCAAAGAGCCTTCACCCGTTTGACAGTCTGTTGGAACGAGAACGTACGTTTGGGAAACAGGTAGAAGGGTTTAGCCGGCGGGACGGTATCTTCCTGTTTCGTTTTTTTTATCCGATCCGAACGACAGCGAAACCGCCGCACCGGTATGCGACGGTGTAATAAATTTCCGACGCCTTCCCGCACTGATAACGATCAGTGTGAGGACGATAAAATTTACCACTCACGTTTCGGATGTTTGTGGACACAAATCCGGCGTGACTGCTATGCGAGTGTTGCGCCCTCTGTTGGCGCCCCGTTAAAGGCTTCGGATTTCAGAGGCCGCCAAGTAATAGAGCGAAGAACCGACAGGGTGTGTGTTTTTTTTACACCTTCAAGGGTGGTCCTTAAGTATGGCGTCGGCTAGTTGTTGTGTAGTACGACGAAGACCTGGGGATCGCGCAGATCGTTAAGATCAACGTGTATCCCCTTTGCATGTCCAGCGGTGTACATCTAGGGGCATCTTGTTGGATACGAATTTCGTGACTTGATTATTTTTCATCTCGGTCGATCACTCATCTCGCAACGCTCCGGTACCTTTAATTGTAAGTAATTGATCGTTGTGGACTCCTAGGATAACCAAAGGATCTCGCGCTCATGAACGATGCTGTTCGAGTGCTTACCTACGTGTCATAAACGGACCGGCCGCATCCTCCGTACCGTGCTTATTACACATGCAAACACACGCGTTTGTTTATTTTTTAAATTTATTTATTTATTTATGTATTCATTTAACGAGAATTCAAATAAGGGGTTCCTATCTTATTTGTTTTTTTAACTACACGCTTACACATATACACACAGATACCTTAATGGGTGTGCACCTTGATGGTGTACCGAGTCCTTTATACCGGTTCAAATTCCTGATTTTATTACGATAGCGTAATCCTTTGAGTTTTCTGTGCTCACCACTCTACCTTTCCTATTCGGCGTGAAGAACATACGATTGCTTTTAACTTTCCCTGTTCACTTTTCGGTTGGATTTCCAATAAGTGGAAGTCTGCAGAAGGAGGAGAAGAAAAGGGCTGGAAACAGGGAATACACATTGCATACATTTGCTTTTTGTAATTTTATTGTTCTCTTTCGTTCCATTTGAAGTAGGTTTAAATGTTTTAAAAACCAGATAACCATCTCCTTAATCGCGGTTTCTTACACATTTGACCTTGCGCTATCTGTAGCAAACACGTTCGCTAGCTGCGCTGCTGTCACTTCTCCGCGGTTCTAATTTTAGAACCAGCCCAACAAAGAGTACACAGTGTGTTTTTAAAAGCGCAGCACGAACAGCGAACGCGACAAGCACAGGGAAAAGGGTATTTAAATCATCAATCTTACCTGCTTAATCCATCCACACGCACGAGAAGAAGGAAGCCTGATTAAAGGGGTAATGGGATTCTCGCTTCCTTTCATTATCCGATCGGTCCGACCCACCTGTACATTTCGGTTGGTTTTTTGTTGTTGTTGTTGCTGTTGATTGAGCTAGTTCTTCAGTTTCTTCGGAAGTGTGTCGGAAACACACACACACACTTTCAAAGTTTAAAGAAGCTGTTGAAACAAAGAAGGGTTGAAATATCCCGGGCCTCGGCCTATTAATGAGGATGCCGACAACTACTTTAAGGTAGCTGCCTCCCTACCCCCTTTTTATCTTCCCTAACTCCGAACTGGTGGGGATCCTCACATATATATACACGATCAGAAGCTCAAACAGCGAGGACCAACCACCGAACCATGTCCATTTTTGGGTGTTACCATACGAGAAACACAAAAAAAGAGTAAAAGGTGTCGGAAACACGAGGGCATGGGGAGCGCCTTTACACACTTTCGGGGCCTTCGGAAAAGGAATTGCTTATAGTTTCTGTTATTGTCGTTGTTGTCTTCTACTTGCTCGCAGATGACGACACGACAACACGTTGAGTATCCATTTGCCTGGTCGCATCGGAGGTACCATCCCGTATTCCGCTTCTGGACAAACAGTATTCTCTTGCTCGCCATCCGGCCAACGTTGGTCGGTTGACTTTTCCAATAATGGTCCGAGAGGTCGGTATTTTATTTTACACTGCTCACTGCCCATTACAGTGTAGGCGTTGCACACACACACACGCCTCATTATGCACTCTTTGCATGCGCTTTGTTTTCTTTTCAACCTGGAGATGTTTTATTTTTGGCTAAACTTCGGACCCAACCGAGACATAGGGGAGACCAATAACTGGGTGGGCTAAGGTATCCGCTGGCGTACGCTAGTGGACGCTGCATCCTGAGACATTTGCGTCAGCGCTCCAAGAGTTCCAAGAGTTTTGACGTATGTTTGTGTTAGCTTGAACAACCAAACCAGACCATGGGTATGGTAAAAGCTGCGAGATAATTGTGGCGAGCTTCCAGCAAATACCGAACAGCCATTTCTTTGCCAATCTCAAAATACGTCCGGGAGTGCGCCGGGAGCATTCCCGTCGACTACCTTCTCCGTAAAGGTTCTTCAATTGGAATCCCAAGCCCCAAGGATTGCAGAACAAGACGCACGGACGGTGTGGCCGTCGCGAAGTCACGCGAGCCACGAACGAAGCGCGTTTCCAAAACAAGCGGAGCATAATGATCGGTAAAGAACTGTCATTTACGTCCAACAGCTTAATTGGGTATACGGGCCCTAGGTGTCGATCTCCACGGGTACGATGCAATCGAACTGAGCAGTGACTACCCTGTGCACTCCCCCTCCCAACCCCTCCACTTCTCAATAATGGGGTTGGGAGTCGGGCAGTTCTGATGGTCCTAGCCATGTGGGCCGGCGTGACTTGTTCGTTTGCTTGTTCGAACACCCATACTCACTTAACACGCCAGGGCATCACCGATTCCATCGAGGCAACCATAATCGACGCAGAACAAGAAGAAGTCATCGTTAAGCAAGCGGCGTCGGTATCGTGAAAAAGTGCGAAAAGCGCATGAACATACAAAAGAGAAAAAATCCCACCCGAACACCTCCACCGATATATGGTGTGTTGCCGCGGTATAGAATTTCTTCTCCACGTTTGTATTGTGGTGCCTGCTGCCAGTTCCTCCCGCAGATCGTGTCAGCGTCTCATCGCTTTTGTGCTAGCGAAAGGAAGCGAGCACCGTTTGGAATTCCGGAGAGATCTAACCGGGCACTGGTGTATGCGTATGGGAGCCATTGTTTGTTGACTTCGATGCTGTGTGTGCTGTGCAGCTTCGTGTCCTGTTCTCACCTCACTGCCGCACAGGACAGCGCCATTTGCCGCTGCCGCAGTCCCCCGGGGAGGAAGACGCACCACACATCTGCACTCCATTCATCAAGCGCCCAAGCGTCTTATGTGCGGCCCGCACGCGGTACCCCTATTCCTGACACCTACAATTGTAGCGTTCTTCGCAGCCAAACCGCTGCAAAGAGCGGTTCTAACGCGCATCGGAGTGCAAGCTTATTCTCGGCTTGTTCTCTGCTCCCTTTTACTTCGCTTCTCCGCTTCCTAACTCTGAACGTACGCACGTACAGCCACACACACACACCCACACAAGGCATAAAGAAAGCCCGAGCAACGCATACACAACCAAAAAAAAAACCATAAGCCGGCACTATCTCCCTGATCTGACCCTTTCTGCGCGCCGCATTCTTCGCCAGGGGCGAACCTTCGGCATTATTCGACCTTCGGATATTAGTGTGCGAGGTGTGGTGAGTATGGTGGCGGTGCACCATTTTCTGCATCGTCCGGTTCGGTGTTCGGTGGAGAGAGGGTGGTTTTCCAAAAAACCCGACAGCTCAGCACGCGGCCTAACTGGATCGTTGAGGCCTCCTCCTCCGCTCACAGCTAACTGTCTGTGTGTGTGCCTTTGCGACTGTGCCCTTTTTTCCTGCTGCTGCAGCTCTCCGTTCTTGGAATTTCGTTTCGTTCCTTCATGTCTACCAGATCTCTGATTCGCTTCCTCTTCCTCCCCAACATTCTCCTCGCACGCGCACACACCCACCTCAAGGTCCCTGTACATCAAGGCCAGAATGGCTTCCAGCGCTACTGCGTTAACGCTCGACCGAGCAACGCCTTTATAGGTTGGGTCGAATACCCTTAGGCCGGTAAATGGAACGATTGGTGTGAATCATGTGGACCAAAATGGGCTTAATTCTATACCCTTACTCCAAACCAACACTAACGGGCTAGATTAAATGGATAATCCGTCACGTTATTGCAAGCATTAGAGCACATTAGGTAAACGCATTCCTGCATTCAGGTAGAGACAGCGGTATCGTTTAGAAATTGGAAGGTTCTTGCTGTTTTTGAAATATCGAACCACGTCCTCTCTGGTACATGAACTTCAATATCGTTTTTTTTTGTTTTGAGTGTATTTTAATTTGATATCTCCAGAAAATGAAAGTGTTTAAACTCATAACCTTCAATAACGAAATATTGGTCTAATCCGCATCCACATTCATGGTTCCATCGTCGTGCTCTGATGAAGAGCATGACAACACAAAGCCATACTGCTTCATGTTCCATGCCTGTGGTCTATGATATCTTAAGTTAGTTAGTCTAAAGCTAAAAATTTTAACCCGTTTCTGTCAAAAAGTTTAGCAGTGTCGAGTGCCGGGTAATATCACGTTGAAAGGATTCGTAAAGGACATAGCATTGTGACATAGCGCATGGCATTAGATTGTATTTGATGATCAGTGATTAAATCCAATGGTTAAGTTAAATTCATAAGATTCCATAGGATGGGCTTATATAATTCGCATGCTTTTATTCATTAGTTCGTTCTTTTATTTATTTACGTTCGATTTACGAACGTTCTGACCATCATTATGAAGCACTGCTACATAGAGAAGTTGAAGATTGGAAATGCCTACTGCCGTTGCTTATGTCGCTGATAGCTGGTTGATATCTAGAAGGTGTTGAACAATTAACGAACAATCTCCCTGAGGTATGTTGAATCGCCTTTAAACAACAAAAAAAAAGATTAGTAAAAGTTATGAACATAACAGTTCCCAAGTTTATTACCCAACAACAGGAATGCGGTGTTTCCAATATGTTGCTTTGGTCCAAACAATCTGCCAACCAAGCTGCGATTCCTTACATGAGCAGCATGATTAGCACTAGGGATGGGAACTCCGGAGTGGATTCATGAATCCACTCCGACTCCGACGTATAAAAACCGGAGTATACTCCGAAGTAATTACTTCGGATTAATTTGCATTTAACTCCGTAGTACTTCCTGAGTAATTACTCTGGAGTTACTCCGGAGTTACTCCGAAGTTATTACTCCAGAGTAATTAACGTTATTAACTCCAGATTCAACTCCGGAGTGCACTGCGGAATCATTTCCAACAGTCCATCATCTAACCTCTTCGCATTATCGAGAAACAAACCTTCATGACTACAATTCATGACATAAATAGATATACCTTGGTTTTTTGGTTATAACTTACGTACTAATGATCGGACAAGTATGCCAAACATATGTAAAGACGCAGAATTAAATTCTACAGTTACTGTTACTTCAAAAAAATTAGAACCGGTTGCTGCAGCTGGTACTTTTTGGATTTCAAAAACTGCCAGGCGAATTTTTTTGAAGTAACCAGCCGAGGAGGTAGAACCAAAATATAAAATTGATTTTTATAGATTTTCAAATTTTGGAGCGTATTTTTTCACTTTGATTTTAGACATTTTCTCGGTTCGTGTGCTCACTTTTTTTCTTAGCTTTTTTTTGGTTTTTCATCGCCGCACGCCCTACTGCAATTGTTTGAGGCCCCTAGAACCCCTCCTTCACCTGTTTGAGGCCCCATGACTTCCTCCATCACCTGTTTGAGGCTCCTTGACCTCTCATTAACCTGTTAACACGAAATTTAATTAAAAATTTCATGAAATATTCCGACCGTCCAGCGGACGGTTCACGACGCCGCACGACCCCACCTCCCATCGCTTGCCTTCCACCGCTCGGTGCACGTGTTGGCGGGCTTACCAGGGCTTAAAACACGTGTGAGCGGGGCTACGGGAGCTTAAACACGTGTGAGCATTAACATTTCGTTTGAAAATTTAATTTTTGATACCAGGAGAAAATGCTGCAAAAGAGGTTCCATTTACGCAATTTTTGGTTTGAAAACCCGTTTGAAAATTTAATGTTTGATAGCAGGGGAACATGTTTCACAGGAGATACAGGAGACAGCATAAAAAACTTCACATAAAAAAATTTATGTGATTTCTTTCATTTTTATTACTTTAATATACATTAGCATTTCGGAAACATAGTTTAACCTGTTGCAGACCTGTTAGAAAAATCCTTTTTTTCACCGTGTGTCGAGCAGCTGATCGAAACTGTTGTTAGGATACTGTTCTAAACTGAAATACCAAACATCAAACTTCAAATAAAAAAATCTAGTGGAATGTATGACAGACCCACGAGCTGGAAGTGTACCACTCTTTCCCCTATGTTTCGTTTTGCCGGATGTATCCGAATTTTTATGCGACCCGGTTCCAATGCATTACGGACCCGTCAATACGAACACGTAAGGAATTCGTCGGAATTCGTCCAGTCGTTCCTTCCATTTAACGCGCGTTCTCAGCGCCGTCCATGCTCTGCCCAATGGTAGGTAGGTAGCCAAGGTGTTTGCGGTGCGGACACATTCTTTGCTGGCCCGTTGTCCGTAAAGGAAATCTTTGTGGCGAGATTGCGGACGTTTCCCGTACGCGATAAGCTTTGTACCGTCTTCGCTGTTCTGTTTGTACGTGTTCGGGGATCGGCTCTGTTCTGTTGGCTGTACTCTTCCAATCTGGCTGCTTCTTGTCTGTCCGTTTTTTTTCTTCTTCGTCTCGTTTTGGTGTACCGCGGTACGAAAAAGATCGACGATGACGATTACTTACCGACGGGGGGTCTTTCTTGCACACTCACATATATACACACACACACATGTCGTCCAAAGATGAATGATTAATCCAAAACCGTAACCGTTGCCGTAAGGGTAGACCGGTAGAGCTGTACGGTGCGAAACAGCAGGCAGTACGGGGCGGGAACCCTGACGGGGTCCGGTCGGCATAACAGACTCGAGACATTTTATTTTTCTTTTCATCGGAGGATGAACACGGAAGAATGGACGAAGAGATATGAAATGTACATTTCACACCTTCAGCCCGGCGGGTGGGAGGGCCCACCGGGTACGAGGAGCCCTACCGTGGTGTCCGGGGCCTGACAGCGGCAGGGCATAAAGCGTTTTATAATTGTTATGATTTTATTAGGTTTCTCCGAAATTGGTGCTGCTGCGTCGGGCAGCAATCTTGTTGGGAATCGGGCCACTCACTGTCATCGGTCACGTTTTGGGACAGCGGGACCACAGACAGTGATGCCGCCGTGCGCACGTAGCGTTCTATCCTGACCATCAGCCACCAGCTAGACAGTGTGGCGTTAGATCATTCCCTCCTGTTCGCGCACGCTGGTGGTTAAGGGTTCTACGCCACTTTCTACGCCATTGTTTGACGGCGGAAACGAGCTCTCAACATTGTTGGGCAGTCCTACCCCTGTACCCATGTGGAACGTCAGAAGGTACTCTACCCCAGCACTGGAAACAGAAAGACACCGGGAGACGGAGGGAGCAAATATCCTGCTCGTACGATACATCCGGGACCCCGAGATCGGGTATGGTCGGTAATTGTGTTTTACATTGTGGAATGGAACATATTGGAAGCGTAACGGCACTCGTTGGAAATGCAACAGCACCTCGAGTGACCTCGAAACGTTCAATATTTCCCAACAAACACAGAAATGGTACCGGAAGCAATCACTGATGACGATTCTAAAACAACACCAAAAAAAAGAAAGAAAGAAAAGAAAAAGGGCAAACGTGTCGTACGCGATTACAATGTGACAAACGGGCAAACACGTAGGCAATAAATATTGCGGCCTGTTTGACAGTAACTTCTCCTCTTTGTTTTTTTTTGTTGGTATGATCTCGGAAGATGGCAAATATCCGCAAACGGAACGTACTGTTGAAAGCAGATGTAATCTCTGTTCCTATCCGCGGTGTGGTAGATGATAAATGTTATTGCCCACTTCGGGATTTGGGTGCAAAATTTCAGGCATTGAAGAATGGGCAGTTTTAGTACTGATGAAGGTCGTCTAGACAATAGAAACATTGAGATAATGTCAATAGTTTAGATGAATACTGCAAAGTACTGTCAGAAATAGGATGCCTTCATATAGAAGCTTTCGTTGTGATTTTTAAGGGAGAGTGACTCGCGACAATCTTGGTCGAAGTTTGTAGGTATGTATGAGAACCCTTCCGCGCACGGTGAGTATTCTCCGGTGTTAATGTCGAATTCTCGAATTCTTCAATTCGTTCCATTCTGCATGGTTTGCCTTCTTTCATTTATTGAGAAACGACCAAAAAGGAAGCATAGAAGTGATACGAAGAAGGCTTCATCCTGCCCCGTACCGCGGAACGGTGCCAAGAAAGTGGGAACGTCCGAAAAATAAATTTGTGAAACAGAACAGCAGAACAGATCACGAAATATCTGATACCGAGCGTGGCACCGCGTTCACCTTCAACCGGAACACCCTACACGGTGGAATGTCGGCCGAGCGGTTCCTTTTTCATTCGATGTGTCAGATCCTCCCTATCTCTTGCTCTCCAACTTGCTTCCCTTCTTCCACAACCCCCGGGACGCCATCGGTCACGGCTTTTTTGGCAGGCTTTGTGTGTTGGTTTGCCCTTCCTGTGGCTAGATTTTGCGTTCGTTTTCGCGAGTTCGTCTTCATTGCGATTATCCAATCCCAGGGGCAGAAGTCGCACTGATGGTGCGGGTGTATGGGTACGCATGTTCTCCGCCTGTGACCCCGTTTTTATCTTGCCTACGAGTTCTGACAGGGTTGGTGTGATTTCCTTCTCACGCCCGGTAAGCCTATGCCCGTAGCCCAAAAAGGGGTAGCCCGTCTGGTGCGGGCATGGTGCAGCACGCGCCCGTACATACGATGATAGATTATCCCGAGGATGGTTGACCACCCATTGTGGGCATTCGTCGGACGGATGCGGAGCGTTACCGGGCGCCGCAGAAGGGTAAACAGCGGGCAGATCGATCACCGTAGCACCGTTTGCTTGCTGATTGGCGAACGTGCTTGAAGGCAAAAGGAGGATGACAAACACCATTGCTGAAGCGAAGCGTATCAAGATCACATCACACTTTGGGCTTTTACGCATTAAACGTGGTGACCGATGCTTATGACGATCAAAGCGGAAATGAACATAAACGCATCTTGTTACGGCGACGTTGGAATGCTTTCAAATGTCAAAGGTAAACTAAGGTGCAAATAAAATTAAACATATTTTCATATTTTGTTAGCAATGCTTAGAAATTATTTTACACAATATTATAATGAAATCTGTCGAAGAGTTCTTGTTGAAAGTTTGTCGTTTGCCAAAATTTCCCATCTTTCTTACTTACCTAGTGTGACATGGTTGGAGATTCAAATTTGAGATCTTGGAAAAATATACAGGCTACCCTATCCGAACACTTATTTCGTCACGTCATCGTCGTACTGGTCGGTAACATGACCCTGTGCAACCAGATTCAACCTCTCAACTTTACCAGCGTTTGTTTTAACTCCGTCACAATACAAAAAAAAACATACAATCGGGCATCCGGTAAAATACAATCTGGATCGAATATTAGAAGTCGGATAGCACCGTCATGACCGTCACCGTACCATTAATACATCATAACTACGAATCCGACTTAGCTTCCGAAACAGATCGAACACTTGTATGCAGTGGGCTATATTTATCTAGCAAGATGGCCAAACGCGTTGTATACACGGCAAATTTTCTAAGCTTGCTTCAGTAATATTTTTTACTGAAAGCTGTTCAGTAATAGTTAGTTTTGTTGATTTTCAGCTTTAATGTCACTCTTTTGCTGGACTTCAGTAAATCAATTTACTGGATGCCTCCCAGTATGTCATTTTTTACTGCAGATCAGTAATTGTTGTGACATATGTCATATTTCACTGAAATTCAGCTATTTTTACTGAAAAAAGCAGCCAAATCTGTCCATCCATCTGTCAAAAACCATCTGTCAAAAGTTGCATCTTTACTCGTGTTCGATGCGCTGTGCATTGTTTTAGCGTGGAATAAAGTAAATGGTGTTCAATAGTGAATTCAAAGGTACGAAATGGATGCCGACCTACAAATTATCTTGCTTTCGCTCAAAAACAGTGAAAACCTTGACCTGGAGGAGTTATCCTGTGAGTAAATCTTTAGGTGAACAAGCTTAAATTTGTTGTGCCATCGAAAGAGGCATTCTTTCTTATCCATAAAGATGGGAAAAACAACTGTAGGGAATCGAAAGAAACTTCGACACAAGAAACAAAAGGTGACTGTCACCATGATCGAAGTGTTTCCCATTTCAACAGAATGTCACGTATACCTGGTATGTAAATATTTTTTAATACAAACTATATTCTTCATTCTAATATTGTATACATCACTCATATCAATATGAATTTCGAACAGATGTTCCCAACTGCACACAAGCACAACGGTGACGATTGAATTAATTTGAATGAAAATTAAAGAACCTTCAACTACCGTTATGGTTATGGAATAAAAATAAAAATTACATCAGTAATAACACTTGCTGGCTTTTCAGTAAAACCAACATCAAAACTAAAAAGAAATGTTTTTACTGAAAATTCATCAAACCTGTATCTTACGACTTTACTGAAAGATGCAGTAAAATTATTTTTACTGAATCGATTAAACCTTTCTTTTTGAAAGCTGAAAAAATATTAGCAAAATTTTACTGAACTGCGGTAAAAAAAATTAGTGTGTATACCGACCTTGTTGAAGCAACTTCAACGTACCGGTAATAAATTCATTAACAATGCCGCAATTATTTGAGTTAAAAGAAACATATTTAAACCAATTGGCATTAAAATAAATCAACTTAAATTTTTTTGCAAAATATCTCAAAAAAAAGAAAGGCTATAGCCTTATGAAATTTTCGAGTTGAATTTTTTTTTAATTTTTTTCTGATTTTTTATTCTTTTTTTAATTTAAAGCATTATTTGAATGAAAAGAAACTTATTGCAACAAATTCCCATTAAAATATATAACATTTTTCAATTCTGCTAAATTGGTCAAAAATGAGAAATTTTTTACATTTTCTCAAACAGGGTAACGAACTTGGTTCCTCGAGTAACTTCTGGCACAGACATCTGAGGGCATGGCCGTCCAAAAAGAAAATGTAGCCATTAATGCCATCTATCGACCACAAGTTAAAGATTGGCGATCCGTTGGATACCGACCGAGTTATAGGCAAAATTTGGTGCAAAAATAACCCTTAGTAAATTTTCATTTTTTTGAATTTTTTGATTTTTTCATTATTTTTCACTCTTTTTTTTATTTCAATCATTATTTGAGTGAAAAGAAACTCATTGCAACCAATTGGCATTAAAATAAAACAATTTTATTTTTTTTGCAAAATTTCTCAAAAAAAACGTAAGGGGTACCCCTTATGAAATTTTCGAGTGGAAATTTTNCTGAGGGCATGGCCGTCCAAGAAGAAAATGTAGCCATTGATGCCATCTATCGACCACAAGTTAAAGATTGGCGATCCGTTGGATACCGACCGAGTTATAGGCAAAATTTGGTGCAAAAATGACCCTTAGTAAATTTTCATTTTTTTGAATTTTTTGATTTTTTCATTATTTTTCACTCTTTTTTTTATTTCAATCATTATTTGAGTGAAAAGAAACTCATTGCAACCAATTGGCATTAAAATAAAACAATTTATTTTTTTTTGCAAAATTTCTCAAAAAAAACGTAAGGGGTACCCCTTATGAAATTTTCGAGTGAAATTTTTTTTGAAATTTTTTTTTCGATTTTTTATTCTTTTTTTAGTTTAAAGCATTATTTGAGTGAAAAGAAACATATTGCAACAAATTCCCATTAAAATATATCACATTTTTCAATTTTGCTAAATTGTTCAAAAACAGGGTAAGGAAGTTGGTTCCTCGAATAACTTCTGGCACAGACATCTGACGATATGGCCGTCCAAGAAGAACATGTAGCCATTGATGCTATCTATCGACCACAAGTTAAAGATTGGCGATCCGTTGGATACCGACCGAGTTATAGGCAAAATTTGTTGCAAGAATGAGAAAAATTTTACATTTTCTCAAACAGGGTAACGAACTTGGTTTCTCGAGTAACTTCTGGCACAGACATCTGACGGTATGGCCGTCCAAGAAGAAAATGTAGCCATTAATGCCATCTATCGACCACAAGTTAAAGATTGGCGATCCGTTGGATACCATTAAAATAAATCAATTTCATGTTTTTTGCAAAATTTCCCAAAAAAACGTAAGGGGAAAGCCTTATGTTGAAAGTTGAAAATTTTTTTAAATTTTTTTCTGATTTTTTATTCTTTTTTTCATTTGAAGCATTATTTGAGTGAAAAGAAACTTATTTCAACCAATTGGCATTAAAATAAATCAACCAAAATTTTTTTGCAAAATTACTCAAAAAAAGCTTCTTATTCTATTTTCAAATTTATCGAATAGCGTTTTTTCGCTGAAAATACACGTATAGCGTCTTTTCGCAAGTTTTTTTTTATATGGAGTTTTTCAAAAAAAAACAAGTGAATCGCGTTCGCAAACGCAACAATTGCTAAGCGTTTAGTGACGGGGGTAACGATCTGATGTAACGAATGTGTTACAAAGCGCGTTACATCAATAATGGTTGGTGTATCGACTGTAAACCACGCCCTCTAGTGAGCAATAGCGTAACGTTAAGAAATATTTTTTTTAATTAATTTTTTAACAAATTTGTTTGCTTACAAATTTGGGATGGACAATAATACCTTCGTTTGTCAAATAGTTTCTTTTTTTTTATATTCAATTGATTTTGCAAAAAAAAATTTAAATATTAAACAAAGAGCACAGATGTTAAATTTTTCCTTGAAATGTAAACGCACGAAGCGAACGCAATTTTGACACATTCTGGTGGGGTTCGACGCACAACAGATTTGCGCGGCAAAACGTAAACATAACAACGAGAGGTGCGTTTGGGTAAAGTTTTGTTGTTTCGATACATTTAAGATACGTTAAATGAAAAGTAATTTTTGTTCATGTATTTTTAGACATCCAAATCACTTCTACTGTGTTTTCGTGTACTGTGTGTAAGCTGGCTTGTGACTTCATAGCTTATTGCGAAGATTGTCTTCGGCATCGACTATAACTTTAACCGGCTTTACCTCGATGTTTGTAGTTATCTACCCAGCGTCTAGTTGGATTGTGTAAAAACATGAGTAACAGCCATTCAGAGGACTATTCGGAGGAGAAAAGACAGAGGAAGAAAAACCTACCAATAGTGGTGATCGATAGTGACGAAACGGGCAGTTCGAGAGATGAAATCGATAGCAGCTGCGACAATGAATCAAAGCAGCGATCAACACTGAATCAAGAAAAGCCAAGCAGCAGTGTTCGTCGATCGTTGCGCGGTTCTCATGCAAAAGACTACGCAACAAGCAAGGATTTATCACGGCGCCGTGATAGGAAAAATGCCAGTACAACTGAAACCAGCGATGAAGAAACGGATGGGGAAAAAGAGAAAAACCATCACCAATTACGGCAGCAGCTGGATCGCGATACGGAGGAAATTGCAGTTTCAGGCTCGAAGGGTCACGAGCGAAAGAAAGCCACCTCAGCAGCTGGCGACAATGTTCGTCGCTCGTCCCGTATTACATCGCCGAGTGTGCGTTACTCGAAAGACTACGTAACGGAAAGCGTAAAAGCGAAACGGCACGTCCAGAGCTCGACCAGCACGGACGAGAGCAGCATGGACGAAGAGGAGGACCATGAGGATAGTTTGGAAATGCTGAACAATAAGGTGGCCGCCACGACGTTGTTCGAGGCAGAGAGGGATGTGCCCGGGACGGGCATTTATGGTTTCCAGACGCCAAAGAAACGAGGCTCAATGAGTGCTCTTGCGCAGGCTAGCAGCGCGACACGTACGCCACGCACGCCTCGGTCGCCCCGTTGCTCGGTAACCGTATTTGGTAACGTTCCGACAACGCCACTTCACGTGCGAAAACAGAACAAGAAAGGTATGCGTACGATCGCCATTTTATGCGTTTTCTTGTTTGACTTGAGATTTCATTTTTTTTGTTTTAGAGTTGTCAAAGGCACTGCAAGCCTCTATGCGGCAAGATTTTTCGGCTAGTGAGAGTGATTACAACCCGTCGGACGAAGAAGACGACGATGATTCTGTTTCTGACGATGATGAGGATAACGCCACTGCTTCTTCTGCTGATGAAACTGTCAGTGAGCGTTCACAAAAGGGGCGCAAGTCACAGACCGGAACAAATAACGCACCACTCACGCCGGCAGTTCCGGTTCCGGCTAAGCTACCGTCACAATCGGCTGCCAACGGTCAATCAACAAGAGCCCGCACCACCCGAAGTGCATCGAACAAGCCCGACATGCAGTACATTGTGGAGAGTGATAACTACTTCTCTACATTCACCAATGCCAAATCCGTCACGTCTGACCATACGCTCGATCGGCTCAGTACGCCACGGCTACCGCAGGATGTTCTGTTACGGCTGCTGCAGGAAACGAATGCGTCCTCTTCGCATGCATCCGCCATACAGGATATGCTAGCGGAGCACGAGCAGCAGTTCACGCGCTGGTTGTTCCTGCTGAACGAGGGGTTCAGTGTGTTGCTGTACGGGCTCGGTTCGAAGCGTTCGCTGCTGCAAACATTCCACCACAAGCTGCTAGCCGACCGTCCGGTGCTGGTAGTGAACGGATTCTTCCCCGCCCTAACCGCCAAGGATGTGCTCGATGCGGTGGCAAACGATTTGCTCGATCTGCAGCTGCAAACGTCCGTCCATCATGAAACGATCGATGAGATCGAGTACGAACTGTCCCTGCAGCCGGATCTGCACGTGTTTCTGCTCGTGCACAATCTCGACGGTGTTGCAATGCGCAACGACCGTATGCAGGCGACAATGTGCCGGCTGGCCAGCATCCCTAACATGCATCTGGTTGCGACAATCGATCACATCAATGCACCACTGCTGTGGGACGCATCCAAGCTAAGCCTGTACAACTTCTGCTGGTGGGACGTAACTACCCTGCTGCCGTACAGCGTCGAGACAGCGTTCGAGAACTCACTGCTGGTGCAGAGCGGCGGTGCACTGGCGTTGTCATCGATGAGCAGCGTGTTCGCATCGCTCACCACTAATGCACGCGGCATCTTCCTGGTGATTGTGAAGTATCAGCTAGCGAACAGTGGTCCCGCAAACGCACAATATCCCGGCATGCAGTTCAAAGATCTGTACTGGTCCTGTCGCGAAGCGTTCCTGGTCAGCAGCGACATTGCGTTGCGTGCACAGCTGACTGAGTTTACCGATCACAAGCTGCTGCGTATCAAACGGTCGCTGGATGGTTCGGAGTATCTTAACATACCGATCGAGCACGGTCTGCTGAAGCGATTCGTCGATGAAAATGCGAAGAGATCGTAGAATGCGTCTTTTTGTTTAGTTTGGTGAATAATTTTCATTTCCGTGTTGTTCATTACACTCTCACATATTGCATGATTGCATGAAACCTTTTTATTGTGTTTCTGGTCTCTGAGACATGCTAATTTTGAGAAATAAAGAAGCGCTTCTGTCTGAAACACTCAAGAAGAAGGATTTATTACACAATAACCGATATTGATTCAATTTTTTAAACATTTCCCGTGGCGAATGTTGAAAGACAGATATTAATAGTGTTTGGTTTTGGTGATAAATATTGACTAGTTTATATCGCTATATTTTTGTGGAATAGACCAATCATATTTAATCATATTTAATGAAATAGTAAAACTTAAATATTTTCTAAAGTATCAAATATGCAATAGGAACAAAAAAAGTATTTATATTCTGCGCTAAAATATGGTTAGGAAGAATTTAGAAGACGCTTCCTTTCATTAGACATTACTAAATCATATAACGCTTGCTTTGACTCCTTCAGCACAGAAACCATCCTTAGACGCAGACTCGTTGCCGTGCCGAACGTCTTTTACGGTACCGTTCTGCTGGTTCGGCGACCGACTCAGTCAGTACACACTGGCTGGCGGCACCGGGCACATCCTTGCTGCTCTTGCTACGAACGTACGGCACCCGTTGTGGGCGCCCGGGACATCTCCTTTCTCCTGGTTTTTTCTCACCACTATCTCATCACCCGGCTCGGCTGTTTTGTTATCCGCTAGGAGCGCAAGGAGAGCCTTCCAACTTTTCCTTTGTTTAAGTCTCACACACACACATACACACATTTTTTTCCTTTCCAAACACTCGCTTTACCGGTTAAAAGGGTATCCTTTATCCTGTTCTGTTAGTATTCTGTTAGTGATAATTTTATCCCTTTAAATCCTGTCTCTACCGTTGTGTGAAGTGAAGTGTCCTCTGGCTTTAGCACAAGGTGATTAAACACAATCGAATTGCTTGTGTTAAGAAATCGTGAAACATCTGCTTACGTGAAACTGTATATCGAATCAATCGATTCAAGATGTCGAACGTTGTTTACCAGTGTTTCTTACTCTGTGCGTGTAATGTATTCGAGAGAAGAAAAAAAAGCATAGTTTAATGTTTATTCCCCCGAACCTTGTTTTGGGGGAACTTTCCTTTCTTTTTACTTTTTTTTACCCCTCTGTGCGTTCGTACACATGCGTACCGCCTTGACAAGCGCCCGACAGTATGCAACCGGCATAGATTTTTAGTCCGTATCCTTGAGCGTTACCGCTTAGAGAGAACGGGCACGAAAGGAACGCAAATAACGGCTAGCAATAGAGGGTACCATCCGCGTACTGTGTGGTGAAAGAATGTTTTCTTTGCTAAGGATATGTTACGCGTTTGCACGGAGCAGAACCGCGTGCCCGAGTGTGGTTCAAGATCAAAACAAAGGGAACGAAGGGCTTGCATACTTGCGATAAAAGAACGAGAGCTCACTCTCCAATCCAAAAAAAGAGAAAGTGAGAGAGAGAGAAACATTGCGCGTTTCGTGTTTGAGGTTTCTCCTGTATACTGAAAAACATATACCGAAATAGGGAAAGAAAGAAAGAGAGAGAGAGATTCCAGAGTCCATTATGAATGCATCCCAAAGCACGTGCCTATTACGTGAGTCCTTGCTAAGGGAACGAAAAAAAAACGTAAACACACTTGTAATTGCTGTGAAACTTTTGTTTTCATATAACTAGATAGTATTTCTAGTATATTATACTACTAAAAATTATATTAGTTTATTCTCAAAGCTTGAGGAGTTGGATAGAAGAACTGTTACTACGCCAATCAACAGCACAACAAAAATAAGAACGAGAAAGTGATTTAAAACCACCATCAGTTAGGATGTAATGCAAAGTTTCCAGATGTTACAAACACGGAAAAAAACCCAAAGCGTGTTAAAGTGTTCAAAGCAAACAATTTGTAGTACCCCTTAATGTCGATTAAAATGGATGGAATCTAAAAAGGGATTTCTAATACTAACAAAATCTCGCTTGGTTCTTTCTTTTGATCGAGTAATCCATCCAATACGCGTAATCCACCACACTGCACGCGTTGAGGCTGACGTGTACAGGCGATGGATGGTAAAATCTAAATAATGCCAAAATCCACCTTCACAGGTGAAAGTGATTAAAACTCAGTCGGACGGTGCAGAAAATGATATTACAAAAAAATACTAAGAGAAAATTGAAAAGAGAAAGAGAGAGAGAGAGACAGAGAAGAGCGTTTTGCTAGTAAAGGTCGGGTTCGGTGCGTCGGTTTAGACGGTTAAATTCGAATCTTGAAAGAGTGAGCCTGCGCATATGCGTTTCCCAATTTGTGTGTACGTGCGATGCTACTAGCTTCGCACTATCAAGGAAGATAACGTCAGTAAGAGAAAACAGGGAAAAGGCAACACTGTACAAAGCGAGAGACAGAGAGAGAAAGAGAGTGGGTGAGCATATGAGTGTATGGCTTACATGCTCATGAATTTCTCGAGCTTCGTGCAGGGAGATGCAAACTGCCAAGACGCCACGGGCAGCTAAAGGGGTTGGGGGGAGCTAGATTATACAACAATACCATAAATATCAAGCCAGTAAAAAGGGTAGGGTACACGGCAATGGATGAGACGGAATGCCGAATCCAAATCGCTCGCTGGACGAAAACGTCACCGACAGCGACGACGACAGCCCGACACGACGAGTCTCGGACAGCTTTGGTGTTGTATAACCAAACCATTTCGCAGGAGCAGCAGCAGCAAGCAGTCACAACGCACTACGTTGCGAACCCGCACGCTACCCAAAGCTGCGTTCTGAACTTCCGGTGTGCAATACAGAGACACACACACACGCACACACGCTTTGTATCCATTCGCCGCGAAATGATAGGACGGTAAACATCTGCCTAAAACGCAACGAAGGAAGAAGCGTCAAACGGCGTAAGTGATAGACCGTTGGTGGCTGAAGATATATCAAGCCCAAGAGTGCTAAGGCAGGATCTTCCGAGTGCGTGTCCGTCTGTGTTCGTGCTAGTGTGTGACAGGTGTTGTGTCCACCCGGCGTACGTAGCGCCGGTGCGTGCTGATGTACGCGGTGTAAATAAGACGCGAAACTACGCGAACCGTACCATCCAGACATTACGCCAGACAGTGTTGTAGGGGTACTCCCCGGCGGGGGTAGGGGACAGTGGTTGTACCGACATCGCATTCGAGAGTGATCGTTTTAATTCCTACCCTTTCTCTCATCCCCGTATCCTGATTCTACGGGCGCTCAACTCCTGTCCAGTGGATTCAGTGCACCATCAACGGAGGCCTGGGTTTTGTTTGCCTTTTCCACGATCAACCGTCTATCGCCATCATTGCCGTCATCGACCACCATCCATCCCCAAATGCGACAATAGTATGGAAGTATGTTCGCCGAAAGGAGCATCCTGTGCCGTTTATATAATACTTTAATTTTCATGCACCGTAAGTACCCCGTTTCGTGTTATCCTTTATGTCCTTTATGGGTGTTGTTTTGTGTGCCGTACCACCGCGTGGAAGCTGGCGTGCGAACTACGTAATCTAATGTCGTAACGTCCCTGTGTGACGTCAGGTGAATGCATCAGCAGTGGCGGGAATTATTCGTGAGGATCTTTTACTGATTTTCCAAGAATTTTGGGACCTTTCTTTTGCCCTTTTCTGTACATTCTGTACGTGTGTGGTCATCGTGTACTCACGGAATGTGGTCGTTTTCTTCTGTAATCAATCATTCGTAACTTTGCCGTCTGGACATCTCGCCTCTTCTTCTTTTTTTTTTTTGCTCTTTCGTTACCTCCTCACAAAGGGATATGATCGATGATCAAGTGTTCACTTTCAGACCATTAAGATACAGTAAGCTTAATGTAGACCTCCCGACTTTGGAGCATACTTGACAGTAAGTAACATCCGGAACGGAATTCCAATTCCAACTGGATGTCCGAGCTGACATTTTGATAGTCAATTCCATCTCTTACGCAACGACTACGAAATTAGCTCTTTGTCGCATATCTTGAGATCCTGATGAGTTGGATTCTTTAAGGCTCTTCCGTGATGACTTCAATCCTTAACCTAAGACGTGAAATATTTGCCATCATTATTTATCTTGTCGTACGAACAATATAAGCTACAGTTACCAGTAAACTAAGCTGACTACCATTAACTTCCCGTACGTACATCAACGTGTGGGTGGGTGAGTTGAAATGCGGAACTAATTAACATGCTCCACAATATCCGGAATTCACTAGAAACGGAGTAGATTGATTTAGCATAATAATTGTGCGTATACCGTGCTGGTATGTATAGCACATGTGGTTTTTTGTTGTTGTTGTTGCGCGTCTGTTGTATTTTTCCCATATGCTATGGAACCTGGTCTAATTGATGTTTACATCAATCTCGCCCAAAAACCGATCGACGAAAGTTTGTTGCCCCAAAGCACCAACAGAACTCATTGTATATAATCGTCAGATTTTTTTTGCTCCTCCCTCTTCCCGTTTTTCTGTTCTCCCCGCTGCATCTTGCACGGTCCCGTTACGTATTTTAATCCGATTGGCCGATTTGAAAGAATGCCGGATCAAACGTCCGTTGTGGATTTGGAATTTGAGCTCATCGCTGCTTTATGGTTGTTTAATTAATTTTCAAATTAAATCATTCCATCCGAACCTCCCCCTTCCCTTCATCCCTCTAAACCCGTTGGCTTTCATTGGTTTGACCTTGGTACTGGAACAGGCATCGTTCAAGATAATCGCCACGAATCTACACCACAAACACATGACGCTCTCGCTGGTCAGTGCCGGTTGCGCATGCAAATTGATGTGATTTATGCTGCATTAGTAGCATCTCAATCTGCGGTGCTTGTTGTGTGCGATATGTAGGCTAAAGAAAAAAAAACAGTAAGTGGAGGAGTGAGTGAGAAAAAAAGGGCAGGAAGGGCAAAGATGGAGAAAAGATGTGCGTCTGATTGCGCGTCCGGCTCGAGTGACCAAGGTCGTTTTCATAGCACATGTTAGACGATCATCAGCACACACGCCAAGGGCCATGACCACCTTTAACTCACACTCCGATGACAGGCCGAAGCGTGACTAAATGTAATGCTTTATATGCAGGCATAAGAAGTTATTGGAGGAAAATGTTGGTTTTTTTATGACGTCTAACTGGAATATTGAGAACGAACATCGTTTTCCATCTGAAGACTTGTATAACCTTATTGTACAGATAACCTCAATAATCGTAGGTAAGTGTAACACAAGAAGCGTGTAATGGAACTCCCTTAAATATAATGTTTAATGAGTATAATTCTATGTATAAACAAATGAGGATAACGACTCAAAAGTTGAGGTTATGGCGTGGGGATCCAATATACTAAAGTTTGAGAATTGAATTCCTTGTTAATGGTTTTCGTTTGTGCTTTAGATCAAGTTCAAGAATTGTTGGAAAGATTGAAAAAAACTGTTTAAAATGTAACTGTGGCAGGATATAACAATCTCCTATTAGACGGTACCTGAACACCGAGGACGCCGTTGAACGACTCTATCGCAAACATTTCATCCCGATTCGCATAAAATCCGCTTTGAGCACATTGATTATTCATCATAAATATTAGCTGATGGAGGATATGTGTGTGTGTGCTTGGGTATCATTTTATATCCGCTGGTTTGCCGTGGATAATTCATCATTCCCTTCATACCGATATGGTTGGGAATGCTCATACACACACACGCGCGATACCGCAAATGCTCGAATGCCTCTTATCAACCACTGTGCACCGATCAATTAATCATGCATACTATCCCGACACACCACCAGCAGCAAAATGCCGGATGTAGTGTGTGAGGGTACCCGCTTGCGTTCGTTTAGAGTGGATGCCACTCATGTCAGCGAATAACCCAGGCGAATTTCTTGGAAATAGGTGAACCCATAACTTTGCTCTGGGTTACTTTTAAAGCGATGAGCTAGCTGTTTTAACAATGCCTGGATGCCTTGCTCTTTATAGTTTATCCTGTCCGTGGATGTGTGTTCCGGTGTTCAGCAGCTCACCGTAAACTGATTGAGGTGTTGAGTTTTGACAGGCTGTTGTCAGTATCAATTTGACACCGGTCCTTTCGCTTTTGCTGGAGAATAAGCTCGAGATGAAGGTGGCTAGAAAAGGAGGTGGTTGAACTTTAGCTAG
>CM028123.1:14566587-14798954 GCA_016254315.1 Anopheles parensis
ATCTATCGACCACAAGTTAAAGATTGGCGATCCGTTGGATACCGACCGAGTTATAGGCAAAATTTGGTGCAAAAATGAGAAAAATTTTACATTTTCTCAAACAGGGTAACGAACTTGGTTCCTCGAGTAACTTCTGGCACAGACATCTGAGGGCATGGCCGTCCAAGAAGAAAATGTAGCCATTGATGCCATCTATCGACCACAAGTTAAAGATTGGCGATCCGTTGGATACCGACCGAGTTATAGGCAAAATTTGGTGCAAAAATGACCCTTAGTAAATTTTCATTTTTTTGAATTTTTTGATTTTTTCATTATTTTTCACTCTTTTTTTTATTTCAATCATTATTTGAGTGAAAAGAAACTCATTGCAACCAATTGGCATTAAAATAAAACAATTTATTTTTTTTTGCAAAATTTCTCAAAAAAAACGTAAGGGGTACCCCTTATGAAATTTTCGAGTGAAATTTTTTTTGAAATTTTTTTTTCGATTTTTTATTCTTTTTTTAGTTTAAAGCATTATTTGAGTGAAAAGAAACATATTGCAACAAATTCCCATTAAAATATATCACATTTTTCAATTTTGCTAAATTGTTCAAAAACAGGGTAAGGAAGTTGGTTCCTCGAATAACTTCTGGCACAGACATCTGACGATATGGCCGTCCAAGAAGAACATGTAGCCATTGATGCTATCTATCGACCACAAGTTAAAGATTGGCGATCCGTTGGATACCGACCGAGTTATAGGCAAAATTTGTTGCAAGAATGAGAAAAATTTTACATTTTCTCAAACAGGGTAACGAACTTGGTTTCTCGAGTAACTTCTGGCACAGACATCTGACGGTATGGCCGTCCAAGAAGAAAATGTAGCCATTAATGCCATCTATCGACCACAAGTTAAAGATTGGCGATCCGTTGGATACCATTAAAATAAATCAATTTCATGTTTTTTGCAAAATTTCCCAAAAAAACGTAAGGGGAAAGCCTTATGTTGAAAGTTGAAAATTTTTTTAAATTTTTTTCTGATTTTTTATTCTTTTTTTCATTTGAAGCATTATTTGAGTGAAAAGAAACTTATTTCAACCAATTGGCATTAAAATAAATCAACCAAAATTTTTTTGCAAAATTACTCAAAAAAAGCTTCTTATTCTATTTTCAAATTTATCGAATAGCGTTTTTTCGCTGAAAATACACGTATAGCGTCTTTTCGCAAGTTTTTTTTTATATGGAGTTTTTCAAAAAAAAACAAGTGAATCGCGTTCGCAAACGCAACAATTGCTAAGCGTTTAGTGACGGGGGTAACGATCTGATGTAACGAATGTGTTACAAAGCGCGTTACATCAATAATGGTTGGTGTATCGACTGTAAACCACGCCCTCTAGTGAGCAATAGCGTAACGTTAAGAAATATTTTTTTTAATTAATTTTTTAACAAATTTGTTTGCTTACAAATTTGGGATGGACAATAATACCTTCGTTTGTCAAATAGTTTCTTTTTTTTTATATTCAATTGATTTTGCAAAAAAAAATTTAAATATTAAACAAAGAGCACAGATGTTAAATTTTTCCTTGAAATGTAAACGCACGAAGCGAACGCAATTTTGACACATTCTGGTGGGGTTCGACGCACAACAGATTTGCGCGGCAAAACGTAAACATAACAACGAGAGGTGCGTTTGGGTAAAGTTTTGTTGTTTCGATACATTTAAGATACGTTAAATGAAAAGTAATTTTTGTTCATGTATTTTTAGACATCCAAATCACTTCTACTGTGTTTTCGTGTACTGTGTGTAAGCTGGCTTGTGACTTCATAGCTTATTGCGAAGATTGTCTTCGGCATCGACTATAACTTTAACCGGCTTTACCTCGATGTTTGTAGTTATCTACCCAGCGTCTAGTTGGATTGTGTAAAAACATGAGTAACAGCCATTCAGAGGACTATTCGGAGGAGAAAAGACAGAGGAAGAAAAACCTACCAATAGTGGTGATCGATAGTGACGAAACGGGCAGTTCGAGAGATGAAATCGATAGCAGCTGCGACAATGAATCAAAGCAGCGATCAACACTGAATCAAGAAAAGCCAAGCAGCAGTGTTCGTCGATCGTTGCGCGGTTCTCATGCAAAAGACTACGCAACAAGCAAGGATTTATCACGGCGCCGTGATAGGAAAAATGCCAGTACAACTGAAACCAGCGATGAAGAAACGGATGGGGAAAAAGAGAAAAACCATCACCAATTACGGCAGCAGCTGGATCGCGATACGGAGGAAATTGCAGTTTCAGGCTCGAAGGGTCACGAGCGAAAGAAAGCCACCTCAGCAGCTGGCGACAATGTTCGTCGCTCGTCCCGTATTACATCGCCGAGTGTGCGTTACTCGAAAGACTACGTAACGGAAAGCGTAAAAGCGAAACGGCACGTCCAGAGCTCGACCAGCACGGACGAGAGCAGCATGGACGAAGAGGAGGACCATGAGGATAGTTTGGAAATGCTGAACAATAAGGTGGCCGCCACGACGTTGTTCGAGGCAGAGAGGGATGTGCCCGGGACGGGCATTTATGGTTTCCAGACGCCAAAGAAACGAGGCTCAATGAGTGCTCTTGCGCAGGCTAGCAGCGCGACACGTACGCCACGCACGCCTCGGTCGCCCCGTTGCTCGGTAACCGTATTTGGTAACGTTCCGACAACGCCACTTCACGTGCGAAAACAGAACAAGAAAGGTATGCGTACGATCGCCATTTTATGCGTTTTCTTGTTTGACTTGAGATTTCATTTTTTTTGTTTTAGAGTTGTCAAAGGCACTGCAAGCCTCTATGCGGCAAGATTTTTCGGCTAGTGAGAGTGATTACAACCCGTCGGACGAAGAAGACGACGATGATTCTGTTTCTGACGATGATGAGGATAACGCCACTGCTTCTTCTGCTGATGAAACTGTCAGTGAGCGTTCACAAAAGGGGCGCAAGTCACAGACCGGAACAAATAACGCACCACTCACGCCGGCAGTTCCGGTTCCGGCTAAGCTACCGTCACAATCGGCTGCCAACGGTCAATCAACAAGAGCCCGCACCACCCGAAGTGCATCGAACAAGCCCGACATGCAGTACATTGTGGAGAGTGATAACTACTTCTCTACATTCACCAATGCCAAATCCGTCACGTCTGACCATACGCTCGATCGGCTCAGTACGCCACGGCTACCGCAGGATGTTCTGTTACGGCTGCTGCAGGAAACGAATGCGTCCTCTTCGCATGCATCCGCCATACAGGATATGCTAGCGGAGCACGAGCAGCAGTTCACGCGCTGGTTGTTCCTGCTGAACGAGGGGTTCAGTGTGTTGCTGTACGGGCTCGGTTCGAAGCGTTCGCTGCTGCAAACATTCCACCACAAGCTGCTAGCCGACCGTCCGGTGCTGGTAGTGAACGGATTCTTCCCCGCCCTAACCGCCAAGGATGTGCTCGATGCGGTGGCAAACGATTTGCTCGATCTGCAGCTGCAAACGTCCGTCCATCATGAAACGATCGATGAGATCGAGTACGAACTGTCCCTGCAGCCGGATCTGCACGTGTTTCTGCTCGTGCACAATCTCGACGGTGTTGCAATGCGCAACGACCGTATGCAGGCGACAATGTGCCGGCTGGCCAGCATCCCTAACATGCATCTGGTTGCGACAATCGATCACATCAATGCACCACTGCTGTGGGACGCATCCAAGCTAAGCCTGTACAACTTCTGCTGGTGGGACGTAACTACCCTGCTGCCGTACAGCGTCGAGACAGCGTTCGAGAACTCACTGCTGGTGCAGAGCGGCGGTGCACTGGCGTTGTCATCGATGAGCAGCGTGTTCGCATCGCTCACCACTAATGCACGCGGCATCTTCCTGGTGATTGTGAAGTATCAGCTAGCGAACAGTGGTCCCGCAAACGCACAATATCCCGGCATGCAGTTCAAAGATCTGTACTGGTCCTGTCGCGAAGCGTTCCTGGTCAGCAGCGACATTGCGTTGCGTGCACAGCTGACTGAGTTTACCGATCACAAGCTGCTGCGTATCAAACGGTCGCTGGATGGTTCGGAGTATCTTAACATACCGATCGAGCACGGTCTGCTGAAGCGATTCGTCGATGAAAATGCGAAGAGATCGTAGAATGCGTCTTTTTGTTTAGTTTGGTGAATAATTTTCATTTCCGTGTTGTTCATTACACTCTCACATATTGCATGATTGCATGAAACCTTTTTATTGTGTTTCTGGTCTCTGAGACATGCTAATTTTGAGAAATAAAGAAGCGCTTCTGTCTGAAACACTCAAGAAGAAGGATTTATTACACAATAACCGATATTGATTCAATTTTTTAAACATTTCCCGTGGCGAATGTTGAAAGACAGATATTAATAGTGTTTGGTTTTGGTGATAAATATTGACTAGTTTATATCGCTATATTTTTGTGGAATAGACCAATCATATTTAATCATATTTAATGAAATAGTAAAACTTAAATATTTTCTAAAGTATCAAATATGCAATAGGAACAAAAAAAGTATTTATATTCTGCGCTAAAATATGGTTAGGAAGAATTTAGAAGACGCTTCCTTTCATTAGACATTACTAAATCATATAACGCTTGCTTTGACTCCTTCAGCACAGAAACCATCCTTAGACGCAGACTCGTTGCCGTGCCGAACGTCTTTTACGGTACCGTTCTGCTGGTTCGGCGACCGACTCAGTCAGTACACACTGGCTGGCGGCACCGGGCACATCCTTGCTGCTCTTGCTACGAACGTACGGCACCCGTTGTGGGCGCCCGGGACATCTCCTTTCTCCTGGTTTTTTCTCACCACTATCTCATCACCCGGCTCGGCTGTTTTGTTATCCGCTAGGAGCGCAAGGAGAGCCTTCCAACTTTTCCTTTGTTTAAGTCTCACACACACACATACACACATTTTTTTCCTTTCCAAACACTCGCTTTACCGGTTAAAAGGGTATCCTTTATCCTGTTCTGTTAGTATTCTGTTAGTGATAATTTTATCCCTTTAAATCCTGTCTCTACCGTTGTGTGAAGTGAAGTGTCCTCTGGCTTTAGCACAAGGTGATTAAACACAATCGAATTGCTTGTGTTAAGAAATCGTGAAACATCTGCTTACGTGAAACTGTATATCGAATCAATCGATTCAAGATGTCGAACGTTGTTTACCAGTGTTTCTTACTCTGTGCGTGTAATGTATTCGAGAGAAGAAAAAAAAGCATAGTTTAATGTTTATTCCCCCGAACCTTGTTTTGGGGGAACTTTCCTTTCTTTTTACTTTTTTTTACCCCTCTGTGCGTTCGTACACATGCGTACCGCCTTGACAAGCGCCCGACAGTATGCAACCGGCATAGATTTTTAGTCCGTATCCTTGAGCGTTACCGCTTAGAGAGAACGGGCACGAAAGGAACGCAAATAACGGCTAGCAATAGAGGGTACCATCCGCGTACTGTGTGGTGAAAGAATGTTTTCTTTGCTAAGGATATGTTACGCGTTTGCACGGAGCAGAACCGCGTGCCCGAGTGTGGTTCAAGATCAAAACAAAGGGAACGAAGGGCTTGCATACTTGCGATAAAAGAACGAGAGCTCACTCTCCAATCCAAAAAAAGAGAAAGTGAGAGAGAGAGAAACATTGCGCGTTTCGTGTTTGAGGTTTCTCCTGTATACTGAAAAACATATACCGAAATAGGGAAAGAAAGAAAGAGAGAGAGAGATTCCAGAGTCCATTATGAATGCATCCCAAAGCACGTGCCTATTACGTGAGTCCTTGCTAAGGGAACGAAAAAAAAACGTAAACACACTTGTAATTGCTGTGAAACTTTTGTTTTCATATAACTAGATAGTATTTCTAGTATATTATACTACTAAAAATTATATTAGTTTATTCTCAAAGCTTGAGGAGTTGGATAGAAGAACTGTTACTACGCCAATCAACAGCACAACAAAAATAAGAACGAGAAAGTGATTTAAAACCACCATCAGTTAGGATGTAATGCAAAGTTTCCAGATGTTACAAACACGGAAAAAAACCCAAAGCGTGTTAAAGTGTTCAAAGCAAACAATTTGTAGTACCCCTTAATGTCGATTAAAATGGATGGAATCTAAAAAGGGATTTCTAATACTAACAAAATCTCGCTTGGTTCTTTCTTTTGATCGAGTAATCCATCCAATACGCGTAATCCACCACACTGCACGCGTTGAGGCTGACGTGTACAGGCGATGGATGGTAAAATCTAAATAATGCCAAAATCCACCTTCACAGGTGAAAGTGATTAAAACTCAGTCGGACGGTGCAGAAAATGATATTACAAAAAAATACTAAGAGAAAATTGAAAAGAGAAAGAGAGAGAGAGAGACAGAGAAGAGCGTTTTGCTAGTAAAGGTCGGGTTCGGTGCGTCGGTTTAGACGGTTAAATTCGAATCTTGAAAGAGTGAGCCTGCGCATATGCGTTTCCCAATTTGTGTGTACGTGCGATGCTACTAGCTTCGCACTATCAAGGAAGATAACGTCAGTAAGAGAAAACAGGGAAAAGGCAACACTGTACAAAGCGAGAGACAGAGAGAGAAAGAGAGTGGGTGAGCATATGAGTGTATGGCTTACATGCTCATGAATTTCTCGAGCTTCGTGCAGGGAGATGCAAACTGCCAAGACGCCACGGGCAGCTAAAGGGGTTGGGGGGAGCTAGATTATACAACAATACCATAAATATCAAGCCAGTAAAAAGGGTAGGGTACACGGCAATGGATGAGACGGAATGCCGAATCCAAATCGCTCGCTGGACGAAAACGTCACCGACAGCGACGACGACAGCCCGACACGACGAGTCTCGGACAGCTTTGGTGTTGTATAACCAAACCATTTCGCAGGAGCAGCAGCAGCAAGCAGTCACAACGCACTACGTTGCGAACCCGCACGCTACCCAAAGCTGCGTTCTGAACTTCCGGTGTGCAATACAGAGACACACACACACGCACACACGCTTTGTATCCATTCGCCGCGAAATGATAGGACGGTAAACATCTGCCTAAAACGCAACGAAGGAAGAAGCGTCAAACGGCGTAAGTGATAGACCGTTGGTGGCTGAAGATATATCAAGCCCAAGAGTGCTAAGGCAGGATCTTCCGAGTGCGTGTCCGTCTGTGTTCGTGCTAGTGTGTGACAGGTGTTGTGTCCACCCGGCGTACGTAGCGCCGGTGCGTGCTGATGTACGCGGTGTAAATAAGACGCGAAACTACGCGAACCGTACCATCCAGACATTACGCCAGACAGTGTTGTAGGGGTACTCCCCGGCGGGGGTAGGGGACAGTGGTTGTACCGACATCGCATTCGAGAGTGATCGTTTTAATTCCTACCCTTTCTCTCATCCCCGTATCCTGATTCTACGGGCGCTCAACTCCTGTCCAGTGGATTCAGTGCACCATCAACGGAGGCCTGGGTTTTGTTTGCCTTTTCCACGATCAACCGTCTATCGCCATCATTGCCGTCATCGACCACCATCCATCCCCAAATGCGACAATAGTATGGAAGTATGTTCGCCGAAAGGAGCATCCTGTGCCGTTTATATAATACTTTAATTTTCATGCACCGTAAGTACCCCGTTTCGTGTTATCCTTTATGTCCTTTATGGGTGTTGTTTTGTGTGCCGTACCACCGCGTGGAAGCTGGCGTGCGAACTACGTAATCTAATGTCGTAACGTCCCTGTGTGACGTCAGGTGAATGCATCAGCAGTGGCGGGAATTATTCGTGAGGATCTTTTACTGATTTTCCAAGAATTTTGGGACCTTTCTTTTGCCCTTTTCTGTACATTCTGTACGTGTGTGGTCATCGTGTACTCACGGAATGTGGTCGTTTTCTTCTGTAATCAATCATTCGTAACTTTGCCGTCTGGACATCTCGCCTCTTCTTCTTTTTTTTTTTTGCTCTTTCGTTACCTCCTCACAAAGGGATATGATCGATGATCAAGTGTTCACTTTCAGACCATTAAGATACAGTAAGCTTAATGTAGACCTCCCGACTTTGGAGCATACTTGACAGTAAGTAACATCCGGAACGGAATTCCAATTCCAACTGGATGTCCGAGCTGACATTTTGATAGTCAATTCCATCTCTTACGCAACGACTACGAAATTAGCTCTTTGTCGCATATCTTGAGATCCTGATGAGTTGGATTCTTTAAGGCTCTTCCGTGATGACTTCAATCCTTAACCTAAGACGTGAAATATTTGCCATCATTATTTATCTTGTCGTACGAACAATATAAGCTACAGTTACCAGTAAACTAAGCTGACTACCATTAACTTCCCGTACGTACATCAACGTGTGGGTGGGTGAGTTGAAATGCGGAACTAATTAACATGCTCCACAATATCCGGAATTCACTAGAAACGGAGTAGATTGATTTAGCATAATAATTGTGCGTATACCGTGCTGGTATGTATAGCACATGTGGTTTTTTGTTGTTGTTGTTGCGCGTCTGTTGTATTTTTCCCATATGCTATGGAACCTGGTCTAATTGATGTTTACATCAATCTCGCCCAAAAACCGATCGACGAAAGTTTGTTGCCCCAAAGCACCAACAGAACTCATTGTATATAATCGTCAGATTTTTTTTGCTCCTCCCTCTTCCCGTTTTTCTGTTCTCCCCGCTGCATCTTGCACGGTCCCGTTACGTATTTTAATCCGATTGGCCGATTTGAAAGAATGCCGGATCAAACGTCCGTTGTGGATTTGGAATTTGAGCTCATCGCTGCTTTATGGTTGTTTAATTAATTTTCAAATTAAATCATTCCATCCGAACCTCCCCCTTCCCTTCATCCCTCTAAACCCGTTGGCTTTCATTGGTTTGACCTTGGTACTGGAACAGGCATCGTTCAAGATAATCGCCACGAATCTACACCACAAACACATGACGCTCTCGCTGGTCAGTGCCGGTTGCGCATGCAAATTGATGTGATTTATGCTGCATTAGTAGCATCTCAATCTGCGGTGCTTGTTGTGTGCGATATGTAGGCTAAAGAAAAAAAAACAGTAAGTGGAGGAGTGAGTGAGAAAAAAAGGGCAGGAAGGGCAAAGATGGAGAAAAGATGTGCGTCTGATTGCGCGTCCGGCTCGAGTGACCAAGGTCGTTTTCATAGCACATGTTAGACGATCATCAGCACACACGCCAAGGGCCATGACCACCTTTAACTCACACTCCGATGACAGGCCGAAGCGTGACTAAATGTAATGCTTTATATGCAGGCATAAGAAGTTATTGGAGGAAAATGTTGGTTTTTTTATGACGTCTAACTGGAATATTGAGAACGAACATCGTTTTCCATCTGAAGACTTGTATAACCTTATTGTACAGATAACCTCAATAATCGTAGGTAAGTGTAACACAAGAAGCGTGTAATGGAACTCCCTTAAATATAATGTTTAATGAGTATAATTCTATGTATAAACAAATGAGGATAACGACTCAAAAGTTGAGGTTATGGCGTGGGGATCCAATATACTAAAGTTTGAGAATTGAATTCCTTGTTAATGGTTTTCGTTTGTGCTTTAGATCAAGTTCAAGAATTGTTGGAAAGATTGAAAAAAACTGTTTAAAATGTAACTGTGGCAGGATATAACAATCTCCTATTAGACGGTACCTGAACACCGAGGACGCCGTTGAACGACTCTATCGCAAACATTTCATCCCGATTCGCATAAAATCCGCTTTGAGCACATTGATTATTCATCATAAATATTAGCTGATGGAGGATATGTGTGTGTGTGCTTGGGTATCATTTTATATCCGCTGGTTTGCCGTGGATAATTCATCATTCCCTTCATACCGATATGGTTGGGAATGCTCATACACACACACGCGCGATACCGCAAATGCTCGAATGCCTCTTATCAACCACTGTGCACCGATCAATTAATCATGCATACTATCCCGACACACCACCAGCAGCAAAATGCCGGATGTAGTGTGTGAGGGTACCCGCTTGCGTTCGTTTAGAGTGGATGCCACTCATGTCAGCGAATAACCCAGGCGAATTTCTTGGAAATAGGTGAACCCATAACTTTGCTCTGGGTTACTTTTAAAGCGATGAGCTAGCTGTTTTAACAATGCCTGGATGCCTTGCTCTTTATAGTTTATCCTGTCCGTGGATGTGTGTTCCGGTGTTCAGCAGCTCACCGTAAACTGATTGAGGTGTTGAGTTTTGACAGGCTGTTGTCAGTATCAATTTGACACCGGTCCTTTCGCTTTTGCTGGAGAATAAGCTCGAGATGAAGGTGGCTAGAAAAGGAGGTGGTTGAACTTTAGCTAGCCCCCCNCCCCCCCCCCCCCCCCCCCCCCCAATCGAGGATCCCTTAATGAGCCACATTATCTTTTGGGTCGTATCAGTTGTAGAGGAGCGCTTCATCTCCTCAGTAATAGTTTTGCTACGAAACTATCACGCCTTCTTGTTGTATCAGGGCACGAGGAGTATCAAAGGAAATCAGCAACATATCCTTTCGTCTGGTTAAATAATCAGTAAGGTAGTAGGCAACATATCCAGACGAGAGGATACGACAAACTATTAGGTAGTTGGGTTTTCCAGCAAAATCTCTCCAAACCAACGCACGTAATGTGTGTGGTTCAGGAAATCTGGAGAGAGGGAAAAAAACAATGAAGAACCCTTTCTGATGGGTTAGCATCAGTGGTTTTAAATTGCTTACCCAACGTCAATGATTGACAGAGTACATAGCCCAAGGAATGCTGCAACTAGCGGCACATCTCTCTAGCTGTCGTCAGTATTTTTTTTTTACTCAAACCCTTTGCAGAAGACTATTAAGCGCGGATATTACCATGCACGAGATGGGTTCGATATTGTCTTTCGTTCGCTTTTATTTCCTTCCTCTGTCTTGCTGTCTCTCTCTCTCTCTCACACAACACACCAGATTTGTTGATCGGGACCCACATCACAAACGGATGTCCCTCCATCGGCAACAGGTCCACTTCGCTTATGTAACCAAATGCTATTTATGGCAGCGCAAATGGAAAATGTAGTTAGAAGAGCGAAAGAAGAAACAAACAAAAACCCTCATCTCATAGCGCAACAAATAAAACCTTTTCTCCGACGCTCAATAATTGTGCTGCCAGTTGGATTGAATGTTCCGGCCCTTGCTTTTGTTATCGGGTTGCACTTTGGCTGGAGTGTCACTGGCCCCGGTGGTCTGGTCGTGAGCCAAACAGGACGAGCTCATTGACACCGTGCACCATTTTGTGCATCACCAGCAGCATTGTACAGCAGCAACAAGCGACTACATGCGCTTGCCTGTGTGGGTAGTTGTAGTGATTGTAGCTGCATCTGTGTCGGTGTTTTTATCTCCTTCCTTTTCTGTTTTTGCATGTATTTTCCAAATGAAAACAGCAGGATGAAAATAGTATTTCCAATACGCTCCATTTTCTACCGTAGTAATCTATTTTCATACGAGATACGAATATTCGAGGACGGGAGTTTCAAGAATCAAGGGAAAACAATTTGTTTTTTTGCTGTTTTGCTTATAAAAACAAATCTAAAAGTAAATGAAACATCAATAATGTACGCTGGATATGGGGTTACAACCCTGGGGGGGGGGAGGCTGTGGGATCTGTGGGAGAAAAATCGATTATTGTACACACGTTTCTCAGGTCGGAAGCTGCTACATAATACGTGTCAAAAGTGATGCTGGGGGGAGAAAACACTTCATTACACGAGCCCCCCCCCATACACTGCCTGTTGCACAAAACAATGTGACACCTTTTGCAATGTTTTACTTAACTGTTGGTTGGTATTATAAAGCAAACAAAAAATCTTCTGATAAATCCCAAAAAGCATCAAGAAATGAGGTTAACAATATGTGTGAATATCCAAAAGAAAACTAGCAAGCCACAATAACAAGAAAACAAAACAAAAAATAGACATCCCTTTCGTTAGGCGTTAGGTGGCGAAATGAATGAAGCCACGTCAACAAAAGGAAATGAATGGCCAAGCTGGCAGAACACATCCGATGTGACTTCTGAACACTCGCCACAGGCGCCATTATCGTGAACGAGTGCAGCCCTTGGTTTTTTGGTTTGGCTTTTGTTTCGTTGTCTTTTTTTTTTTGATAAATGAAGCTTGACAGGATGGACAGAGATTAATAAGGCGTCGAAGTGAAGCACTGAAACAAAAGCGATGCGTTTGCTGACACACATACATAATGGTTGTGAAGTGTGGTTTTGATCATTTCAAGCCTGAAAACGCCCGAATGTATGCAACCGGTATGGACTTTGTTGCTTTGTTACGGGGTGACGTATGTACATCACGACGAGCAGGCATCGTAATGAAGCTAATGGTGATGATGAAGTTGTTCAACGACAAATAGATTAGTTCGCTCTCAATAGAATCACTCAAATTAATGTACAAATGCTATGCGCGGGAATGGTGAAATGGTTGACCAATTGGCCGTTGCGATCGGTCGATAAGATTGTTGCTGTATGTCTTGATGCAATAAGAGAATGATGTAGATAACATAAAAAATGTCAACTTGAACGCTTTTTGTGACACTACCTGATTAAAGCTAATTTATACCTATTTTCAATCGACCGCACTAACCTCTAAACGCCTGATACTGCCTGATACCCATTAGTGTCATTCTATTCTGACATTAACTGTCACATTTGTCAGACTTTGAACTGTCATACTAGAAAATTAATATTAAAAGATCTTTTGGTCTAAAAAACTTTCACTACCGAGATTTTATTGATATAAAAAAAAATCAATTTATATATTTTTGCCTTTATGGAATCTGTGAAGATATTGAAAGAATCTAAAAATAGCCACTGGAAAAATGATACTATTATACCTGTTTTGTAATTATCTTGTGTCCTACTATGATCTCTTTGAACTTAGTTTACCAATACCCTAAAAAACTCGAGTTAGGCTGGTGTCAGTGCTTATTCGTACGACTATTTTAATCGCACGACCAAACCTAAGGGGTGTCATTGCTCAACTGATTTGGTCGTACGACCTTTTTTGTATTTGGTAGTTAAAAAATATTGAAATACAGTGGAGCGCCGATTATCCGGGTACCTTTTATCCGGCTGTCCCATTATCCGTGCGGCTCGGAAATGACAGTTCCAACGGCGAATTGACATTTTGACTGCAAACCGGTGATGGCAAGAAATAAAAGCCTCAAAAGGAAATGATACAATTGGCTCAAGTTCGACCAAAAAAAAATCAAATTTATTTTGCAAAGTGCAAAGAAAAAAAATTAACTTCTTGCTTTACAACAAAAAAGTTCACCCATATTTATCAATAAAAAGAGTTGTGCCTATTATCTGTGGTATTCGCTTATCCGGCAGGGGCTGAGTCCCGACGAGCACGGATAATCGGCGTTCCACTGTAGTTTGTTTACACAAACTTTGAGAAAATATCAAAAATTTCGCGTTTATACAAGCGAGTTCAATTGGACGGAAGAGATCGTTCACGACCATCCGACAAAATCAAAATTTTCAGATTTTTTTATCCGACAAAACCAAAAATCCAATCCCATACAAAATTTTTAAAAAAATCGTGTACTACTAAGTACTGACATCAGCCTTAGAAATACTCTTTTATTATAAAACCTTTTTATACCTACTTCTGATGATGATGATGAGCTCCATCTCTTACCTTGATAATAGCACGAAAGAAACGAATATATCTTTAGTACCCTATCTACAAAGTATGTTTGTAAATGTAACCCCAAGTTGTCTAAATTCGTTTACCCTTTCGAATCGAGTTCTAACCTGTCAGCATAAATGTCATCTGGAGGACAGAAGGATTCCAAACCTGATTAAAGCTAATTTATACCTATTTCCAATCGACCGCACTAACCTCTAAACGCTCGATTGACTAATCTTCGGAATCAATCATTGCAAAACTCTCCATTCAACAGTGGAAGTAAACAAAAACGGAAAGCAGCTACCGTCTGCGGTTGCTATACGGACGGAAAGTAAAGCGTTCACCTTCGGCTGTTACAGTGTCCTTTTGCACCGTGGAAAAGTAGCTGGGAAAGTAGTGTAGCATGGTGTCACCCTCTCCCGCTTTCTTTATGCACTCCACCACACTCCCACTCCGGAATTGGAAATGAAATCCTCCAAACCGTGTTGAACCGGGAAAGCGAAACGTATATTACGTAATGCCATGCGGTGTGTCTACGCCAAACCCAAACCCGGTTGGTGGCATTTTGATTTCTCCGCTCTTTTTTTTCTTTCTTTCCTTTCATAACTCTTTGTGTGTGCGTGTGTTTGGGTGCTTTAGTTTTAGTTTTGGTTGTTGCGTTTCGAATTTAGCTCTGGCTACTTTTGAGACTGCGGGTGGGTGGAGAAGAATGGATGGGTTTGGTGGCTGGCAGGCCTGGCAGATCGATATTTCGGCCTGTTGTCGGAACCAGTGCCGTAGTTCCTGCTGGCTGGCTTCCGGCCCAGTTCAGTGGATTATGGTTCGTTTGCTAATTTATTTGCCAAACAACTTTCCCAATTTAAAGGATGACAAGGGCGAGGGGTGTGTTACAGCAGAGAGAGGCGGGGGAGGATCGATACGAAAGTGTGCGTTTTAAAATGGCCTGTACAACCGAGGCCTTAATCCAATTGTTCGGTTCTTTGCCGGTCAGTTTTAATTCGATTTTATACCCTTCGTTCTTTCTACCTCGCTTGCTCTACAAAACAACCATCGCTCCGTCATCGTTATGGGGTTAGTTACAACTTTTTTTTGTATATTACTACATGTACTACCCTGTACGAAACGCGAGTCCCAAAACACTGCTCTATGGTTGGCATATCTGGGTATATTTTCCACCACCATGATATCTACAAAGGGAAAACCCGTAGGTGAAGAAAGCGGTTTGAGGAAGTTCAGATATTAAAAGCATAGTTTTTCAAACTCTTACTGTACAAGTTTTCGGTAGCAAGAGTAATCGAACGAGTGGACGGGTGGACGATTTTTATTACACCTCGTCCAGTGGGAGAAGGGGGGGGGGAGGGAGTTTAAAACGGGGTTGCACCGGTTGGGTCAGAAAGTATTTCCCACTCAGCTCAGCAGTTATTGATTCCTGCTCGTTGGTTCGTCAACAGGAACTGGTTCGAACTGGACCAGTTGGGGAAAAGGTATGCAATCGCTTGTGTGGTTTCGAAATGAAAGGCTAGAAAAAGAAGAATTAATAATTGAGCCCACACATACAAACAGAGAGAGAGAAGGAGAGAGAGAGAGAGAGACGAGGTCTGAAGATAGAGTTACCGAAGGTACCTGAGCTTTCTCCAATATATTGGAACACATTCATTGAAAAGGCTTATTTTGCCAATCCTGTACCATCGTGAAGAACGTACAGAAAAAAAATATAGGGACGAAACTAGACCCGTATGCCACTGGAATGTTGGAATTTCATTTCGCTTCCAGATCCTGCCGAGTGGTGACCTTCTTTTTTTCAACTTCAACTTTATGTACATAAAAGCCCACAAACAGAGCCGACCGAGTGTAAATTGATGGTTTGATTATTGATTCCCATTTTTGTTCCTTGGGGGGATGAATCAGAGCTTGTATATGTACGTGTGTGTTATGATGTACTACGATTGATCCAGGAACTTATTAAAGAATGCGGGAGAGTGTGCAAAAGCGTTGCAAGTAAACCATAATTGAGTTCCATTTCTTTTTTTTTATTTTCTCTCCAGTGATCTACGTCACACGGTCATTCGGTGTCATCTTCGAGGAGTATGTCGTGGACCAGGGCCGTAACTTGACGTTACGCTGCGATTCCAAGCATCCGGTACGATGGGTCCGCGAAGGCCGTCGAGAGGACGTCCGCCAGTTCCAGGTAAGCAATATCCTGCAGCTGCATTCTGCATCAATTGGATTATATACCGGGGTTGTTGTCTCAGGAATTGAGGATAACAAAAAAACCAGGGCTCCACTTAAATGACATCCTGGTGGGTTAACACTATGGGACGTCGTATTTTTTTTCCTTTGTGCACCTGTGTCACCCTGATAGAGCGTACTTGGTCTTATTGCTTTTGTATGCATTGAAACATAAATGGGACAAACTTTACGAACCGAAACCATACTCGAGCTGTACGCTGTGGGTAGAACGAAAAACAAAAAAACCACTCCACTGACCACACCCTGATATACCTGTCCGGCAGGAAGACACCCGGACAGTTCTCCGTGCTTTTGTCCATCCAGTTAACTTTCATGACTTTCTCCCGTCTCGGCGAGGAATGCCTTTTAATGGTGTGCGTTTCGAAGTGTTGCTCTACATCCGTTCCCTAGACCCACACGGGAAGCGACCACATTAGCCCAGCAGGAAGCCAAACAACAAAACAGAAAGCAGGTTAGAAGGGGAAGGAACTACCTACGTGTGTGGTAGATTTAACCCGATGGAGACGTGTAACCATCGTTGGAAAGTTTCAACCCATGAAAGTAGATACCGTAGGACCGTACCGCTGTGGACAGTGGACATAAGGAGCAGGAGCAACTTTCTCAAAGCGAGATCTCACCATAGCTCACCCTACTCCCCATGCAGGAACGCTATAGGTCTGATGTCAATAGGTCACAGGTTTCCCTTCAGTGAAGTCGTGCGTACTATTAGAACACAAAAGCATCAACCACACGGCAAAACAAGAATGTTTGTCTGCAAGCGAGGAAGAAATGCTCCCACTAACAACGAGAATGGTACACAATCCTGGTCACGGCACCGGACCGGAAGCCTAATTGGCTCAGGCGAATTCAATCGCAGATCGCAGTTGTGTGGCGCCCAGATCACAACAAAACCGAACAACCAGGACGGCGTTTAATTTCACACCGGACGCAATGGGGGGGCAGGTTTATACGAACAATCGGGTCATCATGGTCACCAGTGTCACGCAAGGCGGCACAAACAATGGCACCGTTGTTATCGTTACCATCCCCTGTGCACAGCGCGTACCATTATGGCCCTTTTGTGATGAGACACGATGCTGCCTTGTACACTTGCGCACAGAGCAAACATGTTCCTCCATTGTTTCTACTGTATACGTACCTTGAGATGATGCTTCTTCTCTTCAACCGTGTCTTGGTAAAAATTTGCATCACAAAACCCAACAAACAAGAGATCTTTCGCAAGGGAAAAGTCCTAGCAGTATCACCTTGTTGTTGCCGGCCTGTTGCTGGATAAGGTCTGCCCTTTTCATGCACAAACATTTTTTGGTGGTGGAAATTCTTGTGCCAGGGAGGAGAGGGATCCCGGGGGGTGATTGTACAGGCAGCCATGCTTTCGTATCTAATGAATTCGTATCACTGCCCTGTGTTTCTTGGTCTCTCGCCGTTCCTCATTGTGTGACCGGTTTGCTGCTACCAACAAAAAGGTGCTTTGAAATAAAACAACAAACCATCGCACATTGGGTATTCTAGAACAAATATGAACATAAAAGTCTAGAACATCTCTCGAACATTTTTTTTTGTAAATAGGATTATTTCAAAATATTATTTTCTCCCTCACCTAGCGGGTAAAATTCATTTAAAAAATCAAGTTTCCGATTCCGTAAGGTTAGACGAAGACGAAAATCATATTTTCTTTCAATAGTTGCGGCGATCTGGGATTTGATCACAAATTTGATGAGCCCTAAGCTGTTACTTTCATCAATAATTATAACGAAAAATAGCTTGCAAACCTTTGGACTGGTCTGATCTCGCCCTTCATGTCAATAAATCACTGGAGAAGATATGATGTTTCGAAGTAAGAGCACCAATTCCTCTAAATGATGCTCAGATGCGACCATTAGAACTTCCATAGCCTCAAATCGCAAACAGAGGTTCTCATCCTAATATGTATGAATGGAATGTTTTGAATAGCCTTGGAAATTCCTAAGGATGTGGAGGGATTTTATTTTAGAAATGCTGTTTATTAAAACCCAGCGTTTCTCAGATGATTTTGTAATGGCATCCAATGGCGTTACATGGTTTTAATGGCCAATCAGTTACTGTCAAATCGTTTATTTCGAATATGTTTACGTACATGGGAAAACTGTGATTAAAAACGTAAAAAACCATGCCAAAAATTAAGTTTTAAATTTCCTAACTAAATTTTTATACTTTCCTTAAATGGTTTTTGATAAAACTACAGTTAATAAAAATCACACAATCAACGCAAATATTTTTGAGCTATATGAATCAAGCACTATGGAGCACGGATTTGACAGCTACAAACCAAAACAATTCATTGTACGTGGGATTGAAACTTTGCTTTGACGGATTCATTCTTGTAGATGCCAGAATAGTATTGATAGTGACAAATTGTGGGTTTACGTTTACGTTTATGCCAAAGAGAGACTTTGCTGAAACAGATAGCGATTTGACAGCAACTGATTGGCCATTAAAACCCTGTATATGAAGAGGTAAACACAGCTGGATGACATTGTAGTGCAGTGAGTTGAGTCAAGGAGAGCACGGTTTATTGAATTGCTATCATATGATTTGACATTCGTAGCTGATGAAATTGTACACAAATTTTGCTGCGTTCCAGAAAGTGTTTAACTCGCAGGTATAAACGCTTGCAAGGATTTGTCAAAAGGTGTTGTTTTGAAATCCAATGTTTTCGATGCAGTTTTCAATGCTGCAATCCCTTGTGAAAACTTTTTCCAAAACATTTTTTTTTTTATTCATAAAGAACGGCCTGGTCGTATTGCTATTTTCCAAAACATTAGTAGTCATTAAAATCACATTAAAGACATGATAAAGAAATGAAAAGTGTTTGAAGGTGGCAAAGGATAAATAACAAACTTTGAAGAACTTTCACCAAAACTTTAAAACTCCGGATGTTGGAAGTACAGAATTAAATGTACTACAAGTTAATATATTAGTTTTGTTTTATATTGTAATCCAGTTGTTACCCGGCAAGCTAGTCATTTACTTTAAAGTTCAAGTTGACTTTTCGAAATTTCATCCCGTCGCGTACCCATTGTGGCATTGGTCAAAGACAAACCCGTAAGTGCAGCAAAGGGAAAGCGAATGAAACAAAAACAAAAAAAAAACAAACAAAAGCTCATCCGCCCCACCAACTTCACACAGCTGACACAGTTTTAGCAAAAGGAGGAAATCGCGCAACATTCCATTTGGAAATTCCCCACAGATGCTTTGTCTCGGAAGAGCCTCTCTCTTGTCTCCTTCTCACCTCCCGCCTTAACGGTGAGAATGACTTTCATTGTGTGGCAGGCACTATCGCACGCTGCTAATTTTTATTCGTTTCCTTTCCTGTTTCATAATGCAGACCATTCCAATCTAATGGCAAAACCACATCGGCACAAGGCAGGGTCACCTCTTCCCCCCTTTCTTTGGTCACGGGTCACGGGCGATAGTGTGCACGCGTAAGCACTTTCAGGTGTTTGGTGCGCTGTTTTCGCGTGGCGAAATAATAAATGTGTTAAGTTGCTGCCGGTAAAGTACGCGGGTTTTGTGGTCGTCGCATCGAAGCACGGTATGCGAGGTTTGCCTACCTTTCCGCGGCCGCTCGACTCTCGGTCGCTCGTTGCCGGGGTTCGACTGTAAAGCCGTGCTTACCGATCGGGTGCCGGTGCAAATATCGCTTTGCTTGAGCTTACGCAGATTCGCTAAGCCAGCACGTCTTGGGTTTCGTTCTGCACCATTCTTCCTTCAAATGGAATGCGTGTTTCATTAGCCTTTTCTGCTGGCGCGAGAGCAAAGCATCTCGAGATTTCATTATTTCACCTCCTCTCCCCGCTTTTCCAAGCCCCTCACGCGGTTTGGAAATAATCCCCCCCGACCCCTCCTTCCAGCTTTGGAGGGTGTTTATGTATGGTGCTACGCTACTGATATTGGGCGCATGTGTTGCTAAATTTTAATTAACCACCAGCACGGTACACTCAAAATGGAAAGCTTCTTCACGCTAATCCTCACTTCCCGGTACGTCTTGCTTGCGTAAGATAAGCAGAGTCGAGCCAAATACAAACCAAAATGGCACTTCAGTTACAATCATTTCGACGAACTCACCAGGGAGGGAGACCTTGCCCTACCATGCGTGTGAAAAATCGATCGAAAAAATAAACTTTTCCCCATTCGACTGACTTTCGTAACTTTGAAGGAACACTAAAAAAGGCTAAAACTTGAGTTGCGGTTTCAAAGTTTACTTCGGTTGGTGGGTCCACTGTCCACAGCTGGTGCTGTAGCAAAAAAAAAGCAAAGTCCTTGAGGCGTGAGAGGACATTGAAGTAATTTGTGGCTTTCACGGTCATCGTGGTAAATCATTCTCCTCATTATTGTGCTACTTACGAGGGCACTGTGGGAGATGGTTTCCTTTTTTTTATTTTTGAGGGTGTTTCGAGAACCAGCGTCAGCGTATTTTTGCCACCATTTGGATGTGGAACGTTTGGAAGGTTAGCTCATCTTTATGATTATCATTTATATGCGGGCGTCTCAGCGTTAGTGGCCAAAACTGGCAAACAACAAAGAGAAGCAACAAAAGCTCCGATTCTCCTACACACAATAATCATTTTCATTTCGTATTCGCGTGGCTTATGCAACGTATTGAGGTCACAATGCGAACGCGAATAACCTTGACACCGTCACATAGCATGGGCGCTTACGCGCGTTACGCTTAGGACGCAGAACATTCTCCGAATGTTTCATGTTGGCAATTGGCTAAACGCAAAACAAAAAACAAACGAAAAACGAGCGTTACAATAGCAGATCAAACAAGCTTTCCCGCAGTGCTTATCCAGCAAACGGGTAATAAAACATTCGTTCCATTAGCCCGGGAGCAAACACTTGTGTCTGGACGGAGTTACCCAAAAGAAGACGGAGCGCGGTGGCAAGCGAGACTGGTTGGCTTTGACACTCAATGTCCATAAGAAGAGGGGGAAAAAACAAGTCGCCCAAGCACAGGATATCGCGCCAACGTCATCAATTTAGCTAACATCCGCCAACCGGACTATCCATCGTCAATTAACGAATCGCGCGGTCCCTTTTCTCCGGGATGTGATTATTGTAGCTTTTAGTGCCTTGAGTGAGCCATTAGGTGACATCCGGTGAAAGGGAATCGTTCGTTAGAATGTGGCGAATGGGAACGCTTTGAGGAGTCATTCAAAACTCTTACAAGAGTGAAATGATTCTTTCACGAGTGAATTTACTCTTACACGAATGAAATGACTCTTTCATGAGTGAATTGATTCTTTCATGAGTGAAATAACTCTTTCAAAAATGAAAAAATGTGAAATGATTCTTTCAAGAATTAAATGACTTTTTCAAGAGTGAAATGACTCTAACAAGAGTGGAAAGACACTTTCACGAGTGAAATGACTCTTTCACGAGTGAATTGACTCTTTCAAGAGTGAAATGACTCTTTCATGAATGAAATAACTCTTTCAAGAGTGAAATGACTCTTTCAAGAGTGAAATGATTCTTACAAGAGTGAAATTATTCTTAAAAGAGTGAAATTACGCTTTCAAGAATGAATTGACTGTTTCATGAGTGAATTGACTCTTACAAGCATGAAATGACTCCTTCAAGATTGAAATAACATTTTCGCATGTTAATTGATTCTTTCACGAGGAAATTGAATCTTACAAGAGTGAAATGATTCTCACGAGAGTGAAATGACACTTTCACATGTGAATTGATTCTTTGACAAGTTTTTTTTTTTAATTCATTATTTTAATCTCTTTGCGAGTGTTATATTTGCAATGGAATTATAGCAACTCTTTGTAAAGATTCGAAATAATTATAATAATTATAGTAACTCAGTAATTATACCAACTATTTTTAAGAATTCGAAAGAACTCTTTCATAAGAAAGATTTAATTGATACATTCATTCTCACCCAGTTTGCACATCACTATAATCGCAATTATTTGACGAAATGTGTATATGTGTTTGTGAGTGGGAAATAACAAAAAAAGGTCTTATAAGAAATGACACATCAACGTCACATTCAATCGGCACGTTCACCTCTACCTCACTGTCAGAGCGGCATCGATCGGAACGCGTAATGCTTGCGCGCTTTGTTTTCATTTCCCATTTCTACCTACCAATTGTTCATACGTATCCCGTGGAATACCTTTCCCGGAAAGCAAAAATAATGCAAAAAACAGAAGATAATGCTTTTCCGTTCTGCCTCCTGCTTAAGGTGCTGGTGACCGGTAGCGGTTTTTTGCTTTACCCGGCCGGTAGGTTCACGAAAGAAAGGAACGGTTTGTTTGTGTTTAGCAAGCTGAACTTGCTGCTTCAGTGTGGTGAAAACAAAAGAGAGAAAGAAAGCGAAAATGTGACTTCGAATAGCAGTAATGATGCGTCCCAAAAAGTACGATGGAGGCGCCCGGTAGTTCACTCGTAAAAATGTAAAAAGTAAATAAAACGACTACGGCTGAAACGGCGTGCGATACATAATTAAAGACACCATCCGGGGCGGAGGGGGTTTTTTTTTGCTGTCAGCGCAAACAAACCGGTGTCGTTAGGGATAGTTTTGTTTTAAAAAAACCTGCCTTTCTGCAATTATCTTTTCCATTGCAATAATTGATGTCCCGAAGTGGGACATCTTTTCCCCCAACGCCCCCAAGGGTGGAACCCAGTTGCTTGAGCTGAATTGTTACACAAACGAAAGTTGGCTCGAAATTTCTACAACGAGGGAGGAGGGCGAGGAAATCTTTTCAACGTTTTGACAGATGGTGACACATTCATTTCACATCCGCGAAAGCCGTACTGGGAATGGAAGCTGCGATGTGGTGTTTGCCGAACCACCGAACGGAAGTGTTATTTTATAATTCACATTTTCTTTCCTGCTTCTGCTTCCTATTTTCACGCACCGACCATAAATAAAAGCCTCCGGTTTGCCGCTGGGTAAGCCGGCTTCGCTGCGTAGGAACAGGATGGAAGTTTTAAAAATAAAATAAAATCCGATTTATTTCCTATGCCAGCGAAGATGCCTTTTCGCCACCTGTCGCTGTACCTGTCTCGCACCTTTGTGCTTTTTAACGGATGGATGGGAAGAAACGGCAACACAAAGGCCTTTCTCCCCGCCCGTGTTACCGTTCAGCCATATCGATTTCCGGCAGCCGGATCCGGACCGATGCAAACTCACTGCCTTTCAATTCCCACGGTTCGACACCAATTGCGCACACCGTGATGGTGCTTGCAAAGTTGGCGATTGATTGATTTCTACATTTTTCCTGCTGGCTGTTGCTGTTATGTGTGGCCAACGTAAAGAAATATATTTGAGTATTTTTTTTTCTTCAATTGTTATCTTCTTGCTGTTCAAGTCCCCGGGAGGTATTTGGTGTCGAACCAAAACAGATGCATCCCGGTCGTGGCACCATATTAAACCGAATTGTGCCAAAGCAAGCGTTTGATTTCTTTCTTCTATTTCTTCTCGCGTAAATTATTGCGTTTCCCTTCGTTTCCGATAGCGATCAAACGCTGCTCGGTGAACGACATTCGATTTATTATCTGTCCGGTGCTATATTTTACGCTGTGCCATAAATAGCGTTTTTGGAAATTTCATTTTTCCATTTACTTTCTCTTTGGCGCATTCTATAATTGGAGTTATTCATCCAATTAACGAACCGAAGATGTAAAGCTAAAAAAAGAAAGTTCCACTTTTGCTCGCACTTAGGTTGGAAACATATTTTTAAACCAGCTTAAGGTGTGGGGAGGACAGGCAGAACCAGCACTGTCTGATCGCATTAGTTGTGGTTGAATGCTTCGTGCGAACACCTTACAGATGGAAGCATTGACATCTGAAGAAGGGTGTAAAACATCCTTTCCGGAACGATTGATCCGACCCTTAGCAGATGTAAGCCATGTTCGAGGTTGCTTATTGGTTATACCATTAACCTTTAAGGTTATTGCATCATTTTTATAGCACTTTCGTCCTATCGCAGCGTGCTGCAAATCTAAATCATTTCCCATCACTCATCGTCGACTGGATGTATGCATCTGGAAAATGTAACGGAAGTGTACAGCTGAAATATTATTGAATGCGAGAGATTGCTCGATGATTATTATATCGTGATTAAGATATGAAGCATTTAACCACATATTTCCGTATGAAAAGATAATCATTTTATGAATTAATATCATTTTTTATAATTTTGGTATAAAATACCAGGCGCCTCCATCGCTTAAGGGAATTTGTTCGGTCGTTCGATTTTCATTCAGCTGCTGAAAAAAAAAAGATTTTAGAATTGTGTTTTAAAATCTCGCCAATGAATATTTGAGTACTATGGTAATAAAACCTAACGAAGTTAAGTATAGCAAAAAAAAAATATCTTTTTTCATTCGCTAGTCTCTCTCTCTTTTCTTGACTCTATAACCTTAAAGGTCATTCCGACCATTTCCGGCTTACTAGATTTATTTTTATCACGTAGCTGGATAATCAGTCCTTGCTACGGAAAGACGTTCCGGATGGGATTTGATACGCGGTCCTGCCGTTTGCATCCGGCGCCGTTCACCACATACACCACCCAACCGCCTTTTTATCACATTTTTGGACGCGCAATATTACTCATACCTAGATAATATACTGTGTTTCAATTTCTCCGAACTTGATAAATGTACATCTTGCTTTGAAAGCTACTGGGCGCCTCCATTGATTGAAAATCACCAGGCGTCTCCATCGATTGAAAACCACCAGGCGCCTCCATAAGCAAAATACAATCATAAATATTTTTTTCATATTTTTACTTACATCCTTACCACAAACAACCATTCGCTGATGAAAAAAAGCGTACGTACCAAAAACATTATTACAACCACTCTCCAGCATATCAATCACTTTCCTTCAAGCGACAGTTGCTTTACCAAAATCTCACTCACCCTCGATCCGGTCATAATTTACCCGATTTGTAAGGAGGGTTCCCCGGGCATTTGCACGTTTGCATAAACGTATGAATATCCTTCACAAAATCCTCCACAAAAAAAAAGAAACAAATCTCGTGCATGATTCGTACGATTGATTTTCTTCCGCTGTCGAGTGTACGGTCAAGTGCACAAGAGCATCAAACGTGCGAGGTAAGGTGTGAGGGTCAAACAAATATAGCGTGAAAGCATACGGACCTTTGTAGGTTCGCATGCTAGGTACCCGTTTAACTTGTGAAAAATGTGAGAGCAATATAGCCAATGGAGACAAGGGGAAGAGAGAAAGAGAGAAAGAGAGAGAGAGGGAGGGAAGGAGGGAGGGAGAAAGGGAGAGTGAAAATAGCATTTCACATGCTATTTGCTTTATTCCGCTTGGAAAACATTTCAAGCTCGATTCCATTCCTGTTGGTATGGTTGACTGAATAAAAGCAGTAAAAAACACATTTACGGAGGTTTCCGAACGGTTAGGGGTTGTCCTCGGTCAATAGTGTGGTTGCTGCGATTTAATGATTGCTGTGCTTTGATGTGTTTCTCTTTGCAGCTCGACGGTTCGCTCGTGTTGACAAACCTGACCGCTAAGGACGGTGGCCGGTACACGTGTTCCGCAGCAATACCAACCCTAACGACCGTTGCCGTACTGGAGGAACCGGAAGCAGATACATCCTCCTCGTCCTCCTCCTTTTCTTCTTCCACCTCCACCAACGACACTAGCACTGGGGCAGCGTACGATCCAGGTGATACGACTGCCGGGTACGAGAATATCACCGTCGAACCGTACGACGGTGAGGAGGGCGATGGTGACGGGACGTCATCGTCCGCAGCGGAGGAACACTTTGTCGAACTGCTGAAGGTGAACGTGAAGGTACGGACACCACCGTTGGCGGTGTCTAACTTTTACGTACGTGCATCTACCATCATTGCGGTACTGGTATGGGAGGTAATGCCAAACCGGACCGGTGGGTACGCGATACGCGACTTTACCGCCGAGATGCGCAAGATGCGCGAAAGCAACGACAAACCGGAGCTGCCTTGGGAGACGATTGATCCGCGCCACATCAGCCCGAACGCGGTAAGTCGGTGCTTGAGGATGACCATGTCCGTGCGATTTATGCTTAACCGGGTGTCTCCATCTTCAACTTTACAGCGCCAGCTTGAAATCTATCATCTCATCCCGAACACGACTTATGAGTTCCGGATCTGGGGCAACAATCAGCTCGGTGCCGGTGAGATCGTCACCATCCTTGCGACCACACAACCACGCATGGAGGAGAAAGGTACGTCAAAGCAATCCATCTGACAGCTGTGTGACAGCTGTTGTCACCTATGTCACACTACCTGTCAAATTTGACACTGTGTTTTTGTTTTGTTTTTGTTTTTTTAATCATTTTGTTCCTGCACCACCTTGCCACGCATCTCATCGAACTTATATTTTTCCCACCCAAAAAAAAACATATGCACACACAGATCTCGTCCGGCGCATCATGATCGATGCGAAGAATTTTGACACCCGCGTCTGGATAGCGGCCGTCGGCATCGTGATGGGTACGCTGGTCATCCTATCGCTCGGTACCTGCATCGTACTGTACAAGGAGTGCCGCGAACCAGCCGGTAGTACAAACGATTTTCCTCACCGCTGCTAACCAAAGCCCCTTCCCTCACCTCACCCTTTCGCCGTCACGTTCCCGTAGCTGTCAACACTCCATTTTTCCCACCCATCACTCCCTTTTCTCAAATACTCCGCCGTTAGCCGGGCCTTTATCTAAGCCCGGGATTGTAGCGATATGTTTTGTTTTACTGGCGTTTTTTTTGTTGATTTCCCATTTCCTATGCCGTACCACTCTCTATGCCGTAGAAGTTAAGCGTAGAAAAAAAATTCACCACGCCTATGTGGCAAGTGCCTGCTCAGTAGCAGTAGCTGCAGTAGTTAGTAGCGTTAACCGAGTTTAGTTTTGTTTCATTTGTATTCGTTACGCCTACATGGCTTCCCGTACGGTAGTGAATGGCATGGATTTTTTTTTATTTGTTTGTTGTTTGAATTCGTTACTTGTTCGTCCACACACATACACACATGCATATACACCCAAATAAACACACCGTAGCATCCGGCTTGAGTTTCGTTCGTAGTGCAACTGTGTGGTGCACTAAAAGGCAAACAGAAGCACAGGGTATCTAGCACAAAGACAATAAACTGTCATCTTTAGTACAGCTAAGTAATCCATCTGACAGCGCGGTTCCAGCGTCTACCAATCTGTACGGTAGCTCGTGTATACTTCCTGTTTCGTTACTTTAGCTGGCGTTGCGCAAGTAGAATGTGTTTGTTTAGCGTTAGTAGCGTTTTCACCAGCAGGTGTAGCCTAGTAGTGGCACATTATTATTTAGTTTTTACTACACTATTGTTACATGGCCAGATCTCTCGATACTCCACCATCACGCAACAAACAAAACGAAGAAAAGAAAATCAACAATTTACACGAACCAACAAGAAACCGTTTCAAATTTAGTTTTTCATTTTTGTACCAAGAAGTTCATGTTTGTTTTGTTTTTTTTGTTATCACCATTTCCTTTTTGTTGCCGTTGTTTTACGCTGTAGTTTGTTTGCGATGCACCGAACGCCTACGTCACTCAACTTCTGAAGATCCGAAAAAAAACACACACAAGAAAGCGATCCTGTGGCAGTGTAAAAGGTGGATTGCGAGCGATAAAAGGATCGAGTCGTGCTATCCGCTGCGACATTAGCAAATCGGTTGTCCAGAGCGTTTAAGCCTATTTTGCAGGCGCTTGCATAAATTCGTCCGCAAGCTTCACCAATCGGGGCTCGAACGATGCGTGTACCGCGCTGCACACGCATACACGTACGCGTTGCAATTCCGTGTGCCTTGTTGATGTTGTTGTTCTGTTGTTATTGAAGTGCGTTATTTGTGTCTGCCGTTCGTTCGACATAGTTACCCAGCTACCCAGTTATTCTTCTGTTTTTAGGTTTTGTTTATTTCCCCCTGTTTTCTATAGTGTCTAGCGTTTTGTTGTGTGCTAGAGAGTGTTATATACATTTTGCGTACCTTGTAACCGTTTTAGCCATCACCTATAGCACACCCAACACATGCCTCCATACACATACTAATACAAAACAAAACATGATAATAATAAACGTATCCCATGCCATTAGATGTATCGATAGCGGCAGCGAACACTCACCTCGCCCTTCTCACACTCTATGTCTCTCTCTCTCTCTTTCTCTAACATGGTTTTTTTCCCCCCTCCCGTACTCTTACATTTACTTCACTCGCAACAAAACCCGTACTGTGCAAACGGCGCTCGGTTTTGCACAAATCCGTATCCTGAAATACTACGCTGCTACTGCTAACCAAATTGTCAAACAAAACAAACCCGGTATGACTTTTTATGGCACCAAAAACAAAACAACTGTCAACGGGGAACGTGTCACTGTCAACAACACTGGCACACTCATGCAAATATAAACATACACACACACACAGCTACCGATAAAGACGAGGAGCTGGACAGTCTCGAGCTGGTACCGAACATCATCCTGAATCCGGGCTTTTGCGACTCGGACGACCAAGGTCAGAACCCGCTGTCACCGCCGATACCGCGCACCCTGCCGTACAATCGCTACCGAAGCAATGGCCACGACGGTACCGGTGCGGGTGACGACGACGACGACGATGATGACGACGAGGAGGAGGAACCGATGACGTTCAGCCGGCGGATGTCAATCTTCTTCACCGGCAACACGATCAAGCGGATTTGAGTGAAAGTATTCCCGGAGGACTCCGTGTACTACTGAGCAGCTGTCCGATGCACTATAGAACCACCGGTGATCTGGAGTGCTTCAGCCCATGTACTTAAGCGAGCGCGCACACATACTCACGAAGAAACCAAAAAAGAAACAACCACAACAACCAACCGAATTGTAATGTAGGGTGAAATATAAAACAAGGGTGCACACCGCACGGATCTGTTGGGGATCGGATCAATGGCACTGACAGACTAGCGCGCTGTCAGCTACTAAGAGGAGCAGCTGAGCAACTAAGTGAGAGGAATGTAGTGCCTCGCACACTCACACACTAACACACGCAGAGCAGGGTAGCAGCGTGTGTGCACGAGTCAAGAGTATCGTTGCGCCACAACCATGCATGCCTTCGGTGTGTAACAACCATGCCCTCTACATGATATGATCCCCGATCATGATGTGATGGGACGGCTTTCCCTATAGATGGCGCTGGCAGTAGACACTGTGTGTCTCAGTAAGCAACGCCAGGTCAGTTCAGTTGTTTTTTCGATGTGCCTTTGCTTTCGTCTGCGAGTTATGTTTTGATTGTGTTTTGTTTTGAGTGAGCTCTGCAGAATACAAACACCCCGTTCCTGTCACAGCATCATCCCATTCTTCCCAAATCTTCATGGCCTTCACTTATCGGAATCAAATGACATCACAGATTACACACGGCTTAGGATTTGAATATTCTTATCAACCAATATCACTCCCGAAAACAAAAGCCTACACTATGGGTAGGCTGCGATACATGCTTTCCTTATTTCTACAACGCTATCAACTCTTTGGAGGCGGCCATTTTGAAACAAGTCATCCCGTTCGCTTGTTTCCGGACAAAATCGACTGACTAATCTGATAGTGTGTAAGGTTAAACGGGAGTAAACTCTCGATAAGCACAAGTCCTCGCACTTTGCCGCGCACCACGAGGGTTGGGTAGAGTGGTGTTGCTGTAGTAGCCCTTAACCCTAAGCGCCCCCATTTGGAACAGCAAGCAGCAATACAATACCCGGGGATTGTAAGTGATCGCTAAATACAATAATAAAAGAGATCGTACAGGAGAAGCAGGCGGGATGCACCTTTTTACGTAAAACCCACACGGTGATCCCACACTTTGTAAAGAATATCGCATGGTGAAAGATCTTCCGGCGTACAGTAATAGGAGGGTTTTTGCTCTTTTCCTCGGTACGCTTAGCACGCATGCAAACTATGAGTGAAAATTTATGATAATGATATTAATTCATAAGTAAAATCCTTCCTAATCTCCCACCCCAATTAAAACCACCACCCTGTATCCCGCACCACACAAGGGTAGATGTTCGTCGCGCACATGCTAGTAGGCTAGTGGAGTTTGGAATGGACGATAGCTACATGAGCTATAGTACCACACATTGACAACTAGGGTATAATGTGGAGATGCATTATTGACATAAAAGACGAGTGCGCGAAACAAAAAAAAAACAAAAACAAAAAAGAAGGTTACAACAAAAAACAACTGGCACATGTTAGCTTCTCACCATAGCAAAAACATAGCAAAAAAAACAATTGAAAATAAGATGGTGACATTTTTGACAGCAAAACCAGGCACCGTTTCGTTTAAGCGCTAAACGGTTGAATACTTTACGCAAAAAAAAATGCAAGCGCCCAATCCTACTATGTAATATGAGTGAGATGGTGACGCCCGCTTCCGAGGCGATAAGCTATTCGAAAATGTTCCACACTTGTACTTGTTTGACGTTTCGTCTTAGTAGACAGTTTATACATAACCACAATGTTTATCCCCATTTGCTTCGTGCTGATTGTTTGTTGGATCGACACTGCCTGACCTTTTTGGAATGTAATTTTTTTATTTAATTTTTGTAATCTAATGTCTAATCTTCGTTTCATGCTGAGAGCAATTGTGACACATGACATTTTACAATGATTAAAATATTTTTAAAAGCTAGCAGGAGCGCAAGGAGCAAAATTCTCTGACAGTTTATCAATTGACAGTAGTTTGACAGTTTGACATAAATGTCAAATAATGTGTTTTTATCGTTTCCATATATGTATATGTTACACTACTTAACATCCGTCCGGAAGACCGTGAAAGCTTCGACACTACATTATATGCGTACCCTGTCGGGCTTGTATGGTGTGACTTGCATTCACTGGACCATTAAACAAATCAGTACGAAGCGTATTACCGTGTGCAACAATCCTCTGCTTTTGCGTATACTAAGCTGCTTATCGTCTATTTGCTACTATCATTAATCTCTTTTGACGGTTGTGTACGGTCGGTAAACGGCTTTAGCATTCACCGCCGTGGGGCACCACTCCCACGCTACCGCTGTCATTTTGACAGCGCCGCCTACCGGAATAAAAGTTTCTCTCTTCGTCTTCTAAATGGCTTAACGTCCGTTCCCGCTAGAGGGCCGCCTATTGGCATTCTAGACTTATTTATATTAAACACAGCCGGATGCGCTATGCCATTTCCACGGACTGCTCCCACAGAAAGTGGTGATGTAAAAATGGCAGCTGGTAGTAAACAAAAAAAAGGAAGAACAAGTCAAAAACAAAAACACAAACATCAAACCACACCTACATAACATCCTTAACCGCCTTTATAATCGTAAGTGAAGCAGACTCACCGAAGTCACCATTTGCTTTTGCAAGCTTTTGTGCATGGTACGGTGACTGCTAAACACCGGCGCACTCTTTGTAACTTAACTGTACACACACACACATACATACATAACGAAACACTCGAACAGGCGTGCGTGTGTAACGAATTTCGGAGGGCGTAAAAAAGAATGCGTCAAAGCGCCAGCAGAGTGTTTGCAGCAAACGGACAAAAATAAATTTGATCACTTGCGCGTGTGTGTGTGTGTGCATATGTTCCGCGGCTGCAATATTTATATACATAAAAAGGAGCCTTTTTGATAAGTGGAAAAAAAGGAAACAATACTTTAGTGTAAAAAAAAGTGTAGACAAAACAATAAGTAACCCATTTTGACGGAAGAGACACACTGCTAAAAAGAAAATTTGACGAACAAAAAAAGGGGGGAAAAGTGCCGGCAAATATCAAATTGCGGAAAGCGAAAACGCATACGTAGGAGATGTTTGTGTATACGTGTGTCTGTGTGTAAAAATGAACCCGTACTCGGAAACAGGTAGTGAACGATATAGTAATGTCGGTTCGAACGATAATGTCGATACGATTCTGTTGTATAAAAAGTTACAAATGGTGACAAAAGAAACTCGCGAGACACACACACACACACCGACAGACACAAAACACAACGCTGTTGTACACTTAGAGTCGCACGCTTTTTATATTAAAAAGCGTATGCGAACCGTAGCTTGCCCGTACGGTGGCACGAAGGTTGTTGTTAATGTTAATATCAAATCTTACTTTAGACAGTTCGGTTGCGACAGTGTGATGGACAGTAACAACAGGTGCGCGTGTATAGGTAAGACTGTAGCAGATTGAAACACTAGTTGTATAAAGCAAACCAAACCAAGCATACTAGCAGCAACTTATTGGGCGCTTCTGGGAGAGAACACACACAGAGACACACGAAAACATTTATAAATCAACGGAGAGCTAACTTTCACGTAGACTATAGCCGGAAGTATCGGTTGCCTGTGCAAAACCTTATAAATGGACACCGTCAACGGTAACACTGTGTTTGCCGTTTTTTCCTGATTGCTGGTTAGTGTTTGCCATCGTTGTAGTTTGGCTTCTGCTCCTGCGGTTGGTTTTGAGCCATTTGTTAGATTGTAAAGTGATACCCATCATCCCATACCGGTCTAGCAGTGAGCGACCTGGAAGACTTGTAACGCTTCCCGCGCCGAAGGTCCGAAGTTTTGCAAAACATGATTTCAATAACACACACACACACAAAACCCGAAAAGAAGGAGAAGAAAGAAGAAAAAAAAACACGCGCCTACCATATGCAGTTACAAGTTAATACCATTTATTGGAGCCATGTTCGGAGGCGCCAGCTGTCAAACAACCGCTACTACTATTGTTAGTAATACTGCGCTACAACTACTGCTACTATCAGAATACTGTTACTCCTACTGTCCCTGTGTGAGGTTTATCCGACGTTTATCCGATGCCGAACAGTGGTGGATTGGAGTAGCATCATCAAAAGAAACCTTCAGCACACAAATAGTCGAGCAAAACATGGTGACAGAGGGAAATGAAAGGGAAGCAGATAAATTGAGAGAGAGAGAGAGCGCGAGAGGGAGAGAGAGAAAGTTGATCAAACAGAGGATTAGATGTAGTCGTGTGGTACTTCTAGTAAGTAAACCAAAGCAGGAACCAAAGATATACTGTCACCCTAGCACCAGTATATACCAGCCATATCAGGTACTATCAACTTAGCCCAGACGTTGAACGAAGCCGTGCGCAACTTTTGCTCTTGTAAAGTCGCTACTAATGTAATAGACCGTAATCTGGATTTTGTATGCGAGAGATAGATAGGAAGCGCCTCAATGTCTAGATTCGGAATGCCTGAGCACACATTTACACAAATACACACACACACATACCAAGATTATCGTGTTACGTTACAGCGTCGTCACACCGATTCTTAGTAGCGGTTTTTTTTTTTCAAAGTATTTAAACATTGCTCAGTAATGTGAGTAATGCTTGTGACGGTATCATTTCGAAACGCTACATCAATCTCGGCAAGAGCATCTTCAAGCAAAACGCTATACCCCAAAAACTCCCATCCGGGCGACAAGTGATCTTAAACGAGATATACACACAGAAAGAGAGAGAAAAGGAGAGAGATAAGGGAGCGAGAATTAAACTATCTGTAAAAAAAATCAACAAGAACAAAAAAAAAAGAACAAAGGGACGAGACTGAGAGAGCAAATGCATGACTACTGATAGAAACTAGCGCAAAACTAAAACAAAAAATATACTTATATGCATCGCAACTACAAGTTGTAGCTTACTACGCCTATCTTTCCACAACTATTCGCTCTGCTGAACGGTTCAGTACGAACGCGGTACGTTTCTTCATTCGTTTTTATCTGTTAATTCACAACTTTAGTTTTTGCTACGTTTTATCACATCCACTGTACTTACTACGGTATACTTAGAAACATTCAAACGAACTCTCACATTCACAACACAAGCTTCCAGATTGAGTGATTGGTTCGGGAGTGTGCGAATGCGTGGGTGTCTGTGTGTGCATGTGGAGAGAATTTCCGTTTGTAGTACCGCCATCTATCGGGAATCATTCCTACTCAACGGTTGAAGATCTACATTCAACGTTAGCTGCATCCCCCGGGAAGGAACACATACCGCCTTTTTGGGGCGGGTTTTTTTGTTTTGCTTCTTCTACTTCTCAAACAGGTGGAGATAACCCTCGTCCGAGCGTGCAACGGCCAACAGCGTTTCTCCCAGTGCTCGTATTCACCTCACAGTTGTAGCATGACTTTTAACCACATTTTTACCATAAAGCAACCACAAACGCACCACTACCCTGAATGACTGAATAGGGGCCGCGTACGAACGAATCCAAAACTAAATCAAGTTTGTTTTTTTCTTTCGTTTGCTTTTAACTCAGTTACCCTTAGCTTACACCTGACACCTTTTTTGTTTTTACTTTTATTCGGCTGTACCGTAATGACAGTTTGAGTGCTATAAAATCTACTCATGCTCACACTACTACCACCACTACTCATGCGTTTTCTTCTGTTACAATTACAAGCAATCATCAGCAAAAAAACTGGTCATGTTTCTTGATTATAGCTCACCGTTTCTTTTATCGATTACCATTTACATATCTCTTGTTTCTTGCCTCTTTGCTCTTCTGCTCAATTTCTTGGCTCCGTTTATTCAAGTAACCATTTTTCTTCTTCTACTACTACTACTACTACTACTAATTCTACTAATACTTGTCCGTTTGTTTTTGGCACTGTTTTCTTCAATATTCTCCGTATTTTCTACCGCAATGGTCATGTTACCGTTTTGCTTCTACCTGTTTTCTTTTAATAAAACTTTCTTTCCTTTTTCTTATTGCCTTTCGGTTACCAAACCTGTTACCGCTCATTTCCCCAATTCCACCCCGTTTTTATACCCTTCAAACTTGCAATACCGTTCTACTAACTGTGTTCTCTTTTTCGCTCGATACTGCCGGATCGAAAACCAAAAACAAAAACCCTGCGGCTGGTGCCCGTTCCGGCGTATTCTCCTGTCTCACTTTTCACGATCTACACAGGTTTGTCCGAGACAAGCGAAATTTTCTAATCTATTCCCTTGCTAGCAAGTGGCCACCGTCACCTTAATGTCACGGGACTTGATAAACGTGACGGTAGCGCGAGCAACCCTTCCACCCGACACAATCGGAGCACTGTGGGCCCAAGTATATTGAAATTTATATGCAAAACGAAAAAAAAAAATCAAATCAAACAAAAGAAAAAAAGCAAAAAAAAACTGAAGCCAATTGCTGGAGTGACACATTATACACCAATCGTCATGCTTGACAGACGGTTGACTAACTAATCCAACACCTTTTCGCCTTTGCGAACAAAGTTTTACTACACAATATTTCGATCGATTAGTACCATATATTTGCTAGTGCGCCCAACTAAGGCAAACGAACGGTTGCGCACCCATTTTCAAACCTCTACTCTCATTCACTATTAACTTTGAACTTATTCTAAAAAAAAAAAACAAAACGGATGCCGATTCCTGAAAGCTTTACTTATACACGTATGGAAAATAAAACGTAACGCCGAACATTAGTGATTAGCCGGGTGCAATTCTACTTCACGTGAAACCTAGTACAGCGCAGCGACACAACAAACAATGGAGAAAGCAATAAAGTGATGAATATTAACAAACGCGTTTACAAACTCGGGGAACGGGGTTGAGCATGCCAAGCGACGGAGCACAATCAACGGTCGGATCATTGGATGACACGGTAAGATGGCCGCGTGACCCTTTAGCAAGCGCTAGGTAATTTGCAGTGACGAGCCGCCATTAGTGAAAATACTTAACGCGTAAAGTTTTACAACAAAAAACCGCCGAATCGTTCCTAAAGGTTTCCGAATGGGTGTGTGATAAAGAAAAAGACAGCACCCAGATCGATATCATATCTTTCTTTTTTTTTCGATGGGAACACAAACAGTAAAAGTAAACAAAACAAAAAAGTAATTTAGTAGCTGTATTAAAAAAGATCCGATATTAAATGTGTTACTTCATTGGGTCGTCTGCTTGATTGTATTTTGAATGAGTTTTAAGCGTCTTGAAGAATGCATTCATACTTTTGTAGGTACATTTGTACTAGTTAACGCCTTTTAACAACTTGGTTACAAAATTTGAAGTATTTCTTTATCATCCACAGTCTTTTAGCAGTGTAAAAAGTGCATATTTACAAGAGCGTGTATTCAAAATGCATTTCAGTAACTAGCGTCACATAATGCACCTTTACTCCACACAAGAACTGTTTATATCACTCATCAAGTCAACATGAAAATAGAATTTACTAGAAATTATAAAATGGAATTGAACTTAATTTCATTTTACTTTTTTTATTTAACGATTGTTTAGACAATTTTAATTGATTTTAATGATTTTAAGCGCCTTTAATTTTTATGTTTATAGTTAGTATTTGTTTTGTTTACTTTAATCAAATTACTTTGAAAAGCTTCGTTGACAATATATGTATTTCGTATAGCTTTTTTATATTATTTCTTATAAGATTTATTTACTCTTAAAACAATTGCTTTCTCAATTATCACTCCTTATCTCTCTCACGCTCTGTGTACCTCTCTCTCTCTCTCTCTCTCTTTGACGTATAAAAACAAAACACTTAAGTAACTTCAATGCTGGTTATTTCGCACCAACGCCATCAATAAACGAACAAATGTTTGTTTAAAAGTACAAACATCGCTAGTATAATCATTTTCCCTGACACATGATCTCAACAAATTCTATGCACTTTTTTATAACAAGTGTCATTTTTTTAAACTTTTACAACACCTCCCATTCGTATGTGTTCGCTTGCGAGATGTGTTTGTGAACAATCAAGGTGAACAACATCCCGATTACTTCAAGTAAATACAAAACTACACATTGAAATGGTTTAAGCAAAGGCAAAGAGACCAACACTTAGCGACAGAAAATCAATACACATTTAAAGGCACGGTAAACAGACGCATTACTGCTGGCAAATGTATATTACCTATATTTTCCGGATCGGTTCGAAAATCGAGGGCAAAGAATTAGGGAGGAGAAAGAAATATTATCGCTGGTGCAGGTGCAATGAGGGTATGAGTAAAGAATAAATAAAATATTTGAATATTTACATTAATGATTCGCAACAAACTACAACGGTGTGCTGGTCGTTCTGTATGTTTTAACGGTTTTTAGTGACATTTACATGATGATAATAAACTTACGACAGAACAGTTTGTTGCTGCATTGTATTTGAAACGTATTTGAAAATGCGTATTTTTTTTCAAATACGCGGCACAACGTATTTTATTCATGTTTTGTTTTTCAAAAATATAAATTATTTGTGCACATACGACTGTGCAATGAGCATGTAGCATAATCCACCCCGTAACTTGACAGCTAAATGGAGAAGTCAACCAAGGCGTTTATACGCTTGATGGCGTTCGATGATGCTTGTCAAATGCTTTTTGTTTCCGCAGCTGACCAGCAGTAGACGAAAAGAGAGCGCTGTTAATACATTGTTGTCGCTATCTCGTTTTCTCATGCATCGGTACGTCGCATCTGTGCTCCAGCAGTATGTTAAAAACGAAAAACAGCATACCGAACGGGAAAAAAGTATCAACATTGAACATTAGCAGTTAATTCTAATGCATTTCGAGTGTAAATGATTCGTTTTTTAGTGCAAATCGTTTGTCTGGAAACGTTTGTTACAGTGCAGTCGATACTTTAACACTCAAATCAACAATCTAGCACCCTGTTTATCGAAAAGGTATGTAACCGTATCGGCACACGAAGTGCGTAAGAACGTACAATAACAAAATTTGTTACAATTTTTAGGATTTAGCTGAAGCCAATGAAAATGTTTTCTTCCTCTAAAAAAGAAGCGATTGAAACGCTTCTACGCCTGTAGGTAAGTTTCTAGGCAGCACAAGTTTTAAGGCAACAGGCCATTCCGAAACAAGCGTTCAAGCATAACATTTGTTTTCGTATGGTTTTGTTTTAGTTTTCCAAACTAGTCTTTGCCATTCATCTGCCTCGAGAAAGGCGTTGTGTGACGAAAATAATTTAGTGTAAAAGCGGCAAACGACGATTAAAGGTAAGTGTTTGACAATGAGTCAGAATGTGCTCGGTGTTGCTCATAACATAACATCGGAACGTATTAATTAAACGAAAGCGCAACAGTTTTTGCAACCAGCTTGTAATAATAGTTTAGTATGAATGAAAATAAAGCCCGTTAAACACGCTTCAAGCTGTTCCTTGTTCTGTTGGTTTCTATAAAAATTAGTTCTAACCAAAGCACTTCCAATCTTGTCAATTCGAACATCAACCCTTCACAATTTCGTTAAGCGCATGTATCCCAAAAGATACATGAATGAAAACAATGTTGTGGTTAAACTAATTAAAGCTGCCTTGTCTTTTTAGCAGCTCACCATGGCAACTACAAAAACCGAAGGAACAATCGCTGCTATGCTGGGACGAAATCTTAGCTACGGTTCGGACGACACAATGTCCTCGCGGCTAGAAAGCATGGTTAACAATGAGTTCTGCTCGGACGTAACGTTCATCGTCGGCGCTAGCAAGAAGCGTATCTACGCACACAAACTACTCCTGGTGATGGCGTCCGAATACTTCTACGTAATGTTCTTCGGCAATTTTGTCGAGGCGAATCGGAACGAGGTTACGCTCGAAGATGTCGATCCGGACGTGTTTCTTGTGATACTGCGCTACATCTACTGCCTGAAGGTGGACATCACGTTCGACAATTTGCGTGACATATTCGACTGCTCGCAAAAGTACATGCTGACCGATTTGCATCACCAGCTCGGATGCTTTCTGCGGGATCAGGTCGAGGAGACGACAGCACTATCCATCTTTAATATCAATCGCTACTACGCCTACCCGATGGTGGACGAATCTTGTCTGGAACTGATACGTAATAATCCGCTGTACTATTTCAATCACGTCGATTTCGCCACCATCCACCGGGAGTCGCTGTTTAAGATATTCTCCTCGTGGGCGATTAATTGCACGGACGATCAGCTGAGCAGTGCGCTCGACATATGGGAAGAGGCAAACCGGGAGGAAGACACACAGGAGCTGCGCATGATCGTGAAGCTGAACAAGCGGTACCACAACTGTCTGAAGCTGATCGTGTTTGGGCAGAACATGAACGATGTGTTCGTCGAACCGGCCGACGATCTCAATCTGGGCGTCATGTCGGATATGCCACTGTCACTGTACGGGCTGGGCGTGTATCTTCTCTCCAAGGCGAACGTCATATCGGTCGAGCTGAAAATCTACGAAGAGGACACGGAAATCAGCTCGGATGTGTTCGAGTGTCCGAACCCCTGCATCAGCACGGTACACGTGGCCGATCTGTTCTTCGAGGAGGTCGTCATGGTGCCGCGCAAAAACTATCGCATCTCCATCAACATGTCGCCACCGTGCAAGCAGGTGTTGCTACGCGAACCGCGCACCTACCATGAAAAGATCCGGCTCGTCATCATGTACCCACCGGGCGACCGCAAACCGATCGGGATAGCGCACGTGTACTGCAAGGAGCGTAGCCGGGAGCCGAAGAAGAAATGAACAGCAACTGTCCGTACGAAGTGGGTTTCGTATTTGTTGCAAGCGGTGTTTGGAAATGGTGCATTTTGTGGGATATGATTTGTTTTATTATTTTTTTGTTCCATTTCCCGTCCCATTTCCACCTGTAAGTTCCTTTTGAACAGTTCGATCATTATTTCCTGAGAATATAAAGGAGTTTGTTTGTACCGCTGTACAATGGCGGACGTTTTTCGAACGTATTTTCGATGCTGACTTTTCTTTGCTTAGACCTGTAGCCGAAGGACCGATAGAGTATAATAATTTTGTAAAAAGGTAAAACTATTTTTGGGAGGACATACAGTTTAACACGGGAGTCGTACAATACGACTTATAAGGCACTTGGAGGCCTCCAAGTCGAATAGTCCAATTTGCCGAGACTTGAAACAAACGCAGTCTTATACAAGAAATCGTAAGAGGATGTTGTTATGTTTATTCATATTGACTAGTGATATGTGATTGAATGGGTGAAGTAAATCTTTCTTATGAGTGAGTTAATTCAAATTTCCACAAAGAGTTATTATAACTCCTTTGCAATATAACTCACTCAAAGAAATTTCATTAACGAATATTATTTAAAAAATGCGAAATTTCACATATGATAGAGTCATTTGAATCTTAAAGGTGTTATTTGATTCTCAAAATGACTCTTTGCTGCGACCTTTGACTCACTCATAAACGAGTCATATCACTCTTGAAAGAGTCATTTAATTCAATATTGATATCCAACGTTTCTTTCAGGTGATGTGCAATCTTATGATGGTGATGAAGAATTTAGATAGGATGGTCACCCCACACGCGCCCGCTTAACAATTTCGTACTTAAGAATAAGTATTCAAAGAGTCAGTCATAGATTCATTCATGTGGGTCACTCACTCAGAGTTAACTGAGCTTTACTCAATTTACACATCTCTATTATTGACGCACGAAACTGTTAGATACGAACACACCCAGTACGGTTGCTAAAAGGAATTCGCCCTTAGCTGGCGACTATTTCTTTGGTGGCTTCGGTAAGCCACTGGAAGGCATCTGGGTCGTCCTGCTGTAACAGCAGCGGTCCGACCTCGTCCATTACCCGCTGATGATACGCATTGAGCTGTGCGATTTCGGTCGCAGACAGTAGCGTCAGATCGATCAGCCGCTGTTGGATCGGTACGAGCGTGTTCGTGTAGAAGGTAAGCGCACCGCGACCGTTAAAATCGTACGGTACGGTTGCTTTCACCACCTGCACAATGTCCTCGATGCGTACACCGAACTGGCCGGGCTGGTAGTACCCAGGCTCGTTGGACGAGAACATGTTCTCCACCACGCCCTGATTGCTCGGTGACGCACTGTTGGAAACGAACGACGGTGGATACTCGTGCACGCCGAGAAACGAACCAATGCCGTGCCCGGTACCGTGACCATAGTCAAGCCCGACGTCCCACAGTGCTTTGCGGGCGAGCACATCGAACACGGTACCGGATGCACGCACCGGGAAGACGGCCGACCCGAGGCTGAGGAAACCCTTCAGCACGCGGGTGAAACATTCGCGCTGGAAGTCGCTCGGTTCGCCAAGATGTACCGAACGCGTTACGTCCGTCGTACCGTCCAGATATTGACCGCCGGAATCGATCAGATAGATACCGTCCCGCGTGATCGGCAGATCCGTCTCCTCGTTCGGACTGTAATGCACTATAGCACCGTTCGGTCCGAACGCACTGATCGCGGTAAAGCTAAGATCGACAAACATGTCCTGCTCGCTGCGAAACTCGCGCAGTTTCGCCGCACCGGAAAGCTCCGTCACGTTACCACCGTCCACCGTTTGCTCCAGCCAATTGAGATAGCGTACTACCGCCGCACCATCCCGTACGTGTGCCCTTCGCATACCGATCGCTTCAACTTCATTCTTTACCGCCTTCAACTTCGCCAGCACACTGTACAGCTGTATGCGCTGATCGCTCGGGATGGCCGCATACAGTGCCTGGCTGCAGGCAGTCGACACTATCAGCCTGTTACCGCCCCGCACATACTCTTCGATCCCTGCCAAAATGTCACGATAATCTCGCACATCCACCACGATGCCTTCCGCCTGAAAGTGTGCTCGTATCGTGTCATTTATACGATCCGGATTGGTGAACAGATGCAGATTGCCGTGAGATACGATTGCGTACGCAAAAAATACGGGATTGTAAAGTATGTCCGATCCACGCAGATTAAGCAACCCTGCCAGAGAAAGGGAGATTGGAGATGAGACAGATAGGAGATGTGCATAGTGAATAAGAGTGAGAGAATGACGACTCTTTTTTGTGTTACTCACTCCTGAATGTTTACATGTCACCGTGGAGAGTCGAGTAGCAAAAAGAGTAAATGAGTGAGTTGATAGTTCGTTAGGTAAAGTGATAAGCATATGAATGTAGCTAGTTGGGTTATTCCTCAAATATTTCATTTCAACTCATGTTTATCTAACATTTCATTTCAACTCACTCACTAACTCTTTATGCAACTCGACTCACCACGGCGATATGAGTACACTCATGAGTGAGTGAAATAACGAAGCCATTACTTATACATTTGCGCTCGGTGTACATGTCTTCGAAATGAGTCGTTAAACGAGTTGGCTCCGTATAACGACTCATTCGCACTGAGTTGATTCACTCAAAAAGAATTGTTATTCTCATGCTTAGGACGAATACTTACATGCGATCTCATCCAGCGCACTGACAACGATCGCGTTCGCACTGTTCTCCTGCAGGATGACGCGCACGGCCTGCACCTTCTCGGATGCACGCTGTCCGGTGTAGGTGAGGGCAAGCGGGCGCAAATCTTCTGATGTTTGTGGTGGCCGATTGTTCCACACAATATCGACCAGATTGCGCTCGAGCGTGATCAACCGATAGCCGTGCTGGGCAAGTACCGCACCCAACCGTTCGTATTCGGTCGATGCGATCAGGAACGGATCGGTCCCGACCTGGGCACCGGGCGATAGATTGCTCAGCAGCCACTCGTCGCGTGTCGGTACACCGGTTAGGCCTTCCTTCATCAGCGTCCAGTACGTCGGGTCGATTTCGTTCTCCGCCTGCAGATGGTAGCGCGAATCGGTCCAGAAGGCGGCCTTGCTAAGCGTTATAATAGCGGTACCGGCCGAGCCGGTAAAGTTGGTCACGTACTGATACCGGCGGTCATGCAGCGAGATGTACTCACTCTAAAACGGACACCAGCATTGCAAAACAAAACCGTGAGTGTGTTTGGAATATCGGTTACCAGCATCGCGTACGTACATTGTGTGCATCGACCGATGGTATGATATATGCCTCGATCGAGTAGTCCTGCATCAGACTCCGTATCTCGGTCAGTATCACATCCATAGACTTCGGTGTCGTATCCTCCATCAGGTCGTCATCTTTGTTCAGTGCCCTAATGGGTACCGTTACGGGATGGGTGAAGAATTAGCATCAATCACAGATAATCAATCCCCACCATGAGTGTAATATGCCATCCTCAAGGGCTTAATCTTGCCCCGAGTGACATTCTTCTTGCCGGTTCGGGAAGCCCTTCTCCCCGACAACTTCCCCACAACCTCTCCAAGTTGTGCGATGGGACGGCCCTAAGTGAGGGCAATAAAGTGACAGCAATTTAAGCAGATAAGTACGCAGAAAACAATACCAATCTAACGTCATACACCGTGAGATATGTGTAGGGAGCGAAAGATTGGCTTCCTGGGTGTGTAACGTTTTTGAATACTGTTGCTAATCTGCCGATAGTCACGGTATCACGGTTCGTACCGTTTTCTTATCTCACTGCAATGAAGCAGCCTCTTCGAAAAATGCTGATCGATGGGCATTGAAAGCAAACAAACCAACAATGCTGGGAGATAAATTCTAGCACTAATGAATGCTCTAATGTTCCTCCTCCCAACGAAAAAAAAACCGCAAAAATCTTACTGATGTCTCCAAAAACTCGGAACATCACCAACAAACCGCTCACCTGCCGAGTGCTACACCACCGCCAACGACCAGTACGAGCAGGGCCGATATACCGACCAGGTAGCGTTTCGAATGCTTCATGGTGCGCCACCTTTGCTCCTGCCGGTTGATCGTACGGGTTGAAGATGTTTCACCGTTGTCCGCTATTTTGAGACCGGATTCTGGTTGTTAAACCAAATTTTTTACGCACAATGGTCACGTACACGCAGTGTGTGTTCACTTTCACTTCCACAAAACACTGTGCCGAATGCAGCAAAAACCCACCAACGGTGGTCCGCGCGTTTGTACTCGGGCTGCGTGCGAAACTCAACTACTTATCGAATCCGAACCAGCGCTCGGGTGTCCCGTCAGTCTTTCCGACCGGTCCGGTCGGCCCCCGATCGTAATTGTGAGTGACGGTCCGCACTGCTAATGGAGGTCAGCTTGTGTGTGTGTGTGGGTACTTTTTTGTGTTTGATTTTATTATGCCCGTCGATAGCGAGTGACCAGTGGCAAAAGCTCGTGGTCGTAAAGTATGTGAAATTTGTAATCCTGTCAGTAGGTGTAGGTGGTGGTTGGAAGCGCGAATATGCTACAACCACGCGGACTTTGTAACCTTGACGTTTGGACCTCCGAGCCTGGGTAGTAGGGTTCCTTCACCCTGCACACACCGTGGTATCGTTAGCATCGATTATGTGCCACACACGAACCGTCCAGGCAAGACTTGGTCCGCCGCAAGACACAAGCCACCGGTTTGTCTTAGTAGGTCAGGAAGAGGACGAAAAACAAGGAACCCACACCACGTGGAAGGCGTATGTTTTCAGGCACGCAAACCGGCTAATGTGCCGGAGATAGGGGTGAGGTGGGCATACGAAAATAGGCTAGGGTCAGCTAGTCTTTTGGGTCAAAACGGACGACCTGACGGGTGTCACACACTACCAGTAACACGAGTGTTGTTGATTGGGTATGTATGCTAATGAACACTCGCGAAAGACCTTAACACCGACGACTATCGACGAAACGGCGTAGTAAAAGTAGCCCAAGAAAGAGAGAAATGTACTTAAAAACGTACCACACCAACATCAAGCCGATAAGTCGATAATGGGATTTGTGAGTGTTTTGGCTAATGGGTTTGGTAACTATGTCCGAAATGAAACAGTCGGCAATCTTCGTTGAGACGCTTCAATGTTGCGGAAGTATTTTCGGAAGCTGCAACGAAACTGTCACGAATTACGGAACGAATCGATCATCACCATTTTTTTTTGTTTTCCCGCACAGGATTCAAAGTGCTCAGTTCAGAGAAAGAAACATCACCACCAATTTCACCTTGACATCTCGTGCCAAGCAAACATTTTGCGTCTATGTAGCATAATGAGGAATAGGTCAAACTTTGAAGGTCTACCCAGAACGAAGACGGACTTGATTGGCAAAGAAAATACAACAACGTCACGATACATACGTCGTCCATTGTCGCAGGTAACCTGTCGTATAGGTGCCGGGTTATTCTTGGCTAGGAGAACACTGATTTCTATGCCACCAATTCTCAACCGCACACGAGTGGCACTGTTCCGGTACCGTTCGGGCGAAAGCATCGTAAATCACAAGCCCTTCCGGTTGATGTGGGAGAGAGCTTTCAACCATAGTTGGCCTGGAATACCGTGTGTTCTTTCGCCTTTCATAAACAGATGATGGATGGGACCGGGTTCTTACGCTGATGTACTGTATAGGTGCGCCATCTTTAGTAAAGTATTAAATTCCCTTTTTTAACTATATGTCACTAAATAGTGTCAACAGGTTTGAAAATGTAACTCTTCATTATATAAGTCATTTCCTATTTAGATGTATCTACTGTTGGACAGATATCTGCAGCGATGTTAGAAACTTAAACATGAAAGAAACAAGAATCCGCAGAAGCATTACTAAGAGATCTTGATCATACGGCAAAAGGTTTGTATAACACTTAATATTACCCAGTAAGAAAAAATCAGCTTTAGTGACGAAACAGCGGCTTATTGTCTCAAAAAACCTCATCCGAGCAGAATACAAGCTTACCCACTCTAAAACTTCTCCTCCGATTCTAACTCTAGTATCTGAAAGCTTGTGTTATACTTTGAGTTCTACCCAACGGCATCCAGTTGCTAGTGCGCTACTGCAGCGCATCCCGTTAGCGCCTTTAAGCTTCTGTTATACTTGGAGTTCTAGCTAATAGCAATCAACAGATTGAACAAGCCGTCCATTTCAATTATTGGTCCTTTAGCAAGGGTCTTCCATCATAGTTTAATAGCTCATATCGTTAGACCATCTAGAGTTTAACATTTGGATTAGATAGACAGAGTTCAATTCTCGATAGCCTCCAATAGTGTAAAGCTGTTAGTCTCTCAAAATACAATACTGAAATGAAGAAATAAGGCGCAGTTAGTCATAATTGATATGAAGAGAGCAGATTCATCAAAGAAAAAGAGAGAAGAGAGATTAGAGAGAGGAGAGGGAAAAAGAGAAATAAACTTTTTTTCTCCAATTCTATTTTCTGCTTAAACAGCGCTTAAGTAGCGCTCTTTTAGCATGACACTTGGCTCTAAACATCGCCCTATAAGAGAATCTAAATTCTGTTAAGCTGCGCTGTTTAACTACTGAAATTATACCGCTAAGGAACTTCGATTTAAGCGATGCTTAAATATAAAACCCTTCATATTTTCTTACTAAGTAATACCTCGAAAATTGAAGAATCTCCAATGACCTTGTAATATTAGTAGGACGTGTTCTGAGGGTATTTAGGGATGATTTAGCTTCTTCTTCTTAACGGCATGAATCTGCTCTATCGTCTTAAAAAGGTGTCCTCGGAGCGGTCTTTTGAGCTTGCTGGACGGTTTTTCGAGAAATGGCCTCAGTCTGAGATGGCGTATTATCCAGGAGTTGTCTTTTTACGACGTTGGCCTCTTTGGCTCAGATTTTATATACTTGCGGACACAGAGTCCCGTGTGATCGCTACCGTGATCCGTGGGAAGAAATCCATAACTTTGGTGACTTTGCTGTGATCTTGGGACTTCATCAGCATCATTGTGCCGTTCACTCCTATCCGATCGGATCTCCTATCTTATGCTCCATTTCTGCGACAGGTTTTACTCCACTTGATCCAGTCAACGAGATCTCTGGGCTAGCACTTTATGGATAGGTCACGAGTCCACCGAGTCGTGGTTCACCTCCAAAGATAGTACGTAGTACTGGCCGCTTGAAATGGCGAGAGGGTTAGTGTCCATCGCAAGTAATGTCCAAGATTCATGACCATAGAGGACTACCGAGGTTTATATATACTGAAATGCATAGACATAAGTATTTTGTCAAAAATCCTTAAACTACCTGAAAATCTGAAAGGCGTAAAAGACGACTTCAAGCTTTGGAGTTAATTTCTAAAGGTAACAAACTTCTTTTATCGCAGATGGAATAAACAACGAAACCTTAAGAAGTTTGTCTCTGTCATTTTTGACTTTCCAGGTTTTTATTTCCTCGTAATTGGAGAGGTCTTAAAATGCATTTCATTGAAATCATTGAAAGCTAGCAATCCCAACCGTTCCAATAAAGTTAATGTACGTCTACTTAATATCCTCACGAGCCATAAAAACTTCCCCATCCATAACGGGTGGAATGATGGATTGGGATGAAGATCCATAGATGAAATCATAACTAAAAACCAATTCTCTACTCAAATTACGGCACGACCCATAGCGATGCTTTATTCATGCGCCCATAAATCAATTCTTTTGTATGCGAAATGGTCAGAAACAACACGATTGTTAATTTGAAATTTATTACCACCCACATCAGTACGTGTTTATCGTGAAGCGGTTCCCATACTATTTTTATGCGCATGAAAGATGAACCGTACATTAAAGAAAAAAACAACCCAACAGCATAAGTTGCACCGACAGCTCTAAATAAACAATTGAGCAAAAGGGTGGGATGCAGGTTCAAGCATAAACAACATATTAATGGCCTGGGTTCGTCGCATCCACGGAACAGCGCGTGGCCCACATATTCATTGCATGTTTCCCCAATTCCCCCCCCCCCCCCCCCCCCCCCCCCCCCCCCCCCCCCCCCCCCCCCCCCCCCCCCCCCCCCCCCCCCCCGAAAACGTGTGCCAAAGCTTTTCCCTACCATCGGCCAACAAATTGGTACGAAGTCAATAAATTCTCCGCTTCGAATGCAATCACCGTGCGGCTTTGCATGAAGTCAATTTAAATACACCCGATACGATACTCTCGATTGTATTTGCAACACGCTGACCATTCCGGGACCTTATTTAATTGCAATGGTTTTTGCCGCGCCGGGTCCTGCTGCTTCGTTTGCAAACACATTCAGTTGTAATGTATTAAAGATTGAAACATATTTTTGTGCTTCGATTATTTACGCAGCGGGAAGGGGTTCGTAGCGGGTCTGTTGCGAATGGGTTAATGAAATTGCATATCATCCTGGTTATGTTGTTGACTTTTTGGGTGCAATCAAATAGATGACATATACTCTTCTCCCTTCCTATACTACCCATGCTCTCTTCTTTTGCGCTGTTTGACCAAAGGGAATAGAAAAGAGAATTCATTCTCGAAAATGGAAAAATGATTTTTGTAGTATGATTTTGATCATATTTGAATCTCTGTTGAATCACCTTCATTGAATTGAATTTTCGAAGGCAGGTTCCCGTACATGATAGTGATGGGCGGGTCGTCCTGAACCTACCGAGTCGCAGTCATCCATAAGCGACCTGATCCGGTTCGGGTCGAACAGGAGATAAAAGTAAGTCCAGTAGGTCCAGTACCATAACCGACTCCGACCCATGGGTGCAACGAGTTCGGATCGGACTCGGGTCAAAGTAGGTTCAGTAGGTCCAGTAGGTGCAAGCTACCATAAGCAACTCCGAGCCATGGGTGCAGTGAGTTCGGATCGAACTCGGGTCGAAGTAGGTTCAGTAGGTGCAAACTATCATAAGCGACTCCGAGTTCGGATCGGACTCGGGTCGAAGTAGGTTCAGTAGGTCCAGTAGGTGCAAGCTACCATAAGCGACTCCGACCCATGTGTGCAGCGAGTTCGGATCGGAACTCTCTTTCTCTCTCTCTCTCTCTCTCTCTCTCTCTCTCTCTCTCTCTCTCTCTCTCTCTCTTTCTTGTTCGCTTTTAACGACTTCTAAGGTCATGCCGGCCATTTCTGGCTTACTAGACTTATTTTTACCACGTAGCGTGATCGTCAGCCCTTGCTACGGGGGGGCGATCCGGATGGGATTTGATCTCCGGTATTGTCGTGTGGACCGGCGCCGTTTATCACATACACCACCGGGTTGGAACTGTTGAACCTATTTATATTTTCGCTGCACCTACGGGTCGGAGTCCTTTCCGATCCTGATGCCGCCGACTTCGAGTCAAGTCATCAAACGAATCGTATGACCCATCACTACTGCATGATCACTAATTTGTTTCGTCAAGAGTTAAGCTTCATTACTTTCTGTTTGCTATAGTGTTCCGTTAGCTAGCAGCAATGAAAATGAGCGAACATTGAAATATATCTTCCCGATTTTTTGTGCTTTATGTTGATTGCTACGAATCGAAAGATAAAAGGAAATATTAATCATAAATCATCATATGCATAGGATATGTTCCGCGCAAAAGAACTAACGGTAGAAAAAAGAAAATCATCAATGTGGTCACAGCGAATCTGTTCCCGGTGACCATTCCAGATCTCGTTCCCTCCCTTCATCTTTCCCAACTAGAAGCGTTATTATTAGCCTCTGCCGATAAAAACTCTCTCTATCATCCTCTTTCCTTCTATGCTGCCATCCTGCTCACACCGTACGGTTACTATGTGCGTTCGTACGGCATCAATTATTATGTTCATGATTTTTTGATTTGCTTCTCATGGTTCCGTTCCGTTGCTAGTATCCGGACGCAATAAAAACACATCGCGTATCGCGCATCGGAGAGATCCTGGCGAAGCGTACGTAATCAATGTCGCATCAGCTGGGCAACATCACTGGAGAGGCAGAGTCAAAAATAAAAATAAACCTTTATTTCTTATTCAACAAAAAAAAAGAAATACACAACCTCGTTTGATAATCTTTCTTTGATATTTTCCATGTTACTAATTATTTGTCAGCTTCAAACTATTCTAGGCGAGAAAAAAAATGTTACGCTGTACGTCGAACATTAAAGAGCGAATATATCATTATGTCGTCGTTTCTACTTTGCTTTCAAAGTGGTTGGTGGGATTCACCCGATCGGGGTAGCGCACCCCGAAACCTGTTCAATGAAGTTGCTGCAAAATTAATATTGGCTCATCGGTTTTAATTTACACGAATGCTTCGCATACGAACGAGAGCGATAATTAATATCGGTAAGGTAAAAAGCTTCAGAGAAACAAACGTAATTGAGTCGCTTTTTCGTTTTTCATTATGGAAAATTTCCATGAGTGAAATTACAACACAGCAGCTATCGTACGTTTCCCTTTTGCATTTGTTTTTACCTTGTTTTTTTTTAATCTTCTGGTGGAACCCTTCGATGTTTTGCAGCTTTGTGTGTTGTTTTTTGTTTATTTTCCGTTTTTATTTCTACCAAAAATTATTTGTAACTACATTGAAATGATTTTTCCCCCTTTTTGAAGTCATCTTAAATGTCATACAAACAGGGGTTGAAAGGTGAACACAAAGATGCGATGGAAAATCATCGATCTTGGTCTAGCTAGTACATCAAATATTTAGCAGCTTCATAGGTTTAACGTGCATACACAGCATACATAACGTATGATGATGTAGTGTTAGGAAAGTACAGCAAAAATATTCATTCCACATCACCTCCATCGTACGATGTTGTATTGAATCATTAGAAGTTTTTAATGAATTTCAAAAGAGGTTATAAGGCCAATGAAATTTTGTTTACAATCGGTAGGTGAATGGTAAGGGGATCATTCAACTATTACGCAAACGATACATGATCAATAGTGTGAGTAAGCAGGATGAGAAGTGAAATATTGAAGAACCTCCAGACACAATTCTTCAACATCAAGAGAATATTTTTCTATTCAGATTAGCGCGAGATGGACATAATTTGAGCTCGCAGCAATCGATAACCGGTTAATAGTGGAGGAGAGTAGAACATCACCAAGAACGTAGGATACAGGAATAGTTTCAGGTGATCCTGTTGTGAAATGAATGCTTCGTGCCGCATGACAGCTTGCACGATGTTGCGCTCCAGACAGGATCTTGCTTTCAGCGAATAGTTGACGATATGCCTCCACAATATCTGCAAGTTCGTCGTACAGACCCATCTTGATAGAGTTCATGCCCGTTATTGATACGCTGTATGTGGAAATCCGTTCTGTTGTCAGTGTATGTAGGAATACCGCACTGATATGGGTATGGATCCGAAGCCTCTCGTAGGATAATATAGGCACTCCATACACTACTCCTACTCTATACTCCCACGTCGTACAGAACGGTAACATACATATCTCCATATCTCCAAATATCTGAGCTTGGGAATGCGGGGAAACCCAACCCCTTGAGACGATGGGTTATATGGCTAAATTGAGCGAAGGGGGACAGCCTGCATCTATTCTCCATGTCAGGAGCGGCTGGATGTCCTTACTTTCCTGGCATCCTACGAAACTTTACAGCTAAGATGTGTAGACCCTCCGACGAGACCATGGTTTTGGGGAAGAGGCCTTGCAAGCCACTCCCAACACAACTGCAACGTATTTTGCAAAGCATTTAAAAAAAACAAGACGTGCAATCCATCTTGACTCCAAGTCGAACGAAATTACATGTAACACTATCACTAGGCCATAGGCCATCCAAGTCCCACAAGATTCGACGGTAACTTGTACAACTCTTTACGATATGTACTGGAGAAGCAAAATACCAGTCGATCTGCCAATTCGATGAGATCGAATATGATGGCGATGTTTATGATTTTCCGATAGGATACTCGGTGCGTTCCTGAGTTGGGCTTCGTAACTCTCAATCGTCTCTGTCGTCGAAGATATCCCTTGAACTTTTCGACGTTCAGCAAATACCAGCGAGCATCGTGGTCCACGCTCCGAGAGTGTTGCCGTAATGGAGCATCTTTTCGGAGGAACCTGATGAATCAATCAATCCCACAAAAAAGCGATCCATCCACAAAGAATTCTGAAGCAGCTGAATGTCTCTGGAGTATCTCGAAGAGGTGAAAAAAGTCTCGCTCAATGTATAGCGTCTCAAGTAAGCGCCTAAACCGTGGCAACAAACCTGTGTTATCGTACGCAGCAAAACTACTGAGCGAAATGATCGTTTAATCTCAAAACTGTACCAAGGATATTCTTCGTCACGACCAAAAAAAATTTCTTGTGCTTTTGGGGTGACGACACTTCGAACTTACGGCAACGGGAACTCATTCCTGATGAAACTCAACTCATTGTCGACCACAAGGGTATCAGTGGCCACAAGCATCATTTCCAATGCAAGCGGTCAGCGTTCTAATATTTGCCCAGTCGAATCCAACGAGCAATGTCGAATGTACCGCCGAGCAGGAATACACGGACCGTCAGGGAGGCGTCTTTTATTCTCTTGGACCACTGAGAAGGTGCCGGGGACTGTTTTGGTCATTGCAAATAAATGCAACTGTTATTACAACTTATATTCCCAAAGCTGGTATATTCCTAAAGCTTAAGCAAATAATGCAACAATTGAAAGACAAACTAAGATGTCGCTTATTTCGACCTGTGAACAATCTTTAGCTCATTGCTCATTGCTGCACCAACCTTAGAACGGTTATGAATGAAGGAAGCTTTCCCGATTGGGCTTACGGAACCGAGCTCGTGTGTGATTCAGTGTGAAAAAGACTATACAACGAAGAGCCCAAGGCACCCGAACGCCTGTAAGCCCGACCATTCGCCGAACCCGAACGGTAACAGCTTCGGATTCGGCACCGACCTGACCGATCGGTTTGACAGTTCGCGGTGGCGGGAAATGCCACCCAACGGTACCGTTTGCTGTGATGCTCGGACCATTTGGCAGTGTGCCGTGGGTAACGTTGGCGTACAGTTCGAACAGCTGGCTGTCTGGTCGCGTACGCGGTCGTGTACTTCGAACCGTTCGCACGCGATGCAAAACATTCGCTCTCGGATGCGGTGTTTACGGTGGTGTTTCCGTTGGTCCAGATCGGTGCAGTGCTGTTGCTACTGATGCGATACCCGTTGCTCTGCTGCTGTTTGACCGTTGGTTTAGCAATTGTGCGACATATGTGCCACGTGTGGCGCGCTGTCAACAAGTGGCTGCAAGCGTGTTTTCATAACGATTTTAGGTGACTTTACACAGTGTGTGATACAAGGTGGAAGGCTGTGTCCTGCGTACTGTTCACCAATCCACAATCAAAAATCCCCAACAAAAAATTCTAACTAAACATTTCTATCAACCACCAATGAAGCGGCACCCATGAAGCGGGGTAAGTTACTACACAGTGTTAAACATTCCATCTGAAAGAATTTACCACAAAGTGTCCTCTCTTGCACAAAGTGGAAAGCGTATTCATTTGAAACTAAAAAACAAAATTCTAAACATGACACTTCCTCAATGACCTCAACCTCTAAGTGTGAGTGTAGAACTCGTTTGTCACTGTCGACCTTACACATTCACCGAATCTGGTATGTGACTGTGCTACACTTTGCGATTTGCGGCGACCAGTCTATCGCAAGCAAGTGTTCCGATACGCTTGTGCTGTAAGGAACTCAAGGGAAAGGAGAAAAGAAAAAAGAACGAAAAAAAAAATAATTCCAGATGGGAAACTTTATCTTATCGCTTATTGGTTTCCTTCTTGCTCCCAAATCAACCGGTGACACACAACGGGAACTCGGTTCCAGGGTCAACTATGATGTCAGTCACCATATGTATCACTCCCTTGCCTGACATGGTGTTTGATATTAAGAAAAAGACATACAAAAAAAAACAACCACAAATGCACGGGAAGAAATCATTGAAGAACTTTCTATCACGAAACCGCTGCAATGTTTCCGTCTTGAAGGTGGTTGCTGGCCTAGGAAGCTCGGAAGTTAATGTACAAAAAAAACCCACCGTAAGGACAACTATGTCAATATCGGTAGTCATCTGTGCAAGCAAATAGTAGCTCTGAATGATCCTTTTGTCGTAGTAAGCACGGTCGTTCGCTCGCATTGCTGACCGCAAGGCAGCCAAGTGGAACGAAAGCCACCAAACATTGGATAAGACTGTCGGTATCGTTTGATAGTACACAACATCCTCCACCAGAAAAAGGGGGAGGGGGGGGGGGGGAAGGAGGGGAGGAGGTAGGAGGGATAGAAAAATTGAATTTCCAATGCAAAATGGTTCAATGAATGGCAAACACAATTTAAACACAATAAAAAGTCACTAGCTAGAGTCCACCGGTAACAGTTGACCTCAAGTTACAGCGGTTCTCAGATGATATTGTAACGTCATCCACAATTATTGTAATGGGGATATGATGAACGAGATGACGTATTTATTGTAAAGCATCCATATGATTTGACATTCGTAGCGAATGAAATTGGGCGGCCCGGTGGTGTATGTGATAAACGGCGCCGGTCCACACGGCAGGACCGGGTTCAAATCCCATCCCTACCCTCCCCCCGTAGCAAGGAGTGTCTATCCGGCTACGCGGTAAAAATAAGTCGAGTAAGCCAGAAATGGCCGGCGTGACCTGTAAGGTCGTTAAAAGCCAAGAAGAGAGAGCGAATGAAATTGTAAACAAGTTTTGACAAGTTTTTTTTAAACAAGAAAATACAACTCGTATGTATAAACACGGAACGGGATTTGGGATTAAGAGATTGAAACGGAATCTTTACAAATAATTTTCCGCGTAATTTCACGAAATGAAAATAATTCATGTCACGTCTTTAAAATATCGTCCAGTTGTGTTTACCTTTTCATATGAACCCCTTTACAATAAATATGACTGACATTACGATATTACTTGAGAAACGCTGTATTGGTTACGGTTCGCGTGCTGTTCGCACGCTAAGAAGGAAACGGGTTGATCTCTTCAGCATCCGGGTTCGGTATGTTTTCCGGATCGTACTATCATCCTGCTGGAGGTTAAAAACTTTTCGCGAAACAGACCAATTAATGTGCTATTTTGACAGGAGCAATCGCAAGAAAGTGCAAGAAAGAGAGGGGCAAAGAAACGAAACAGTGCAACCGTTCTGCTTCTGGCTTTTTCGTTTGCTACGAAAAGTACCTTAAGAAACCGCGCCAAGCGTGGCCTCGAGAGCTGCAAAACCGATAGCTATCGATGGGTTTCCGTATTTAAAAAAACTTCACTCTGCTTCAATAAACTTTCCGTTTTATTTTACTTTGCCACCACAAAGTTTTGCAACTACAATTGATCGTTCTTTTTAAAACTGGGCGTTTTTTTTCTTGTTTGCCTCTACAAGGTTGAAATAGTTTACTGTGCAAGAAGCGGTAACTGAAACCTTTCCGATACTTAAAAAATCGAGAGGAAGAAAAAAATGGATGCTCTTCTCCAGAGCGAGGGGAAAAATCCATTGCCCCTGAAACAAAACATATTAAAGCAAAGTCAAATGATTAGTGATTTGGTTCATCTATAGCATAGGGTTTCCGAAAATGGAAAGTGTGATAAAATGAACCAAAAATCCCGAAAACAAGATGTGATGCAGGAGGGAAAACAAAAGATCCGATAATAACAAACTGAGAAAAAAAGGTCACTACTAATGGAAGGAAAAAAAGAAAATGGAGAAATTAAGAAATGATATGCTTCTTTTTTTTCTGTGCCAAGGGCAATGAAAGGGATCCCGGAGGAATATCATTATACCGAGAGCTTGACATTTACGAAGCGTAACGCGGGTTGCCGCTCGTCAGGCGTATCCATTTTCTTATAGCCTTCTTCCCCTTTCGGTGGTCTGTTGATCGGACAAACGGACCGTAATTTTTCCGGTGAAGGTGGTCCCGAATCGTTCCCCTGTAGGGATGGGTACATATATCAGTGGTTTTTACGGCATCGCCCAACAAAACGTGTACCACGAAGCATGACAAAATTGAAATGTCTCCCAATCGTTTACTACGGTAACATAGCTTGTTTTTTTTTATTTATTTTGAGCCACAACGAAAGAAATGGTCGATGCGCCCCCATCGTTCAATCTCGATTGTATTATCGGATGATCGATCTCGCATCGCACCGTCCTCATTGCCCGGCGGGCTGAAACGTGCAGGATGAGCATGCCAATAAAGTAGCCAGACTGGTGTCGGATGTTCGGGAGAATGGGAGAATGGTTCGTCCGTCACTAATCGGGGGGAACCAAGCAACAACATTGAACCTACCCCGGAAAAAGAACACTCCCCCCGAGGGTACCCCACGACGAATCCAGGCACTAAGGCCGAGGTCACACGCGCGCGCGCGCCCACATCAACACAGCCATTATTTTCGAGAGAAAGAAGCACAAAAAAAACCTTCCCCAAGACGTTCGGACGAGAAGGTGATGATTTTTATTGTTACGATGATGCTGCGTACACCGGAGCAGTGGAAAGCGCAATGTGGAGGAAAGGCTGTCCCCGACCGTACCTCGGTACGTGGTCGATTCTGTTATTGTCGTTCGATTGCTTACGTCCTTCAGACTTCGCACCACAAATACTACGCCTCTGGGCTGCTAATGGGTAAAAGGGAATTGCCTTCTGATGCTGCTTGCTGCACAACAACTTTGTTGCAGCGTTAGTGAACACGATACAGTGCATTCGTGGGTGTTGAGATTGAAAAGCCTGAAATCAATTTCATAAATGGTTCATTTTAGGGTGCTTTACAGCACATTTTTCGGTCGCCGTTTTTCTTCTTTAAATATTTTTGATTGATTTGTTATTTTAATAAATATAATTCCATTAAAAACTTATGTAAAGCAATAATTTAAAAAAAATAATTTAATGGAGACGCCCAGTACTTCAACGTAACTTCAAATGGAGACGCCTGGTGGTTTATATTTAATTTTAAAATTTTCAATGGATCGTGCGGTGTTTTCTTCTCTTTTTCACTAGTGATAATTTTTTCAAATTTCGACTCCACTTTCCTTCGATATATTTACCTTACCACAGCGGTAAAACACTTTCCATGCAACAAGAAGTAATGAAATAAATTCAGCAAAAAAAAAACACATATTATCGATAATCCGCTTTCCCGTATCTGCGTGCCGAATTCGATTGCTTAATGCATATGCATTAAATTCTTCTGCGTAATTTATATCGCGAAGAGCCACTACAGAACAAAGACCACATTTGCGTTTATAAAACCAACCACCATTGTCGGACCCTTGGCAGGCAAATCATTCCTTTTTTTGCTATGCCCATTTCGCACGGCATGTGTCTGCATTTGTGTTGGAAGAAATATGTTCTTTATTTAAAAACAAAAAAAAAACACCCCAAACCTGCTTCACCCAAATCCTTCAGCTTACCGTGATTTTAACCTGCCCCTTTTTCATTTCTTCCATCTTCCACAGGATTGGAACGTGTCGACCGTACGCGACCCAGTCGGACCAGCCCGCCGTAAATAGTGAAGTGGGGAAGAAAAAAGCGGCCACAGCCGAAAAGAATGTAAATTGAATAAAACGATATTCGACGGATAAAGGCGCGATGGATTCGCACCCCGAATCTATCGTACGATGAGGATGGATGGGTGTAGAATGGGAGGTGTAAGCTGCAGGGTTTGAAGAAATAAAAGGCAAAATGGACCAAACAGCCGAACGAGCGAGCGCGATTCTAGTGAAGCCGGACTCAAGCATCAGGTGTATGGTAGCCATTTTAAAGTAGCGAAATACTGCTCCCCCTCCCTCCCCTTCCCTCCTACACGGTGGGAAAAAAGGTACGGGGGAAACAAAAAGTCGAACACTCACATTCGCTTCCTGGAGGGTTGATTTTTTTGTTGTTGCTGTTGCCCGAAACGGTAGTCCTTCGAACAGAAATCAAGCGCCTTCCGTATTGTGTCTATTTTTTCGTGCTGCGCTTTATCCCCAACCTCGACCCGGTCCCGGTAGGGGTTTGAGTAAGGTTTTTGCTCAAGCTACAGCATTTGATACTTTCTTCTTTTTTTTCCACCTCGATGTGGGTTCATTGGGGTTTGAATTCAAACTCCGGAACACAAGGTTGCGCGGTGGCGTTAGGGGAAGAATTTAACGGCAGCGGATTGGTAAATGCTGTGCCCGATAACACCGAGGTACGAATCAACCACAACCCCCTCCCCCAACATTGCAATCGAAATCGATAACCAACTAATGACGTAGACAGGCCCGTTTTTGTGGAAAAAAAAAACGAAAGTGCAAAAGAGACACTAAAAGGCTGAATGTTGAGTGAAGTACAAAAAAAAAACAAAATCGGTGCGATAACAATCAAACACCATCGAAAGTTAGACCACTACACCGCACCGAGCAGTTGCTGTTTGGTTTCGCGAAAGCATCGCGTAAATCGCGTGTGATCGGGCGATTAGTTCACTCATCGCAGCTACGCAACGTAAAACACGCATTGACACACACACACACAGTGCAACCGTGGCTGGTACGGTGTACCGCACCGATCGTGTGTGTGTGCAACGATAAGGGTGGCACTTCACGTTCGTGCTAAAGGTGATTAATACCGGTGACCTACCCAGGCTGAAACCCCCTACCCCCACCCCCAATCAACAGCAACACCAACGAGGGACGAAAAAGGAACAACCAAAAAACCAATACAAAACGCGCGTGACAACATGGGTGTCAATTCGTCGTCCCGACAGGATGCGAGCTTTCTGTCGGATGAAGACGGTAAGTACTAGAGACCCGGAACGCCGCTTCCGAACCGGACCAGCTAGGTGTACAATTTAACGAATGACAGATGCTGGTCACCTTTTCATTTTTTTTTGTAAGTTCCATTCCTTAATCTGCTTGGTCTTGTGGAGGAGCGCTTTTTTGTATGAAAAAAATAATAAAATAAATCCAAACACAACACAGTAAATACTCAGCCCCAAAAAAAACCCGAGGTCGTCTGAAGTAATTACGCTAAGCGTATCATCTTTTTTCCTCTCACTTTTCACTTTCTCTTTCTGTAATTTTTTTTGTGTTCTTCCTTTGTTTTTGGTTGCTGTTCGTAAAATCACTACGGCAGCGAAGCTTTAAGTGGATGGAGAACGTGCAAGAATGTCCTGAAATTCTTTCGGTTTTAGCACACAGCGGCTACAGTCCGTACTGCTGTTGGTTGGAATCGTCTTGTTAATATGATGAAAGAGGCTGCTTGTGGAAAAAAAACAGGTTCGGGCTTGCGGTTTTAAGTGCAGACACTGTATTTTTAGCAAAGAAGAATGCTCCGCCTTTACAAGCTGACAACCGACAACCGTATTGCACATTTTGGGCAGAAAACGAAATTTTACTGATATTATATAAAATATGTTGTGCTTAATGAATCTTCTAAAAAGAGTCATTCATATGAATCTCCATTGAAGAGTCATTCAATTCATGAGTTGACTCTGAAAATATTCTTGAAGGATTTTGAATCTTTCACATTCAGATACAGTTTGTATTATTAAATTAAATTACCAAAACTAGTGTTGTGCTTAATGAATCTTCTGAAAAAAATCATTCATATGAATCTTCAGTGAAGAGTCATTCATATGAATCTTCAGTGAAGAGTCATTCATATGAATCTTCAGTGAAAAGTCATTCATATGAATCTTCAGTGAAGAGTCATTCATATGAATTTTCAGTGAAGAGTCATTCATATGAATATTTAGTGAAGAGTCATTCATATGAAGCTTCAGTGAAGAGTCATTCATATGAATCTTCAGTGAAGAGTCATTCATATGAATCTTCAGTGAAGAGTCATTCGTATGAATCTTCAGTGAAGAGTCATTCATAAGAATATTCACTGAAGAGTCATTCATATGAATCTTTAGTGAAGAGTCATTCATATGAATCTTCAGTGAAGAGTCATTAAACTAAACGTCGCCAAAAGGATTCATGGATCCTCGAAGATTCATGACTCTTTGACATTCAGATTCAGAATCATTCATACAGTTGAAAGATTTATTCAGATTCATAAATCTGAATCAGATTCATTCAACACTATACAAAACTAATAAAGCCTTTTTACGTGGAAAACCACAAAAAATTGAAGCTTCTGATAATTGTGTTCTTCCATCAGCATTTTCTTTTTCAAGCTTAAAGACGCTTTTGGGATGTTAGCATTCCCCTCATTCCCCCTCCTACCACTCCCTTGCAACCACCATTGCCTGGATGTGTCGGAAAACTCTCCCAAACGAGAAGGAAGGCACACACTCTCGACAGGGTCGATGACAAAGAGCTCACGTAAACTCTTCTAATTAATGGCTTCGCTCTGGCGAAAGCCTCCCGGTACGATAGCTGGCGCCACAAATTGTGGGTGTTCCGATTTCCGCAAACGCGACACGTGCATTAGAAAAAGAAACCTTTTTTCTTCAAGGTCAAACCATATCCAAGTTAAAGGCCCAACAACATCGGCTTGAGATGAAGTCATGCAAGGAGCTAATAAAAAACCAAAGCAAACTGGCATCTTCGTACTGATGGTCGGACCGTGCACGGAACCGTAAACATCAGCAAGCAATTATTTGTTTTGCCTGTCATTGCATCGCACACGAAACCCATCTCACAGTCAACTTGCCCGGGAAGGGTTCCAGATACCAAAACAGTGCATCAATACGATCTTTGCTACGGTTCGATATTTTTTTTTGTTTGGAAACCGTATATTTGTGAACGTTTCATGCCGGTCTGCCCCGGATTGGGAAGTATTCGATCCGATTCGAGCAGATAAAGTCTTTTGCGAATAATAGCCCGCAGCCCTGGTTTTAGGGGCACATCTCACCGGTACAACGATCACCAGTAAAAAGTACGAAATGATTATGCTTTTAATGGTAATTAAATCCCATCTAGCGGAGTTGGAAGTGGAAGCAACCGGCAACCGGCGTGAGACGGATGTATTATTCGGTAATGAGCCATTTTAATGAAGCTCAGTTCGCATTTTCTCCCGAGGGTCAATAACGAAGATTTTTCCGATACCTTCTGCAACGGGTTTCTTTCGTCGTTCCGTAATCATTTCCGCACCGTTGAATGGTGGTATGGAGGATGGGTGTGTTATTTTTAGTTCCGCACATTGACAGACAGAACGTTTGGCGTCTTGGGTAGAATGAGGAGAAAACGCAAGAAACAGAAAGCACACGACAAAACATTAAGACCCTTTCAAGTCGAAACGAACCATTAAGGGTTTCGTTGATTTTCATTTTAAAAATCCATTTCGATAATCTCGAATAAAGTATTAAATTCTTGATGAAAATTAAGTTTTGCTATAATATTTTTAAAATTAACGTTTGCTATAATGCTATAATAGGGGCTGCCCGGTGGTATATTTGATAAACGGCGCTGGTCTACACGGCAGGACTGGGAATTAAATCGCATCCGAACCGTTCCTCTGTAAAAATAATAATGCTATAATAAATTATAGCAAAAGTTCTTCAAACTAATTTATCCCATTCGTAGCATTTGCTTGTCTCCCCATCATCATCCACGAGTGCAGCTCGTGCTATAACGAATTTGGAAAGCAACACTTCTCCATCGAATTTAACTCATCGTCTCCACACCGGTCCCAAGGGGGCCTGGCAGCCGTTCCCCAAAATACAACATTCCTGCAGGACCGACCGTCGAACGTCGAGCATCGGAAGACGTAACGTAACAAAAGCGAACCGCAAAACAGGATTATAAACTCATTAAAATCTTGAACCCATTCGTCCTATTCACCAACAGTGTGGCTCTCTCTCTCCCACTCACTCACTCGCTATCTACTATCTCCAAAATGCTGTTGCGGTGAAGGAATTGGTACGACACTGTGGTACATTATTAAAATATGATACCGTACACACGCAGGCCCCTTTCTCCGTTGTCATGTTTAGCAGCCTCTTACAACGTCCGTTATCCTTACCCCGTACGTTTGCGGTAACAAACGATTGCTACCACCAGGCAGCGCTTTCGGTTCGTTAAAAAAGGCTAAACTTCTTACAATTTCCCTTTCAGATCGATTCTTATTATTTCGGGAGTTGATTAGTTTTCGGCCAGCCAGACGCACATTGATGATTTGCCAGCGCACGTTTCGGAATGCTGAAAAAGGATTTCCCAACTCTACCTTCCTTTTGTCAATACATGTGTGCGTGCGTGTGCCCTAGTGTGTGTGTATTTTCTTCCCACCGTAAAGGTTTTTTGGTGAGCCGGTGCCTAGTGACACCGTTGCGCTAACGTCCCGACAACATTCTTCGGACGTGCCTGGAGTACGTAAGCATCGAAAAGCCGAAGGACTTTGCACTGCCGGTTGCGATACATACGTAAATTAAAATTGCCCACTTACACGCACCACTTGCCCCCTCTACCCCGGGGGGGGGGGGAGGGGATGTGGCAGTGGAAAGACGCCTTTTGGCGAAAACGTTTCCAGCGACATTGCGCTTTGCCAAGCCAGCCAAGACGTGATTTGCGGTCGGCTTTCGGCTGCGTGTCAGTGGTTATGCCAGTGGAATACGAAAACAAACGCCCTTCTTGACATTATCATCGGTATCGGTTTCGGATTTTGTTTTAGTTTTTGTTCCTTCCTTCGGTTGTAGGTGAAAGTTAAGGTATCGATACCATCATTACACGCGTACCCGCTTCGGTTTGCCAACGAGCTGTCAATATCCTTCTTTCCATTCGGTGTCAGAAAAGGATGGGTTAGGAGGAGGGGAGAGGGGGAAGGATGCAAAAGGCACGGAAACGCGTTTCAAATCCACTTTCAAGTTTACCTTTTGCCCAGGCGGCGAGCTCAGCACCATTAACAAGCGGCCCGGTACTGCAACCCCCCCCCCCCCCTCCATTTTATGTCGTGCGCCTGAATGTATGCTACGCCATCAGACCCAATCGATTGCAAATGACGTTTCAGCCATCGTGCATGTGTCCTGTTCGCAGCATTACAAAGCTATTGTTGAGTATGTTACCCCATTTGTTGCGTTAGCGCGGCTTGAAAGCTAATGCCGCCATTTTGCGCCAAATGCGAATGTCATACACGCCCATTCTAATCCGGTTCGATGATAGGCGGTTTGGATGCGAAGCAACCAAAAACGATTTTCGTTTCATTTTTTTTTTTGTTCATGAATTCGGGAAGTAAGAAGCAAGGATAATCCTAGCTAGTAGCCCACTTAACCATTCTCCAATCTCCGTCCGTTAATGTCCCGCCGTGAAGGGTTATCTGTTTACGAAGATTAAATTAAATTTTTGGACACATGTGGCCCCTAACGAAAGGTAGCCGCAATGACAGCTTCTTAGAAGAAGGAAAAAAACGGATGCAAAAGGATAAATAGCTTCACCGTCAAGCAAACCGTGTGGGCTCGAACACAGAAATGTCCTTGGGGATAGCTCAAGACAGTTTTTCCACACGTGTGACAAACGGATGCCAGAGTACGGTAGCGAGCGTCCCATCGGCCTTTAAGTTTGGGGCGTGTGTGTGTTGGAACGTTCCGAACGGCAAGCTGCGTCCGACCCTTCAGCCCGGGACAGCACGCTATTAGGACACATCCGACCGCAAAGGGCAAAAGGGAAAGTTAATTAACGAGAAAACGTGACATCCTGCCGAGACCCGGTGCCCCGTATGGATCGGAGGATTCGGAATGAGGATTAATTACTATTATGAATAACCTTTTTCCACCCCCGCCAAATGCGAGCCTGGTTACCGCGAAACCAATGAATGGTACCGCTGGACATGAAGTTGTCACCACAGAAATTTACCCCACGGTTGTGTCCTTTTTTTGTTGGTGTGCATGTGGCACCCGTGGCACAGATGAAACGTGTCTGTTTAGCGTTTTAACCGAGGGCTAAAACGCTCTGGATAGAGCTAAACAACCCCAGCAGGCATGTCTTGTTAACGCTAAACGAACAAATAAGTAATATACTTCAATTACGAGTCTCCAGAAACTGGTGATAATGTTATATTTGAGGTTAATATTTTTTAAAGTTTAATTGCCTTGCGAATTGCCTAAATTTAGGCTACCAGTCAATGAAAGAAATTCGACAACTGAAATTGAAACTTTGCAGCAACAACTCAAAAATCCCAGCAAAAGCTTGTAAAAAGCTTAATTGTTCAAAAATTTTAATTATAGCAAAAATAATAATTTATTTTTCTTTATTTATTTATTTCATTATTATTTTTTTAGTTTATTTTTGAAAGAGAAATTTGCAATTTTTGGCCTAATTGAAGCTATTCACAATAAAATAAACACTTACTAACTTCTTAGCAACAAGCTAGGAGTTTAGCCGATAGTTGGCACGATCAAATCTAAATATATCAATTCCAATGCGGAATCGTACTTTTGCACGCGCATTTGATTAGAAGCAAAATTCGAAAGAGAAACAGAAAATAAAAAGCAAAACATTAATTATGTTACAAGGAGAGGACGGAGAAAGGTGGAGGAGAGGAAAACTTTTTCCGCCAACTAATTTTGTTTCATTTTCTCATCTTCTTCTTCACAGTGAACTTTGACCACTTTCAAATACTGCGCAACATCGGCAAGGGTAGCTTCGGTAAGGTAAGTCGACCGGTTGGCTTCGTGCCTTGTCAGTGTGATTGGTTTGTTTTGCTGCCTAATCGGGACGGTGTGTTTGACCGCGCGCGCGCGTGTGTGTATGAAGAAACGGGAGCAAGTGTGGTAAGCTGTCAGTCTTTTCCGGCCTGTCACTCACAGTTCCGCTCCGCTCTGTGTCCGGTTGTTTCGGTTCTATTATCCTCGTCCGTTCGTTCTGTTTCACGTAAACCTTTACGTAAAGATGCAACCAATTAAAGTGAAGTTGAAGGAGGGAAGGGAAGAAGATTTTGCTTTTGTCGGTGGTAATTTCATAGGTAAGTGTACGGAGACGTACAAACCTTAAACACGCAACACAGAATTCTGATTGTGCTAAATAAAAATATGTTGAACAAAAGCCCAGACTACTAGTGTTGTACTTAATGAATTCTATTTAAAGAGTCATTCATGTGAATCTAAGGAAAAGAGTCATTCATAAGAATCGTCAATGACATTAAAATCATGAGTCGACTCTCCCTGAAAGATTCGGATGGGATTTGATACCCGTTCCTGTTGTGTTAGACCGGTGCCACTACCACATACAACACTGGGCAGTCTCGAATCCTCAGTGTCTCGAATCCCCAGAGTCTCGAATCCTCAGAGTCTCATGAATCCCAGTGAGTTTCGAATCTCCAGAGTCTCGAATTCCCAGAGTTTCGAATTCCCAGAGTCTCGAATCACCGGAGTCTCGAATCCCCGCAGTCTGGAAGCCCAGTGAGTCTCGAATCCCCAGAGTCTCGAATCACCGGAGTCTCGAATCCCCACAGTCTGGAAGCCCAGTGAGTCTCGAATCTCCAGAGTCTCGAATTCCCAGAGTCTCATGAATCCCAGTGAGTCTCGAATCCCCAGAGTCATGAATCCCCAGAGTCTCGAAACCCCGGAGTCATAATTCCCAGTGAGTCTCGAATCCCCACATTCTCGAATTCCCAGAGTCTCTAATTCCCAGAGTCTCTAATTCCCAGAGTCTCGAATTCCCAGAGTCTCGAATTCCCAGAGTCTCTAATTCCCAGAGTCTCGAATCCCCAGAGTCTCGAGTTCCGAGAGTTTCGAATTCCCAGAGTCTCGAATCCCCACAGTCTCGAATCCCCACAGTCTCGAATCCCCAGAGTCTCGAATCCCCAGAGTCTCGAATTCCCAGAGTCTCGAATCCCCACAGTCTCGAATCCCCGGAGTCTCGAATCCCTAGAGTCTCGAATTCCCAGAGTCATGAATCCCCATATTAGAGATTAGGAGCCATTCATTCAGTACAAAGATTCATGAATACGAACAATGCTTTACCCAACACTAAAATTTACAGCCATCACCACCAAACACCAATATTCACATTAACATTTGACGCCTGAAAGTTATGCAAAGTGCATCACCCAGGAATTTGTATGGCTACAATTTCTTCTGCTTCATTTCATTCGGATTCGCGATAGCGAAATGCAATTCTGTGTTTTTTGCTTCTTCTCTGTATTCTATAAACGCACACGTGTATATGTGTATCAAGGGGTAGCAAAATCAATCGTTACAATTCCGTTGTTCTGGATCGCTGATTCGCTGAGCTTCCATTCCGTCCGTTTCTTGCCGTTTGTGTGAGGCCATTTTCCAGCTCTCTCTCACACACACAAACACTTTATCCCTCCGGTTGATTCAAAGCACAAATAAAGCTTCCCCCATCTTTCATTTCATTCACCCCGACGACGTACGGGAACGCAGTACGAGCGGTTTTTCATCTGCAAAGCGGAGGCACATACCAGACAACGGCGCGCTTAACGTTGGTTTCCTTTCAGCCGTAATTCCTTACCTTCAGGAAATACCCAGGCCTTTCATCATCATCACAATTCGTGCCGCGTGCCGGATAATAGCTCACTAAGTGACATTGACGAAATTACTGCTTTATCTTTCGCATCTCCATCGTTCTGCTTTGTCGTGTTTTTTTTCTCTTCTCCTTCCTTTCTTTCCCACCAACCGCCGTGTTGTCCCCGGCTGTTTCGCCGATAATATTATGGCATTGTGACTAATGAACTGTTCTCAGCTCGATGGCTGAGTCACGGTCGTCAGTTGACGTTAGCGATGCTCTGTGTGTTTGATGCTTTAACGCTTACCGCTCACCGGCATCCTTCGGCCGCGCAGTCCCGCACAAACACTTCAGCCCGGCTCCCGGATGGACCGGGAGTACCAACGGAAACCCGCTCGTCATCGGCCACCATCGACCGCTTAATACGCTCAAACAAATGCCACAATGAGATTGGTTCCAGGTCCATTGTGTTTTGCAAAGTGTGGTGCAACCGTATACGTTGGGCCAGGGTTGGAACGCACTGGAAACAGGTGAGAAACCGCTGCCCTTGGGAACGTATACCACACGCTAGCGTGAATTGAAATTGACAACCACAACAGCTACACATGCGGCAAGAAACGCAGACAGACTGAGTACGAAAAACCCAGCCATCCCTACTGATACTGGAAGGATGTGGATCCCCAGTGCCAGTAACGTGGATCGTTTGTGGGTTCTAATTGGACGTGGATCCTCGGTACCTCGGTGAGCGGAAGGCGAAACAATGAACCGAACGCAACCCGCACGAAGCTAGAGCCTTACATCCGGATCCGGTTTCCGACCACATTACCGCGACACGAGCTGAGTCATCGCTAGGGGAAGCGTCAAGCACTTGAAAGAAACAGTGATGATAATCGGTTGGCAAATATCACTGTGAGTAATGTGTAAGCAACTGCGCCACTCCGTCCCTCCTTGAAACAAGCGCCCAGACGAAAACACAACGCTGGAAGTGATGGAACGCACACAGCGCGGTGTATCGCATTGTGAAGACGATGGTCGAAGCGAACGAAGCGTTTGTTACTAAAGCTCGTTAAATTTTGTCAAGTGTCTCTCTTAACTGCCGGACCTAACGAAGATACCTTCGGACGACCTTCGACCAAAGGACTGGACCGAATCGGACCTTTCTGCAATCGATCTGTGTGCAACCATGGATGTGCCCATTTTGCAAAAGCAGGTCAAGTACGCGAAACGGAAACATTGTCGTATTATTTATAGCCTTTCATTTTCCCTTTTTTCTGGTCGAACGAAGAAACGGGTCAGTGTTTCTTAAGGAGTTGATAATTATTTCTTCCCCTGAAAGCAACTAGCCAACGTTACTTTGTTTCAGAGTGTTTAGTTTTGTAGTAATACGTTACAAAAATGCCTAAAAAAAAATTACCCTTAGAGGGGCTATTTTTGGGATCAATTTGGGCTGCGACTAAGGGAAGCTTGAGCTACTAATTAATGCTTTATTAATGCTAATTTAGTGAATTTTAAATCCAACCAAAAATATTAATGATATAAAATAATAAAAATTATAACAGAGACAACTTTGTTCCATTACGTCTCCACTAAGCTAAGTCGTTAGGGATTTCTGTTGGATGCGAAAGTACACCCCCTTACCGATACCTAGCGGTGTCGGATGCAACGGTTTCATCCATCAAACCGCACCAGAAGTGGTGACAACCAGGGGTTTCTTTTTTTTTGTTTTCGTTCCAACGCTCGGCCGAGCAGCCCATCCACACTCGAAATCACTCGGTTCCCGATGGCCGGACATCATCATTATCTCGGAACGGAACACGTCATCCGGAACACGCTGGAACGGAACACGTCCGATGAAAAGTCTAAACCAAAAACCCCATGCACAACCAGACCGAGACGTAACCCGGTCTCCGGTTCGCCTTAACACGGTTCAAGACTCAAGACATCGTTGACGTTAACGAGCGACAGAAAATACAAACAAATTAAAGTGCTACCGTGCTCTGCACATGCAGTTGGCACGAAGCGAAGGTGTGTATGTACATCCTTTTGCACGTTTGCATGATCCTGTAACACATGGGAATGTAAATAATTTCTGTCCCGTTTGCGTTTCTCACGTGTGTGCGTGTCGAGTGTTGGGTTTATGACACACGGAAACCTTGTCTTTTGTCTTAAAAGTACACAATGCCTTCCTTGGATGTCTGCAAAGGTTTACTAGAGTGGGTTGACTACTTTATTCCTTTTCGAAGATGCTTCCTACATTTATTCGTTTGTTCGTCTACCTCGTTTAAGCAGCGATGCTCGAAACATTTTATTAGTGCCGAGTGGACACTACGCTGGTATAAAAGCTACTAGAATCAACGACATCCCGATGTGCGACTGTGAACAATCCACACTTTGTTATTAAGCATACCTCAAATTGCACCACCGAAAGGGAGAAGAATGATGAAGAAAAGACGAAGCAACGGAACACAATCGGAAAACCTTCCACACTTCTGCTTTGTCTGCCCACTTAAACGGTACCCGCTTTAATTTGCATCCGATCCATCTGTAAGGGTGCGAAATATGAGATGAGTTTCGTCGTGCGCCTAACAGTAGGCAACACGCAGCGCACGAGTAGCCACTTAGTGAACCGCCACGTTTCTCTGGCGAATGATTTAGATTTTTGGTGCTTTCTTCAGCTCGCTCGCATGGAAAAGACACGTACAGGGGAAGTGGAAGTGAAGTGGCGAACGGAACCGGAACGATGTCTTTCAACTTTCGCCATGATTTATGCCTCTCCAAAGGGACCGCACGTCCGTTTTTGCACGAGCCCGCGCAAATGACCTTAACGGAAAAGTTATTACACAATAATGAACCGAGCTGCGTATCCTGTTTTCCGGTGCCACCGTGTGCTTGTACACTTTGCCCTCTTTGCCCTTTTTTTGCGCTTTGCTTGGGAAGCTTTTGCCTAATCTGCTGTTTGGTTTGGTTGGTTGTCGGTTGATTGCCCCTGATTGCCCCTTACGTCTCCTATTCGCCCATTCTGACTGCGTTACGAGAAGTATCGTGTCCGAAAGTTTGTGTTTTTTTTCTGCTTCTTCTTCGATTAAACTTCTCGCCCCGCGCTTCAGACGCCGCAACGAAATTTGGAAAATATGAAAATTAGCTCCCTCCGAAGGGACCTGATCGTCCAAGTATCTCGACCATCCCCCCCGGTTGTGGGATACATGATGGTCAGTTAGGTTGTGATTTCTTTACCGCAAAACGAGAAACATAAATCACTCACAGGGAGCGTACACGCCCGTACACCGAATCTTCAACTTGTACCGCGAAAGGGGATTCCGTTTGTCAGTTCAGGGTTTTTTTTTTGTTAATGTGTTTCTTTTCTGCATTATTTTTTATTTTTCGTTTGCTGCTTTTCGTCTAACTTACGGTTGGTTTCTCATCTCCGTATCCGACGTAAAACCTAATGAATCTTCACAACGAAAGGCTTCCCTACTCTAGGGAGCATAAAGTTCGTCCCGTGCTCACATTCCGAAAGCGAATATTGTAGACATTTAAATAGGGCATGGTGGGAAAATCGAGAAAACTTTCCTACCCTAATAACAAGTCTATCGTAACGAACGAGTCGAGTTAGTGGCATGATTTACTGCCCAGCCAGGGTTTGCCAACCTTTCGGTAGTTAGTTGGGATGGTCCAATACATCACACAGTAACAGCTTCAGTGGCGCAAAGAAGAAACATTCTTCCTGTTCCCACACCAATCGTCTTCGAAGAACAAAAAAATACACAAAGAGGACGCGAGAGAGAGAGAGAGAGAGAGAAAGAAAGAGAGAGAATGAGAGGGAAAGAAAAGGAGTGATTGGGCAAAGATAAATGTTTTCCTGTTTTCTACAGGTTTCTTCCGCTAGTGCGGAACTACATTTGCGCCTAAAAGGTATGCAATCCTTAGAACACGTGTATTTGTTTTACCACACATATGTTTTCTTGTTTGGAAAAATAACTAAAACAATCAAAAACGATTTTATTTGTTTTTAATATTACTTTAAAAAACCTTTTCCAAACGAAACCATCATTGTGCACTGCAGACGATAAATTGTCTGCTTTCCGTTCTGTGGTGCAATCATCGTTTCCCTACTGACCAACACTGGAAAAACACTAACAGAAAAAAACCTTCCTGAATCAACGAAGCTACATCATCGGCACGGTGTACGGAAGGGAAACACTCGAAACCGGTGCCAAGATCAATGATGTCGATTCAAGCACTTATATGCTTGAGCCGATTTTCCGATTTCCGAACGTTTAGAATGTTTCCCTGCACCTTGCAAGCGCTTAGCACCGATGCAGGGAAACCCATAAGCAGCGCTTAACTGACCCCCTAAACAGACTACTCGTGGCGGAACGATTCCGTGTGCACTTCACAATTTTTTCCTTCCCATTCTGTTGCATTTATGGTGCAATTTATTCGAAAGCTACCAGTGCGAAAAATGCTTCACACGCACACACACCCACATACAGACATAGGGACAAAACGAACACCAATACTAAAATAATCGCTCAACGGTACGGGGGCGATCGTAGCGAGAAAGTGTCTATTTTGGTTGTAGCTTTTTTTTTCTCCTGAAAAGAAGGATTCTTGCTTCCGTTTGCAAGCAAACAAACGTAACAAGGTGCTCGTATTTTTCTCACCTTTAGACAGCGACACACACGGGGACCGGATCGAACCTGGCATGACCCAGTGATGATTGGATGGAATCTGCCAAAGCACCACAGCTGAAAAGAAAGAAAATAATTGGAATGAATCTGATTACTACAAATAACTATTTCTATCTGACAATTCATTTCGCTTTTCCTGGAGCGAACCGGTACACACTGTTGCCCCCCAAAAAAAACAAGGTTAACATTCGGTCCAAAGGGGTGTTTCGTCGGAAGAGGGGTGAGATGGAGAGAGGGTAGGTTTCAGCTACGATTGTAATTTTCTGTTCACCCCTTAAAGCGACGCTACGGAAATGATTAGCTTTTCGGGGCTGATACATAACTGGGAAGCAAGCTGCTTAAACACTAGCGGAGCGCTACGCTTTGTCCTTTTTGGTGCCTTTTTGCCACTGCTGGGAGCTTTGCATACGCGCGCAGGCGACGTTTGAAGAAACGGCCAGGGAACGTTTTGTAGGCAAAGCATAAGACAGATGGCGCGCATCGCTGCTGCCGGGATGGAATTTAATTAAACTTTGCTACATCTCGTCTCTTTTAGCTTCTCTTCTCGCTACCCCTTGCCTTCCCCCCCTACCACTTCCACAAACCCCTTTTTTTTGGTGCCCCACCGGTCTCGTCGATCACTTTCGCCGTAGCCGCTGAGCCACGATTGTCGCTATTTTTGTGCCGCGGTACCATCCATGCGGTGTAGTAGACGGGATAGAATTTCTCGTCACACCGCAACACGGTGGTGTACCATTCTTTAATTTACCCAGTGCTCGCAAAGACCTCCGCCTCCCCCTCCCGCGACCACCGTGTGTTGGACGTTCCACGGCACATGCACATTCCTCGTCATCGTGACGCACTTCGCTTGCAAAACTGTGCAAAAGTTTAGAAACACGCCAAAAACCTCGGGCACGAGAACGCGTACACGAAACGGTCGTAAATGCCGTTTGCCAAAAGCGCAAAACATTCTACACAGCGCCTGTTTCCAGTTCGATTTATCTGTAGCGTGAATAATTTGTGCTCACAGCAAACAAAAAAAATCAAGCCAAATACCAAGCATGATGACTTGTGAGCTATGTTTTTTTTTCTTTTACTTTTTAATAAAATGTCGTCCGACCGACTTCATGGCGGCATCCGAAGAGTGCAGTTGTTTTTGTTTTCTTCGGCCCGTCAGCTTGCTTCAACAGCTAACAATCTGGATTAAAAAATCATAGCATAAGACAGTTTTGTCATGCAAATTGCATTGTTTTAGGCGTTTTACGTAGCAGTAGAGCGGGGAGTTAACTTTAAGCTTGCAGCCGACCCCGGTTAAGGATCTTGTTTAAGAATTTTGTTTTAACCTCCTCAACCTCTTGCACCTGCTCGCGCCTCTTAGCGTCGGGAATTACATCACCAACAACCCCGAGGGGCCATTATCATCACGGGTTGACTTTTTTTAAATTCTTCTCTCCTGTTTTTTTTTATACTGCACACACAAACATGCAAATCCTGTTTGCATTTGCATCACAATCGTGCCCAGGATGCATCTTGCACCTGGCAAAATCGATTGAAGGTGCATCACCTTCAGGAGGGAAGCGTCAGCTGCAAATGGAACGCTTTTTTTTCTCGTACCCATCGCCATGCTTCTTCCGTTGCTTCTTGCGCCGTGGTCGCCACTGCACTGATGTTAGGCAATACGCCTGACGCAACCGATTTTGCTGAAAACTTCCGTCTCGGACGAGCGTCCGTAAAACTATGCGAACGAACCAAATATTTGCTAGCAAACGGTTGCATATCTAAGTGCCGGTTGCACACACACACACAGGAAACCTTGGCTGCACCCGAGCAAACGGAACGCATCATGCTATTGTGATGGGAGAAGGGCAGAACCGATGCGGAAATGTAACGATTTTGTGTGGTCGTTGATAATTTATGGAAATGTGTGTATGTGCGTGTGTGTGTGTGTGCCACGCTTGCAAAAAGCGTGAGCAAAGCGCTAAATCTAGGTCACTCCCGGAAGCTGTGGCCATTCCATTCTAACCAACCAGTCCCAGCCGACAGCCTTGTTAAACAGGGATCAAACAAGGAGGTTGTAAAAACCCGCCCTGCCCGCTTGTTTCATACACCATTGCCTAACGATAGGCGCACAGGGAAAACCTCCGAAAGTTATGCAAAGCGGACACTATTTAAATCTTCTTACGGCACAATGAATATTTATAACAGCAGTTTCCATGTCCCTTTGGTTGGGCATAAAAAAGATACCTGGGTTTTGTGGAGCGACATCCGTCGGCAATGATTTAAGTGGTGTACGGCTGGTAAAGTGGCCTCACCGCGGTCTCGAAGCGGACAGCCGGCCAGTATGAGGGCATACGTCCTTTATACCATTAACCTGCACAGGGAAGTATTTCTTCCCACTACTGCCTTCCGCACACCAAAAACCCGTCCGTTATAGCTTTCTTCACCACCTTCATGAAGCTATCCTCTGCTAGAACACAACTGGATTTTGATCTTTTGAAATGGAAATTACCAACAACTTAAATTGAGAAGACTGCCTGCTTCTTGTCGCTTCTTCTAGCCAACTCACACACATACACACACACACATCCTGGTCGTGTGGTCAATGGCGTCGATTTGACTTTACCCATACTGTTCCTGGCAGGAGTGGCTTTTCCCCCGGTGGCCTTTGATTTTGCCCGGGGTGCATAGTGCAACACGGTCCAAATGGAAATAGTATTCTAATGTATGCCTTTCGAAAGCTTCGTAAGTGAGCATCAGCATGCAAAAGTGAAGCACGCTTCTGGTGCATTTGCTTTAACGAAAACCTCGCTCGGATGCACCCTGAGAGGTGTCGAATGAACTCAAGGTCTTTTAAAAACACCGAGTGGCGTTGGGGTATTGGTGTTGCTGCCATGTTTTGAACCTTAGACTTCGGGTATTGCATATAATTTGAGACAAACATGAACTTTGCATAGCTTTGAAATATATTGAAGAATCGTTTAAAGTATATCTTGAGCTCTGTGATGCTCTAGAATTTAGTTCTACGCCTGCATGTCCGATAAGACCAACAAGCTAAGTATCAGTATCAGATCAATCATTACGACTTGAGGGTTCTGACCCTGTGCGCCAAGCAATAAAACAAGGCAACACCAAAACTGCCGAAGAGGAAGAAATATTTTTACCATCATTCAATTAACAACTTCACAGTACTGTCGGCGTGCAATAAAGCAATCAACACTGGCAGTACCCGGGGGGTTTTTTGTCCGGTTGTCGGGAAGTACCAGACAGTTGTAATCGTTCAATTTAAGAGCAGCAATAAAAGGCGCTGGGCAAGATGTGAAACGGCATAATGGCCGATCCGCGCGCAACAAACTGACACGGACATACTCTGCCTAGCCTAGGACAGTAAGTAAGCAATGAATCGTAATTACTGTCCCGCGTGAACTCAAACGTCTAATGGTCGGAACGGCGTCGGTACGAATGTGTGTGTGAGTGTGTGTGATGGAACCGTGGCGTGAACATAATGCGGTACTTCCCTCTTAAATATGGCTCCGGTAAGAATGTTAGATAACCACCTTTGCACCGGTCGTGCTCTATTTCCCGACATTCGGCATTTGCCCCAAAAGTTTCCAGCACTATGATTTTTACGAGCTTGGAACGGAAATACTCCCTATGCTCGGTACATCCAATTGTCCTTGGTTTCGTTGTGCCGATGCTAATTTCCGGTGCTTTTATTCCACTCCCGAAATCATGCTCGTGGTGTGGCCCAACCGGAACGATAGGCACTACGAATGGGGAAAACACACTCTAGCACTCACTGCACCGATCCGGAGAATGGTCGGCAACGGGACAAAAAAGGGGGAAACAGTACGGAAGGGGGGAGGCGTATTGCAGTAAGCACATCCTCAATCATCACGCACACACACATACAGTGGTGCCCGGTTAACGGCACACCATCAACAAACGAAGAAAGGAGGCAGGGGGCGTATGGTGGAATTTAATTTTATTTGCGTATTTACGTATTTGTATTGCCGTCTTGCAGGCGCTTACGAGAACAGCACTGTAGGTGACGTTGATTTTGAAAGGCCGGAATTTGATATCTTTTCTTCACCGCGCACACATACACATCAAACACACACACACACACACACGGCTAAAACACAACCAGTAGAAAGCAGAAGACCATCGTTTTCGTGTATATGTATTTTTAGTCTATTCTCCACACAGAACACAGTACGAGCCATTCTAAAACGATGGGTTTTTTTTTTAAAGAGGAGTAAAAAAAATTGTGAATAAAAAGGAAAGAAGAAAACTGCGTGTTTGAGAGTAAAGAAAAGAGTCTCCCATTCCTTCCTTCCCTTTTCAAATGCTGCTGCTTGCAACAACAACAAAAAATCGTACCAGCTAGCAAATTCAATATCCATCTTCATCTGGCGGAAGCAATCGGTCCTGTAGCCCAGCGTCTATCTCTGCACCAAGAGAAGGGGCCAATTTTGGGCCATTTTTTTTCCTTTCTTCGGTTGTTCGGTCTGCCGTTCCGTGTGTGCATGTGAAGGCTTTTAGTCTGCAGCACATTAGCACGGACCGCATACCACATGCTGGGTGCAATATCGTTGCGCCACTTATGCGCGTACCGTCTGGTGTGCCGGAACGACAGGGGACGAAGAAAACAAAAAAAAAAACCTTTCACCCTTCGCGCACAGCTTCAACAAAAAAACGGGAAAAAAACTGGAGCCAACTGCACCGGGCGACCGGGTGTCATCTTGTACCAGCCGTGCCGGACTTGAGGACGAAAAACATTGTTCTTAGTTGTTTTGTCGAGCTTTTTTGCTTCTCCCCGGCCCCGCAAAAGAACACGCGCGAATGGGTGCTTCAACAAGGTAGGAACATCTCCTTCGTCCGCCCTCCACAGCGGGAAGACATAATGACACAAGTAGGGTGATAAGGACGAGAAGGAAGAGGGGGAAAAGGGGAGAAGGGTGGTGAAAACTCTAACTGATCTTTCCTTCCCATTCCGTGCGCCACGAATCACCATTCCGGGGGCAGCGTGAGACAACATCCGGATGTTTGCTTTTATTTTGTCATAAACTTCACTCCACCATCGGGTCGGGTTAGGGGGGGGGGGGGGGAGGGATTGCAAAAGGCAAGAGAGCGAGAGAGGAAAGGGAAGAAGAACGTTCCAACGGTACGCACAAGGAAGGCAGGAAAATAACAAGACGCGCCCTATGAAGTGCGCCTACTCGACCAACGTCGAACAGCCATATTGCTCTAGTGCCACGCGTGATGTATAACTTTAGGCGTCACATTCACCCGCCAAGCTTTTTTAGGGGGAAAAAATTGAAGCAAGGCAGGATGCAAGGCGCGCGCGTGTATGTGTGCGATTTTTTCATTTATGTTTTTTTCCCGTTTTCCCTTTTTTTGGTTTGTTTGCGCCTTTACCAGCAGGATAGGCAATTTTACTCTCGCTCCAGAGATTGATGAAGAAATTCTCCCTGGCCAACGATACGGTGGTATGGGATGTAGCTAACATTCCAGCTAAGCCTGTACGGGTGGTGAATGGGCACCCGTCACATCTCTACTTCTCCTCTCTACCCCTCCCCCCTCCCTTTACCTCCTGCACCCCTTCCACACTGTGCCCTGGCTGCGATTGTCAAAAAAAGGTCCTTTACTTTCGATGTGGAGGATATTGAATTTAAGCTAGGCAGCGCAGTCAAAGGGTGGACACACCGGTGAATTGGGAAATTCGTTCGGTAGAAACTTCCTGGGTGAAAAGTTCTCTCCTCCAGTCGGCCGCCTTCCCCTGCCCCACCGCCCTTCTTGACCATCGTGCAACGTTTTTATTTCCGGTTTTTACTCAAGCAAAGCCTGCCTGCCATGTTTCCACTCTTCCTGTTTACAAAACGACGCTCACACACACACACACCCAGTGCGACACTGTCTGCATGCTTCAGCTCTGGCCCGTTTTGGACACATCCAATCACGGTATCCAATTGGTGAACGTTCTGCAAAGCTTCATTCGGGGCACCCGGTTTTTACTGCCTGCCTCACTTTTTTCTTGTTGTTCTTGTCGTGAACTTGTCGTTTTTCTTCTTCTTTTCTTTTCGTATGTCTTTTTGTTGTTTTTTGCACTTTTGCTTCTTGTTCCTGGTTGACATCGATGGTGGTATGTGAAAATTGTCCGTACAGAGAACGATTACGCCTGGTAGTTTTATATTCTGCGTCATGGCAGTTTCGTTCTTTTTTCTTCATTTCTTTTAAATACACACACAGAGGCGCGCCCATAGTCGGCAACTGCAATGGGCTCTGTGTAATGGTGTTTGACACATGCTTCCAGCAGCAAGGTGTTGGTAATGCTGCTGGGATGACGCTTTTTATTGTGACAGGCTAGTGGCAGTGGCAAAAATGGAGCACCACAAACGAAAAAAAAAACTTTCAACTTTCTTCTAGCCTGTGCTGTTTGCATGACAATTACTGAGAGCAATTTTCTTTTCTTTTCTTTTTTGCTGAGATCAAATCACCAAATTTTTTGGAATTTTCCCCCTTAGCTTCCTGTCAGTGACAGCTACTCCAGCTATGTTACCTTACTCTTCTCGTTCTTGACAAGGAATGAATGAAACGGGCCACATATAAGAACATATATGGTCGATTTCTTTCAGCTAGATTTCCCAATTTCGGAACCATACACGCCGTTGATAACGTAGCACCCACTCGTCATATCAAGCAGATTGGTTTTTGGTATAAATTCTTCTGCCCAATATGGCCGCCAAATTGCAGCATCGTCTACTATTGCATGAGAATGCTAACCATTTTTTTCTTCGTTCAGTTTTGTGCACCAGTTCAAACCGGCATTCAAGTCGGCTGATCAATCGGAAACATGTTTTACAATACTGACTGAAGCACAAGCTAGCAGATTTATTGCTTTGCTAGTGATGCAAGCGTGTCTGCTGAGTGAATTGCATACACGGCGCCTAAATGTATGCAACACAGATACGAAATAGAGTTTCCACAATATAACACGATATTGGAACGATATATGAATCGTTTTGCATCGGATCGGCTTCGAATAGGAAATTTAGAGAAAATTTTCCACCCCTCTTTCCACGAAAATAGAGCTACTCACACTGCTATACTTCCAATTGCATACAATCAGGCGCATTCAATAAAGATACAGTTTATGAAGAAAAAGTTGCGCTTATCCGACCTGAAAGTAGTAGACGCCTACTGTAAACTAAACTTCTACCGTTTCTGTATGACTTTCCGGGAAATATGACAGCTCCCCCCCCCCGAAACGTCACTATCAGTTAGCACGCTCTACGCCGTGTAACCGGAAGCAGCATCTCTTTAAAGTATTTACACAAGTGTACACTCGCACTCCTATTACCCAGCTGGCCGGTCGATCACAGTCAAGCTTTAAACAACGTGTTGACAGAGACGCCTTGCCAGTTTCAAGACCCATGGTAGCCACAACTTCTAACGAGGCTTACATTCCACATTTCACCGAAAAACCTTGCAGCTGCATCGGGCCAAGGTAGTTCAGTTATTCGACAACCAGCCCGGCTGCTTACCGCTTGCAAAACCGAGGTACACTCATAATGAAATTAGGTGAAACTAAAGTGCTTAAGGATGGCTGTGCATTTACGTCACCCGGTTTGTGAGTTAACAGTCAACACGTCTACCCGATCGCACTTGATGTGCCCTCGCAGTCCGCTGCCGACTTTGACAGGCTGCTAAGCAGCAGCAGGTTGCAAAATGGTGGACGCCAAGCTTCACCACAACTTCAGGGTTTCGTGTTCTGATCTTGCGGTCGTAGTCCTTTGCCTGGACTACGTCCCAAAACCGATCCAAACCATCCATCGCCCGGGTTGGGCGGAGTGGGATTGAAAGCGGGTTGAAAGATGTCAAACCGATCCTTCGGTGTCGTTCCCCGAAACAACCTATCGCCTACGTCAGGCTCGTTTCACAGGTAAGATCATGCAGACTATACAGGACGGAAGACATCGGAACAAAACCGGTCGAAAATGTTGTTTATCCAGCAACGCTCGCTGATTGTACCGTTCGGCCGTGTGAATACGCTACCGTCAAAGGTAAGCATACATTAAGTTGCAAAACTTTCCATCCAGTGGGCGACACTGCATCCGGGAGATAAACTTTTGCACAAGTCTAATTGAATTCGCCCATGATTGTTCACCATTGTGGGAGGCTGATTGAAGACGCGATACGATGCTAAATGTTTCCATACCGCATTGCTGCGGACGAAGCGGTCGAGAATGTTTGGTTTGTTGGAGATGTACTCTCGAAGTAAATTGTTGAGGTTCATTGGGTGAAGTGATGGCCGCTTTTCCCAGTAACAGTGCATTATCATGTGAAGTTGTTGTTCTGGTGTTGATACGGAGAAGTTTGTTTCTGGTAAATTGAAACACAGACGTTACGTTTCGTAACGTGCACGGCATATTTTATTCATTTGTTCAACAGTGTCGCCCTAAAGTATGCAATCCGATTGACGCAACGCCTGAAGATAGATAATTCGTACGATAAAACAATCTCTTAATTACTTTCTTCCCTCTTCGGTATACTCTTTAACACCGTATTGTATTTATACACATTCGTTTCAGTCGAAGTACAGATAAGGGGAATAATCTACATAAGAATTATCCCACGAATGCCATCCGAATATAGATTACAATCACCAATTCCCCCTCCAAACAACCGCTATGCACAGTTAAGTGCAATGCAGGTTGACTTTCCACTATCTGTCACCAAGGCAGATACGTTCCCACCAACAACCAGCCAAACGAAAATGTTCCGCATAAGTCTCTATCAACACTTTGCACCCTGTCGCGAAGTACACCACCGTGTACCATTTCCCAAGGTTTTTTTTTGTTATTTTTTCCTCCAAAGTTACGCCCTGGTTACCATGTGATATTTTTGCTCCCCTTTTTCCTGTCTCCCTCCTCCCACCCTCTCCCCGCTCCCCTTCTCCCCCTCTCCCAAACAACCACGCAAAATCATGATATTTCGAGCGCACGCGAAATGGCCGCGTCAAACAAAAGCCGCTAAGCGTGAGAAAACACGGAAAAGTGCTTAGGTGCATCAGCTTTGCGTTTTCAATATCGCACAAAAAAAAGTGTGTGTGTGTGTGTGTGTGTGTGATGCGGATGCGTGTGTTTTTGTGTGCTTGCTGTGTGTATTCCAACACATGGTCGCTTCGTGCGCATTTATTTATATTGCGCTCTCTTGCGTTATTCTTGCGATACTTTCGTACATTACCGAGCGATAGATCACTTTATACCCCGTCCAGGAGGAGTGACAAAATCCTCCATCGATAAGAATACTTTGTATTTTTCGGTTCATTTTTCACCTCACCAACCGCTACCTACTTTGCACATTGCAAAAAGGGCTATTTGTTCGTTCGTTGCACAGCGCAAGCAAAAGAAAAATGCACTTCACGATCACCGCGCGAGTAGATAAACTTTGCCAGCTGTCACCGGCTTTCCCACTTGCTACCGGTCCATCAATGATTATTCAATCGGAAAGGATTTATTGAATGTCAAGCAGACGCGCCAAGTGTTGCCGACTCTGCAACGGTGTGTGTGTTTTTGATATTCCGGTGCTTTTGTTTCTCTTTTCTTACTGTCGCCCACTACCCACACCGGCGTATCCATCCTTCAAGCACTTGACATGCCGGCTATTTACATATCCTACCAAAAACGCGAAATTCAGCAATAGCGTTCACTTGAACCGTGCAGGATTGACGTCAAACCGGGTGGCTTTTTCTCGCTTTCCCAACAGCGCTGGAATGGTGCGAATTTTAATGTGCTGTTTATTTGTCTAGCCTCTAGCTGGCGGTCGTTTGCCGGTACGATCATTCCTGTACGCTTGTTTGGGTGTGTTTGTATGGGTGCATGGTGGATCAAAGAGAATTCGGCCTTTTAGTCGCGATCAAGGTTCAAATCTCATACTTGTATTCAACAACAATAAATTGCATTTGTATTTAACTTCAAAAACTACGAAAACTAAATCCCTGAAGAAAATTGTATTAATGGCTAATGTATATTCTTACCTGCTTGTTTCAATTTCCTGAAGATATATCCAAAATATAAGACGATTAAATCCAAGTCCGCAAATCCAAGTACTGGAATGGGCGAGATAGTTCAGTGTCATTCACACAATAGAATGAATCTGAAGAATCTGCGTCCAGGATTCTTGCTTACAACGATATTTTGATTTAAAGTACTCAATCAAACCACCAAAAGTTCGTTGAGATATTTAAGAAATATAGAAATATCTTTGGAGCGCTGTATATGATAAATGGCGCGAGTTCCACACGACAGAACCTGGGATCAAATCCCATCCGGACCGTGTCCCACCGTAGCAAGGACTTAGAGGTCGACCTTAGCGGTCGTAAAGTCAAGAAGAGAGAGATAGAGAGAGAGAAAGAGATATTTTTTTTTTTTTTGCTCGGTTAGAACGGCCTGGCCGTATCAAGACTTATTTTACCACGTAGCAGGATAGTCAGTCCATGCTACGGGGGGACGGTCCGGATGGGATTTGAACCCGGTCCGGCCGTGTGGACAGGCGCCGTTTTTCACATGCACCACCGGGCCGCCCCGAGAGAAAGAGATATCTCTACAACACATATGAGAGTCGTGGACCAATCTGTTTAGATATCAAGAGTTGCTTAGAACAAGAACAACCAATTACAGCCAAGATACAGAACAAGTTCCCAAACTTGCCATACATCGAAGAATATCTGTCTTCCCTCAATTTGTTTAAAGCTCAGAATCAATACGATTTCCATCATCACGTCTCTTACTCTCTCTTCCATCTTACATCTTTCTCTCTTAGATCTTCTTCCTTATAAGTAGCTAAAGATCCCCTTCCTTCCCCTTCCTTCGGTGCCGGAGTTCCCACTAAGGAAGTGTTCCGCCGACTCTTTCCTTTGCTATGCCGACGACCTCAACAATTTCCTCCCTATTAGATCCTGCGATGACTGTATGTCTCTCTAAAACATTCTTGATCGCTTCTCTTCTTGTTGTACCCGTAAGCTGCTTACGATGTCCTGATAAATGTAATGTTATCTTGTTTACCCGCTCCCGTAATCCTATAGTATATGCCTATTCTCTTGCCAATCAGCAAGTGTCTCTTTAATTAAGAACCTTGGAGTTTGATTTGACTGTGACCTCACTTTTCGCTACCACCTCGATTCGATCGTAAGCTCACTTCGTCAAATTCACGGACTCCTGAAGCGAATTACCCGCGACTTTAATGACGCCTTGTAAGTCAGGGTGCTCTTCTGCTCGTTGGACATGTCGAGGCTTGAGAATTGTTCAGTAATCTGGTCGCCGACTGCACGGATTCTCATTAATCGCGTGGAACAGATACAGAGGCCTTTCACCAGATATGTTGGACCTAGAAACTTTAGATGCCTGGGGTTCTGTTAAGCAATCTTCTCTGATTGCTGGTCTCCTGGCGGGCTGCCATGATGCCCCTGATCTGTTGGCTACTATTCCTTTGTACACTCCTAGTCGCTCTCCTACTCACTTATTCTGTACTCCTGTTGGCCGCGACAACCCTCTATTACGTGCCATGTATGTATTCAACCTCCTGCCATCTCTTTGACTTTCACCTTACTCTGTCATCTTATCTTGCTCGTCTTCGATCCTCTCTTTAGACTCCTTTTTATCTTTCCTTCTTTTCCGTAGTACTATAATACCTTGATAGTGCGACTGATAGGTATTTGATCTTACCTTAGAAAAGTGCCTTAGAGCTTACAAGTTTAGAAATCAACTATTCTTGAGGAGTCAACAAATAACTTGTCCAAAGTCTTCCAAGATTCATATACATTGGAACAAGCTTTCTGTTAATCTTTGCTGAAAGAATTCCTGAAGATCTCATTGGACTGTAGAGTCACTTACTTACTATATAGAATTCCTGTTTGGTAATGGAGACTTCCTTGTGTTTAGGAATCCACTTCCGTTACTGAATTCCGCCAGACAAAAACATTACCAAGACGCTTCCTATAGTATTCTCCGCTGACAACCTTTCTTTGTTTTGTGTGACATTCTCAACAATATCCTTTCATTTGGAAGCAAATTATATGGTGTGCTGCTAGTCTTACCATCTCTTGTTCTACCCTTCGCCTCGTGTTGGTAATAATAATTTATTCATCCATTCCTACAAACAATTTACACACTCCCTTTTCTTATTCCTCTCTCTCTCTCTCACTCTTTGGCAGGTGTGCATCGTACAGAAGAAAGACAGCGGTAACCTGTTCGCGATGAAGTACGTCAGCCGTAACGTGTGCATCGGCCGAGGCGCACTCGGAGGCGTCCTGAAAGAGGTGGAGCTGCTCGCCTCCCTAGAGCATCCCTTCCTCGTGAACCTTTGGTTCTCTTTCCAAGGTAACTTTTCTTCCCTCCCCCTACCCGACCACGAGACGATTACATCACGTGGCGACCGGCGGATATGGGTAAAAGCCCAGCCACATTCGTTGAAGGTCAAACCCTGTATGTTTCATAACCTGCAACCGTGTACGGGTTAGGGATAGGGACATGCGTCTCCACATCCGTAAATCCACTGTAACTGGAAAAAAAGGATTAATGAAGCTGCCCACGAGCTGCCCCATGCGTGCTTAATAGTTGTAGTTTATTCAACTCTCGCAAGCTTCGCAAACCTTACCCACACTTAGTTACACTTACACCCATCGCACACCTGCACAACACACACACACACACACAAAACCGGAACCCAAGCAACCTGTCACGCAATGGTTTAATGTTTCTTTTTAACTTATTTTTGTTTTGTTGCGCTCGCAACCAGCTTTACCCCGGGTACCACCGGGTGAATCCCGCATGCAATGGACAGTTGTGTATGGGGTTTTTAAATTTTATTTACCCACACGAAAGAGTGAAGCCACCATTTTAAAGGTTGCTTCTTTCCGGGCTGTATAAACCTTCCCAGAAATGAAAATCCTTGTATGCACCGCGGACATAACGATTTTTTTTTTTCGATCGCTTTTTTTCCCCTTACATTTCGGCAAGTATTTTGCAACACGTTTTTTTTTCTTATACTTTGATGGAGAATCATTTCTCTTTCCGATCCGTTTAAATGTAGCAACTCAGTTAAACATCCTTTCGAGTAGACAAATATTCTAACTGTTGGACATTTTTATCCTTCACAGTTGAAACTAAATCCAAAAAAAACGGTGAAAACTATTTTGCACAATAAAACATCACTAAAAAGCATCGCAGTGAATGTTAAAAGCTTTATTGCATGATGTTTTATCTCGAATATCTTTACCGAGGTTTATATACATTTTTTTTTGTTTGGCCGCGAGTGTCCTTCGCAACACAGTTTGCTGCATGTCCTGCAGTGCGAATACGATTCACAACCGGTGAATGGAGTGCAGCAGATTTGGGTTTTATGATTATTTTTTGTCGTTGTTTCCCATTCGTTTCTATATTTTTTTTTTCATTTGGAGCTGGGTACGTTCGTTCGTTTAATTAATAAATCGCTACCCGTTTATACCCCTAGATAGGAGACTAGAGCAAAAAATAGCGAATAGAATGTTTGAATGTTGAAATACATTTACCAAAAAACAGTTGCAGTACGGTATCGTTTTTTGTTTTGGTCTCTCTCCCCCTGTTTTTTTGTATTGCCCTCGCTTCCATTTTATCTCCACCCTATTTCCATCTTTTTCGTCAACAGATGAAGAGGATTTGTTCATGGTTTGTGATTTGTTGGCCGGTGGCGACTTACGGTATCATTTGCAGCACCAGGTAAGGAAATAAAATTAAAAAAAACGTAAAAATTACATTTCATTTGCCTGGACCTGGTACCGGTTTGCTTGGTTTTATTTCATTTATTTGGTTTTTTGTTTTCAGGTGGAATTCTCGGAGGCCGGTGTCGGTTTGCTGGTTTGTGAGCTTGGTTCCGCGCTGGATTATCTACAGAAGCAACGAGTTGTACACAGGTAAGCTGTACCAGTTACATCCCTCAAAAAAAATTGGGGAAAGAGTTGTTATTGTTTTGTTAATTTCATCCGATTTTTTTTTCGTCTACCTCCCGTACTTCATTGCTATTAGAGAACCAAAAAAAAAACAACAAATCGACAAATAAATTCTATCTAGCTTAATTGTAACCGAGCAATCTTACCGGATTTGAAATTTAATTAGGTTTTTTTAACAAGTTTTTTGTTGTTGTTGTAACAGTTCATCCTCAACAGCTTTCTGCAGTCTCATTCATTGAAACATGTAAAAAGGTGGTAAGAAAAAATGAGGAATTAAGTAAATGTATCTGTTCGTAAATAATCGATTTTTTAAAGGTTACAGTGATTGTCACCAACCACCAACAAAACATCAGACAAGCCGATGTTTTATGTGATCTGGACCGACAGGAATCCAGAAAACGCCATTCCAAGGCTTTTTGAGGTTATAGTACCACAAAGAAAAAAGTTCCTCGAAATCAGCCCTTTTGACGTTAGTCCACTCGGTCCCCTGCTCAGTACTTTTGAAATCAAAAATGACTTCATTTCACTGTTGAATCATTCAGGATTCATTTGAATTTATGATAATGATGATAAGTCCCACCTCATACCCCAACATAGGTTTGAGAACCCTGGTACCTGGTACCCTACGAACTCCCTACACTTCCAACAATGAAACTTCTACAGCCCAGGTCCCTACTGTCCGTTAAAGTGGTCTCCCGGGTACCATTGATAGGGTAACGGTCTACCAGGTTTCGGAATACACTATTCCTTGCATATGGCCAGAACTTCAGGCACCAACATGGTGTAACGTACTACCTTCCGGAACAGGAGAAACTGATTGGGAGAGAAGATTGGTCGCTTAATGTTGCTCTGGCGAACGTCCCGATAGGCGATCAATCGAGTCGAAGTATAATGCACAGGAGGTGGGGGCGTGGCAATAGTAGATAATGGCTACTAAGGCCTAGCAGATGGTAGTAGGGCGTATCGTAGCACTGAACCAGTACTGTTCTAAATGGCCCATTCCCCGATATAAACCATAGCCCTACGCGCATATAGGAAGATTAGTGTCCACATAATGTCTCAAACATTTTTCTTGCTAATTATCATCGTCTGATCTGATTATGGAACAGCTCATGATTCGAATGACTTTACTCTAAAGATTCATATGAATAACTCTTTTTAAAAGATTCATATGAATGACTTTTTTTAAAAGATTAATATGAATGACTCTTTTTAAAAGAATCATATGAATGACTGTTCACTGAAGATTCATATGAATGACTCTTTTTAAAAGATTCATATGAATGACTCTTTCTAAAAGAGTCATAAGAATGGCTCTTTTTAAAAGAATCATATGAATGACTCTCTTTAAAAGATTCATACGAATGACTCTTTTTAAATGAATCATATGAATGACTGTTCACTGAAGATTCATATAAATGACTCTTTTTAAAAGATTCATATGAATGACTCTTTTTAAAAGAATGATATATGTAAATGACTCTTTACTGAAGATTCATATAAAATACTCTTCATTAAAGATTCATTTAAATGACTCTTTTTAAAAGAATCATGTGAATGACTCTTCACTGAAGATTCATATGAATGACTCTTTTTAAAAGATTAATATGAATGACTCTTTTTAAAAGATTAATATGAATGACTCTTTCTAAAAGAGTCAATAGAATGGCTCTTTTTAAAAGAATCATATGAATGACTCATTTTAAAAGAATCATTTGAATGAGTCTTTTTAAAAGAATCATATGAATGACTCTTTTTAAAAGAATCATATGAATGACTCTTTTTAAAAGAATTATATGAATGACTCTTTTTAAAAGAATGATATATGTAAAAGACTCTTTACTGAAGATTCATATGAATGACTCTTTACTGAAGATTCATATGAATGACTCTTTACTGAAGATTCATATGAATTACTCTTCATTAAAGATTCATATGAATGACTCTTTTCTGAAGATTCATATAAGCGACTCTTTGCAAAAGATTCAAGAAGCACCACACTACTATTTATGTTTTACAAATTTATTATATTAATACTTTGTACGTTTGCAAATGTTTTTCCTTGCTTACATCGAGTTTGTTCGTAAAAGCTTCTACCGTTATGGTGCTTTTAATTTCACCATTCCTTTCTTAACTTCCTTCACATTCTACAATAACAGCGTCCTAACGACTGCTCAAGCCATTACCCAATCCACCGCATTAGCTAGAGTAAGCAAGTAAGAAAGCAAAGTGTCGCAAGGTGCAGCTAATGAACCTGCAGCGCGCGTTTTTGTTCGCTTAATTGTCCCTAAGAACGTTGGCAGATATTTGACTGCAAAACTTCGCCGAATAGTTTGCAACCGTCTTCACAACCGTGTGTGTGTGTTTGTACACACAGCCACCAAACGGAATGAATGAAGCATACTAGCGGATTTTAGAAGCGTTTTTGCTATGAAAATGGGCGAATAAAGAACGGCTATTACTTCGGCGGGAAGCTCCGACGCTCGAGCGAGGGAAAGTTGAAGAGTTGTTGAACAGTGTCGGCGCTGCATGTGACACATCCTTTTGTGGTTCGTGTAAACACCCACTTAAGAACGCACACATACCAACGACGAAAAAAAACACAGCTCACCAGAACACACGCTAACGCTCCGTAACGGGTGATGAACGTCGTGTAAATCATCCGCCCAGTAGGAAGTAAAAGCAATTTCGCTCGCCTAAAGCTTTCACAAACCATTTTAGATCTCAAACATGTCAACTCATACAAGAAAATGTTCACACACACACACATGCATACACCGCCACAAACAAAACGCTTTCTTTCCGTTTACTTCACTCAACCTCGTACGTTGGTTTCGTAATTCCTTCCGTGGTTCGTGGTGTGCATTGCCTAATGTTGACATATTACATTTTTCATTACAAATTGAATCATATTCACTGCTTCTATGTTTGTTTCCCTTCCTCTTTCTCTCTTTCTCTCTCTCTCTCTCTCTCTCTCTCTCTCTCTCTCTCTCTCGCTCGCTCTCTTTCTTGTGATTCGCTTCCGTGAGTGTCGTGCGAACTAAAACTTGCGCCAGCGAGAAAGAGAAAGAGCGAACAAACAAATAGAGACAGCGTGGCACAAGCTAGCCACACGGAAAACAAAAAGCCTCCCTCCCTATCACCCCCCCCCCCCCCCCCAAGGCCAGGAGAAAAAAACGGATAATCGACGGGAAGCATAAATGAAATCCTTCGCTTCCGTTGGCATATTTACCGGCCTTTATGAATATTTCATTTGGCACGTATTATTCACCATCTACCAAACAATATCACCCTTTCATTCGTATACCCCTTTTTCTCAGACGTGCTTTTTGTTTGAGGAAGGTTGGGGGGTTAGTCATCACAAACGCACGTACATCACATAAGGATATGCAAAAACAAATAAACGAAAAAAGAGAGAAAGAGAAAGAAAGGAACAAAAAAAAGTGAAAACCATTTGTGTCATATTTGCTACGGTTTCACGTACATGTGTGTGTGTTGCGTATATCGTCCTGTCAGATAGCTATGAGGTTGAGTGGTTTGAAGTGATGGTTATTTTGTTTCGTTTTCTTCTTCTTGTTTTTCTCAAAACCGTTTCACACACCGTAAAAGTTTTTCTCGAATCGCTTTAGTCTAACGAATGAAGGAAAACAAAAAAAAAACATTAATCCCAAGTGAGTCACTGGGCGCCTCCATCGGTTTCAATGTCAGATTTTTGTTTTCTTTTTTTAATGTTTTACGGTGATATCTGCATCTTTGTAATCGTATCTGTAGATTGTACCAAAAAAAACACGCATTCTCAAAGCTAAAAACATTCCCCAATTTTGCCGAAGGAAAAAAAAGAATGTTGACGTGACCGCCATTTTGATTGCAGATTATAGGCGATCCTGTTGTGGTTGAACGCTGCTGTGCACCACCTCATCAAATACTGTTTCGTTTTTTGGCGTAAAGAATGGTACACTATTCAAAATTAGCATTCACTTCACTCCACTGACCGCAACCGGGCGCACATGCCATCTTAACAGCACTCATAATCGATTGTTTATTTCCGCTCGTCTAAAGATTGATACAAGCTACACACCGCAACATACACTCACAATTATTCCACTTCATTTCCCATTCGGTCGTCTCCTCGCTCAACACCTGATATTTTTATTTGCTTGTCCAAAACTGAAGGAACAACATTACACAAGACGCGAGACGAACTAGCCCCGATTGGAGAGGTGGAGGAAAGTAATCGCATTGTCGATTGCTCATAACTGACGGTATTACGTGTGTTCACCAAGTGAGACGGAGCAGCTTGCAACTTCACCACAAAGCCACAAAAACCCCCGAAAAAAATACCGCTCACACGGCTTGTTCTAGGATATTGAGCAGCAGGAGGCAGCCTCCTTTGTACGTTCGAGTAGGCTTAATCCTGAACCTTTGGAGTGGCTGTGTGTGTGTGTGTATGTGGCTTTCTGATGTGATTTCACCTACTGGAGGATTTACCTGATTGTGCACTAGCATCGAGTAACTCCCACCCGACCAATCGATACACGGGTGGGAGTCGGTTGGGAGGGGGGGGGGGGAGTTAGCGAGTAGGAAAAAGAGGAAGAGGAGTCTATTCCGGTTGGGTGTGTCTCAGTACTTTTTTCTTCACAAATCCCAACCCCTCCAGCTACTAAGCCTGAATTCGGTTGACACGCAAGGAGTTTGAGAAATTGGTCCAACACATGCTTTTGTCATGTCGGTCACATTTCACGCGACCGCACCACGTTTGCTCATCTCACGTTGTTTAACCCCCCCCCCCCCCTCTCCACACATCCCTTCTCCCCCTCCCCCTCAAGACATTCTCTCCACCACCCCCGCACAGCCATCTTGGAGTCCCACACCAAAAACCCTTTCACTCTGAATACTGAAGGAGTTGTATTTATTCATGTGCATGTGTGTGTGTGTGAGTGACTGAATGAGGAAAATGAGGCAACAAATCTTTCCAAAGCCAGCACCATTAACGATGCCTTCAAGCAAATCCCTGGTGCTCTACCACAGCCAACAAGGCCGGGGGGGGGGGGAGTTGGAAATAGCTTTCCTTTTGTGTCGATATATCCATCACAAATTCATCCCGCTTTGGGGACTTCCGGGGGAGAAGGGTGGGGCAGCATAATAGCATCAGCAGGACGACCGGAAGAGACACTACACAATATATGTACGCAACTCACCGTAATTGATTCCACGCTTCCTTCCACCTTTGAACCTACTTGTGCAGCATTAGACACAGTGAGGTTTCATTTCCTTTTTGTGATGTTTTAATGAATATCATTCGTCAGGATCACCGTACAACCTATACTACCTAGGGGTTTTATATTTTGGTTGTACCTATGTGCGTGTGTCTTAACCCTATCCACCCCCTTTGGAATACACTTCTTCGTTGGTGACATACAAATTATGCCATAAATAGCGTCACCATCACCGTGACCGGTTTGCACGCTAGACTCGGTCGACTGGTAGCCCACTGTAAAGACGTTTTACCAGAGGTACGTTCTATCGTCGGCTTCCTTTACAGTGACTCACAGAACCGAAACGCTTCAAACTTGTGGCATTCCCTTGCTAAGCTTCCTTTTTTCTCTACCTCTACAGGAAATGCCACAAAAAAGGAGTTCCTCGATACTTACGATAAGCCACTGGAACCCAAAGCTGTATCGCAAACGAAACAGAGATAAACGTTGACGTTTCCTTATCGGATCGTTTGTTTGGTTGTTGGCGCCATAAAAATACGTGCCTTAAACCAATGCGGATAGGAAACAGTTCATTCGCAAAGGGACAACCCGCGTCACTTTTTATTGGCATTTAAAGATTTAGGCACGCAAAGTGCTGCGGGAGGAATTTTCGTTTAAAATACAAAAGTAAGAGAGAAAAAAGGCATAATCTGTTTTTTGTTTCATATTTATGGTGTATGTGATAAACGGCGCCAGTTCCACACCACAAAACCGGAGTTCAAATTCCATCCGGACCATCTCCCCGTAGCTAGGATTGCCTATACGGCTACGCGGTAAAAATAACTCTAGTGAGCCAGGCCGTTAAGCCAATAAGAGAGAGAGAGAAAGAGAGAGAAAAAAAAAGAGAAAGAAAGAAGAAAAAAGAGCGAGAGAGAGAAAGAAAAAGAGAGAGAGAGTGAGAAAGAAAGATAGAGAGAAAGAGAGAGAGGAAGAGAGAAAAAGAGAAAGAGAGAGAGAGAGAAAGAGAAAGAGAAGGGAAGAGTAGAGAGAGGTAGAGAGAGAAAGAGCGAGAGAGAGAGAGAGAGGGGTGGGGGAGGGGGGGTTTATGTAATCTCCTCTCCTCTACTCTCTTTGCTGAGCACTTCTCCAGTAGTTTTTCTGTTTCGTCGAGTCGTTCCAACTTTATATCTGGGAGTTCATAGTCCTTTCCCAACAATTGGGTTTCCGAACTCGTCAGTCCTGAGGCTGTGGATGTAGCACTATCCAAGCTGAAGCCTTCCTTCTCTCCCGGTCTGGATGGTATCCCTGCCTGTATATTCACAAAAAGTGTCATGTTGTGTTTGTTCCAATACTTGTTAAGTTATTCCGTATGTCTATGTGCTCGTCTATCTTTCTTGATTTGTGGAAACGTTTGTACCTATCCTAAAGAAAGGTAATCCCGCATAGGTCACGAATTACCGCGGTATTTCTCCCCAATGTGCGTTTCTCTTCGTTGGTTTCTCTTCAAAGGTGTTTGAGCACCTGCTCCAATCTCTCCTTTTGAAGTCCTCCAGGGCGTTTATTACTCCTCAACAGCATGGATTCCTTCCCAAACAGATCTACCACTACTAACCTTGTGTCCTTTACTTCCTTTAGCTTCTCCAACCTAGAATCGGCTCATGAAGTCGATGCCGATGCGGATTTTAAATCGGCCTTTGCCTGGTGTCACGCATATCAAAGACTTGGGAATCTGGTTGGACAAATATCTCTCCTTTAATCTCCAAAACGAGTTCGTCGTTGGGAGAGCCTGAAAAACCCTTGGCGCGATCAAACGTATTGCTCGCGACTTCTCGGACCCCCCCTCAAGGCTTTGTACTGCTCGCTGGTCAGATCGATTTTGGAGTAATGTTCAATAGTCTGGTCACCCTGACCTGAAAGAGTCCTGGTGTCAGCTGCTTACCCTAACCTCGCAGGGAGCTTACCGTTCCCAGGTCCAATCCACCTTCATTGCCGTTCTCCTTCTCGGTCATCACGATGCTCCCGTTTTGTTATTATCTATCGCTTCCCGTGTCCTTCGTAATCGTCCCCCTCTTGCGATTCCAACTCAACGAACTTCAATAGGGCGCAAAGACCCCCCACGTGTGTGCTATTTCATTTTCAGTCATTGCAATTCCGTGTGCCATGTGCTCGGCTTCCACCTTAGTTTCTCCACCTACCAGACTCTTCTTAAACACTCTTCCTATCTTTCTTCATCCCTGTCGACCCAATTCCGTGCCACAAAACAATGTTAGATTTAAGTCTTCGTTAGTAAGTTAATTCTGTAAACTCGCATGGCGGAAATAAATAAATAAATAATAATAATAATGAGAATGCTAACGAATGCAGCCGAAACAAAAAGTTCTACTAGAATCGAACGTACTGCCTTAATCACAGTAATCAATTCCTTAAGTATAAAGAAACCTTTTTAATTATTTCTTTATATTGTCGATGCGTCCACCAAGAGTCCCGATCCATGTTATTGGTATTGAGGATTATCCAAGAAGCAATATGTAGGTCAGCCACTCGAAATATACAAAATGGAAAAGGAAGATTCTTAACAAAAACAACAAAGTTCGTCTTGCAAACATTTTGCATCTAATCCAACGCGGTATGGTTCGATTTCCCATACATGGTTGAAATTAATATCTGTACCTCTAAATTCTCCACATCACTTCAGTACTTTACCGAGAAATCGATGCTTCACGGCATAGCAAATAGCACACCTGTCACCTCTTACCACCTACGAACGGTCCCTCCCCTTAAAACCCGGTTAGAAAACGTTGTCAAACGCTTGATTCGATTGTTTATCTCCATCGTTGACGAATTTCGTGCCTTCTTCATCAATCACTACACCTGGAAAACGTTCTACCATCTGCACACGTTCACGGCCCCAGGCACAGTTCATGATTGAATTTCAACCACCACCGGGCTTTTCATCCCCCTCCCCCTCCTTTTCCCTCCCCAAAAAGGGTTTTGTATGTGCGTTGATTCGATTTCAGCGATTTCAGCAAAGCAGCGAAGCTTCCCCAAAAGTTCACACAACCCACTAGGGTGGAGGGGGGAGGGTGAGGGGTGGCATTCTCCACCACAAACGTGCAACTTCCTGGGAACTGCATCGTGTGGCTGGGGAACCGCACCCAGTTACCGAATGGTATCGAACTTCCTGCGCGGAATCTATTTTGATTGGGAGCGAAACAATCGGCGGCCGGGTTACTGTTGTTTTTACTGTCGCTTCATATATTTGGTTGCTTCAGTTCACTTTTTTCCTTTTTTTTTTACTTTTTCAATAGGAAAGGATTAGTCACCCACGGCACGGTGCGAAGATAAAAAAAATAAAATTTAACTTCACTTCGTTGCCTTTAGAAGCGCGCCCAACCAATAACGCGCTTCTCATCCATATCATTATCACATGCTGATGGTGATAATACAGCATCGGATCGCCCTTCCCACCTGGACCGTTTCCACCAACGGTTTTGGTTCGTCTTCATATCCATCCCTTACGCCGGTCGGGCGAATGATTTAATCAGATTTACATATAAATGCAATACCGCTTTGTACCATCCAGCCCCCCCGGGGCAAAAAAGGATCAGTTTTGCAGCGAAAGCTCTTACCGTCGGTGTGAAGCTGGTAAAACTTTTCTCATCTCATTCGCTTTTGCTTCGATTGCCGCTGTCGTAGGCCGCTCTCCCCAACCTTGATCTTTTCTGACAGCGTGGCAGCATCACCATTACATACACATCTCACCCGGTGATGTGTAGCCCGGTTAAACATGCTAGACATAGTCATAATAATCATTATTTATGTATCACTCACTCGCTTACGGATGTGTGCCTACACGTCTGGTGTGTAGTACGTTTTTATCGTATTTTTCCACAAACGACTGGGCGCCTCCATTAGCTCAACGGTTAAGAAAATCGGATGGACAGCGGCGTCTCTTTGGAAAACTTTCTGAAGAAATTTCCCTCCCTCCCATATTTCTGTAATTGTGACATCTTCATTATGACATTGTGAGAAATAAATTTCATAATGTATCCAAAATAATTAAGTCACGGTTCTACATTTCCGCTGCGGCCTAAGCTTTTCTTCTGCTTGGTGTAACGACCCCCACCCTTAATTCACTTTTGTTGGGGGGTGGGGGTTGCTCAGTACATTTACTTCTTTCGAAGCTGTAACATTCGGAACACGGAAAGAGTTGTTTAACTTTCTGCTAACTTATCCTTGCTCCCGAGTGGCGTCGCAGGATATCAGAACTTACTGAGCATCATTGAGCAGGGCCTAATCGAAAGAAGGGTTTATGATGCACGCTGAAGTAGCTAATCCTAATGCGTCAGAATTCAAAGAATTATTGTCTATGAGGCAATGAAGTGGAATTCTTCGTAATTTAAAGTTGGTTTTCAAGAGAATGCAAGGCTACTCTGGTGATTCTATGACGACCTTGAACTCAATTAAATTAGGCATCCTGTTAGCTACGTAATAATATTAAAATTTTAACCTGACGTGCGACCGATGAGTGATTGTGAACTATTGGTACTACGGGAGTCACTGAGTCACTGTTTGAACATCTTGGATATAACTCCCCAACAAGAATGTTCTGTTTGTAGACATTGTGGGCAATCCTTGATCATTTATCAGGGACTCTCATAAAGCAGCATGTTGATAGTTAACTTAGACACGAGGGAGTCTAACGGCCTCAGCATCGACTTCGTTCGCCGAAATCCGTTCGGCGCTCACGAAAATAAGAGCGCCATGACATTTAAAAGCACGTCTTTACTTCACGGCTCAACTGCTGATATTTCTAGGTTTGCATGTCTGTGCTTTCAAATATGTTTATCTATCGTTTATACTTGGTCGTTCAAGTTAAATTTTTTCCTTGTCAAAAAATAAGCGCAAAGACGCGCTGTGTCATTGTGTTTTAAACTTTAAGAGCGCCTAGTTTACCTTTCGTAAATTGCTGATAGTGAAAATATTCGGTTTGAAATGCAGTTCCTGTATAACTCCATTAATGCAGAAACCGAGTCGAAGCAGAAACTGCGAACACTTAGGAGGAATCTTCGATATAACTCTAGTCCTCTTGCTTTGACTGAAACAGCGTACGCAAACGATTATTTAATTTGTTGCCGTTTATTACATACTTGGATATTACATTGCAGATTCGTTGATAACTTCCGGATTTCTAAATCTATTTTTATGGATTTGCTTGATGGTTTCGATTTTTCGATTGATGCGCAAAGAGCACATGGAATTACAAAAGAAGAAAAATTAGCAGCATGTATTATTTTTTTAGCGAATGGCAGATACCAACATGGTGTTGGAAAAGATTTTCATATCGTAATGGCACAAACAACTTTTAGTAAGGTATTTCGGAGTACATTACAACCACTTCACTCATTGGTTGGGGATTGGATAAACATAGGTATGATCGAACAAGAGGGACAAGAAGCTAAGGATTATTTCCTTTTGAAAAGCGGGACTGAGGACGTAATTATGTGCGTAGATGGAACTCATGTAAAAATTAGGAAACTGAAAGATCGTCCCCTGCTTTACCTAAACAGGCAATCATTGTACAGTATCAACACTATGATTGTTTTGTATGTATAAAATAGCAAAACTAATTTAGCACACGGCAGAACCGGGTTCAAATCCCATCCGGACCGTCCCCCCGTAGCAAGGACTGAATATCCGGCTACGTGGTAAAATAAGTCTAGTAAGCCAGAACTGGCCGGCGTGACCTGTAAAGTCGTTAAAGCCAAGAGAAGAGAGATATTTTAAAATTCATTTTAATCATGGACCTTACTTAACATTTTCCGCCTTTTTCGCTTGCACAACCAACAACTCGAGACGATTTCGGTGAAATTAGGTCAACATATTACAGGTATTTTTAAGGCATTTATAAACAATCAAGCGTATACAAGTAATACAAATTCACTATTTTATTCATCAACATAACGAAGACAACGAACATTGATAATTATTACACTCTGTAATTTATTTTTGGTGTGCTATTTTGTAAACAGATAGCCAAGGTGCATCTTAGGCTTGTCTTCTGTGACACATGTCACAACAATATGTAACTTCACGCCTTCCTCCAGGCGTGCTACGGTTAGAAAAAAATTGGCAATCCGTTTTTCTCCCTTTTAATACCACGTGCAGCTTTCCATTCAGTCGAATTTCGTCGGAATTCGAGTTGGCACTTAGAATCGACTGGCCGCCGGACCGGCTCCGCTCGAGTGCAAAGGGTGTAATAAATAATTCAGCTTCGTGTAGAATTCCCAAAAAAAAAAATGTTTTGGATTCTGAAAAAATGGTTTTTCTATAAAAAATGCTATCAACATAATAAAAATCTTCAAACATTGATCTATGTGCAACATACTGCATCATTTATTCGAACAACCGTAATTGAATGTGCAAATTCTTCCCGTATCCGAATTTTCATTCATACTACCGGAACGAACGTAACCGTCATATGATTCACTTTTTTTCAAAAATCACTCATATTCAAAACGAGCGGTAGAATGAGCACCTTCTAAAGGAAGGTGAGTGAAATTTGAGTGCCGCGGCGTTCGAATCTCGGCGAACGAAGTCGGTGCTGAGGCCGTAAGATACACTCCTTCCAGTACTCTTATACATCAGATACGACCACGCCTCATATCCGATGAGATGGAGTGAAAAGCCCGAGATCTTCAGGCTCTTGGACTTTGACGATATCTTAAATATATTCGGATCTGTCTGACATATCCAGAAGGTGTATTACTGCTGTAACAGACCTAGTGCACTATTAAGTACAGGTTTTATGGCTAGAGAGCTGCTTATTCGACAAATTGGGATATTCAATTATCTCCTCACACAAATTGAAAATACCCAAAATTCTCGACAAGTTTTTCGTGTTGTGTACACGAACACCGAAGCATACCCGTCACAAACGCCAAAATACAAAAAGCGAGAACTTTCCATGTTTCACAGCTGTTGTGTCTGTGTCTCCATACCCCAATGAAAGGTTCACATTGTCGATAATTGAAAAGACACTCATCACTGGTGCTAGAATATGCCCTCAAATACATCCTCAATCAGAAATAACAGTAAAACAAAAACCCTTATCTCTCTGTAATTGATTCCAACACGAGGGTTTTGAGCCATTTAAGCGAATGAAAAAGCACCTAATTTGAAATTGCACTCGTCACCAATTAGTCACAAGCCTGCAAAACCCATACTTCAGGTAGGCACCACTCTGCTGAACAGTTTATTTAAGTCTGTTTATTTTTTGCTTAATTTTTCCACAAGTAATCCAAATTGCATGACACCGTGTGGCACGTTTCGAGAGATGTGAAGCAGCTGGGTTTCGCTTTTTTTACCTTTTGCACCCTATTCAATCATCCAATTAGCACGTAATTTTCCATTAATTATAAACGCACACATCCAAATGAGTCTAGCTTGCACTGATAGCTTCTACCAAACCCTTTCGTTACATTGCACATCCCTAAGCAAGAATTACGGGGAGGAAAGAGGGGAAGAGAGAGAGAGAGACATGGAGTTGGAATGTTGGCGCTAAAATTAAAACACCAAACATCGTTCAGGCGCACAAATGCTACACCGTGCGTGCCTGCTGTCAGTCTACCTATGCGGAAAACCAGGAAAAGGATGCAATGCCGCCCACAATTTTATTGCTTTCCACCTTTTTTCTTTGTCTTTTTTTTTGGTCGTCTCCCTCATCTCCCTCCATGGCTTCGCACCACCGTAAGAGGGAAGTTTTGGAGAATGCCAATTAAAAAACTTTTTCTCAGCCGCGCCCAGCTGGCTGTCTGTGTGTTTGTGGCTGTTTGCGTTGGAATGGGAATCACCTTGTGCTGCTGGCACGAAATCATTAAAAACCGAAGGACAACTGAAGGGAAAGAGAGAGAGAGAAAAAAAAACAAAATGAGACAAGGATACACTTGCCGAATGGAAATGGGAGTTTGATAATTTACCCTTTAAAAAACGATCTGCTAGAACGTAGCATAAAGTAGGGAGATTTTATTTTTATTGACATTATGGGTTAAATCATTAACTTTAGCTTTTAGACAATTCTGATTTTTTTTTCTTTTCGTTTCTCGTGCACCTGTTGGTAAGTTGGTTACGAGGTTGTTCGCGAAGAGGTGGAACAATAACCGAAAAAAAATCCCCTCCAATTTTCCATTTCTGTTTACCCAGGGGATAGCATTAGCAAGCCGCAACTTTAATGCATTGCTACCAACCTCCATTGCCACTTGCCATTATTTAAGAAATAAATCTCCAAACTCACTAACGCTGGTTCTCTGTTTTTGTTGGTTCTCTTTCACACACGCTCGTTCCGCACTGGTGCCATCCGTCAACCGACTCTAGGGACATCAAACCGGACAACATTCTGCTGGACGAGGAAGGTAAGTACCGTCAGGCTTACGATTGGTGACAACACTTCACGAAGCAAGGTTAATCCAGCGAAACCGCCCAGACCGCTACCCGGTGTGTTTATTCTTCAGCATGGCTTGACAGCTCAACAACAACAACAACAACTGTGCCACAAAAAAAAAGAAAACAAAAGAGAGAGAATGTGTCTGGGACGAGGGGAAGGAGAGAAGGGGGAGGGGGGGGAGAGGTGTTCCAAGAAAACGAAACAGTCGAATCAAAACCCGTGTACATTTTTTTTGCTGTACTGTACGCGCACGCTTGGAAAAACTTTGCCTTCCTGCAGGCGTTTGGTACCCCCTACCCCGCCGTCCTGCTTCACCGATTGTCACGCAGGATTCACTGGGATATTATTTACATTCCAACACCCGTCTCATTTTCCGCTTCCTTTATTTTATCTTCTCCTCCCCCCCCCCCCCCCCCCCCCCCCCCCCATTTTGTTCGACCCGTCGGGTTTGGCACTTTCGCAATGGCTTTAAAATATGAGCTGACAATCATCTTCATAATTTTATCGCTTCCATCTCTGTTTTGGTGCACCACTCGAGGCTACGATTCGGACGGATTTTTTTTTACGGAAGAGCAAATCGAATCAACCCGCACTGGACGGTATTCGGTTTTGCCGTCAAAAGGAGGGCGGTCTCAAAAGATTGATGGTAAAAGATAAGACACATCCAACAACCACATGGCAACTATAGCTCAAAATGTACAATTGGTGTAGAAACAATCGCCTTTTTTCCGTTTGTCCTCGAAACTAAGCTGTCAAGCGGATTTAGCTGAATGGAGAAAAAGGAAGTTCGAAGGGGAAGAGCCAGGGGGGGAGGAACAGTAGTGGAAAAAGGGTAACGTTAATAAAAAACTACTAAGCTACACAATGTGAGCTGACCTTAGACAGGAAGCTTAATACACGCTGAATACAGATACAGCGCCGAAATGTATGCAAACGCATGACACATTTGATCATTTTGAATTATTTAGATGATAATTATTAACTCTCCATAATGTTGCGTTTGCACTCGTTCAAGGTTTGTTTGAGAGAATTTTTTTTCCCGCTTTAATTTACAATTTACAAGTTTTAATTATATAATTCATTTCGGTATAATTCTTCTTTCATAAATCTCTGTTAAGCAAATTGCCTACCTGTAAGGCGCAAACACTTATTGAATTACATATTTCAAATGAATTGTGGTTTCTTTAGAAGACCTTTTATCCACATTAAAGCATATTGAGCTGTCATTCGTGTTATTTTGTCAACTTGTTTTTATTTCCAATTGTTCTCTCCACCGACCGATGCTAAGAAATGCCTTGAGATAAAACGGAACTATCTTAAAACTTTTCCCAAAATGAAAAAAACGTAACGTAATAAAAAGAACAAGGAAAAGTTTTAACTGCAGCCGTTCTTCTCTTCAATGTAGTGTTGACATGAATTTAATTGATAGGTCGATTAGCTGCATCTTGGGCAAACTACTTTCTGTTATTGATAAGGTTGCAAAAGTCAGCTGCATTTCATGGACCTTTATTACAGGCTGTATGTCTACATACAAAAAGAAATATAAGCCGAACACAAAGGCCTTGAATCGCTATAAATTTTCTGGCCTTTAGCTTGACTTACGCTTTAAATAGGCAACAAAAAAAAATGACGACACAAAGGAAAGGCATGCAAAACATACAAACTTGAGTAGCAGCACCAAAAACTTACAAAGTTTCAGTGCGCAAACACTGCAATACCAAGAAAAAAAGAAAGATATATAAAAGAACAAAACACCAGAAACTGGAGCGAAATAAATGAAGCCGTTTTGCTTTCGCTGACCGTTCGCTACAATACGGCTTTGCCTTCGGTAGCTGCGAACCACTTCGAGGACCTTTCTTTCACCTTTTTTTTAATTTTCCCTATTTCCGAAGCAAACAAGTAGCGTGCCGGACATGGTGGAATAAAAAGCCCAGAAGCAAACACTGCGATGAATAGAACAATTTTCCCGGGTTGTATACCCGATATCCCGGGTCCGCGTCTGTCGCTTGCTTTCTACCGTAGCAGCTGGTCAAGAGCGGGAAATTGTTTTGCATATTTTATGACCACTAGCAAAACTACCGTGAAAATCTGTAGTGCGTCAACTCGCAACACAGAAACAGAACCCAAAAAAAAAGTCGAAACCTGTCAAGACTGAAGCAACAAACAGCAGAAGAACAGAAAGAAATAAAGCCCCGAAGGAGAAGTATGTGCGATGATGGAGAGAAATTTTATTTCCTCCCCCAACCCCCGACAACGGAAGGGATGGTTGAGAGTTTTTAAGGAATCAAGCAGTTTTGCTATGTTTGGAATGTACTGAGCTCCTTTAGTAAGAAAATAAAGTGAATTGAAAGGCAGTACTTCAAGCTCACTCACCATCTATAATAGGCAGGCGGTACGAACTGTCATCACATCAAGCTTCAAGTGAAAAATTTAACATAATCTTGTCGAAAGAATGATAAAAAGGTCTGCTAGTGTCCAACATTTCCTGCAAACATGTTTCTAAAATTAAACAAAAAAAAATAAAAAATTTCTCATGACATAATGGAGACGCCCAGTACTTCGTACAATTTGCAGCACGTACCTGCGTACGTTATCGTTTTGCAAAACTCACGTGCGAAACAATTTAGCCACCGTCGGCATCAGTGTCAATCAGCTGGACAGTTCGCACCACCGGTCCGACCGGAAGCATTATTAATTGTTTTTAATTGGCGTCCGTCAACGTACTGATGGAGACGCCCGGTACTTTACGGGATCGTACCGAAACAGCGTTTTTTCTCCCCCAATGTGGTCGATGGGATGGCAAAAAGTAATTATTTTATTAAGTACAATCTCGCGTGTTGCAAAGATGCGATAAATGGACGTGCGAAGCTTGTGCTAATAGCAAGCAAAATGAAAGTTGAAAAGCAATACCGTTAAGTACGTGCAACTTGCTCTCGCTACAATCGCAATCGTAACTGTCAAAACCGGTTCGAACAGGGTTTCCATGCTTTATTTGTACGATTGGGTTCCAATTGCCTTCCACACACCCGGACAGCTGACTATTACTAATGGCTACTACTGGAAGCGGAAGAATGGGAGGAAAGAAAAACTCGATACAGTTTCAACCATCGCTAGCAAAAACGCCTCATCTCTATGCAGTTGCAATCGGGTTTTGGGGTATTTTACGAACGAGCGAATGAACGCTGGTGCTCGAGAAAAGTGTAATGAAATTATCAGTAAGCTCATTACCGCTTCTCAAATCACTTCCCTTTACCCACTTAGAAGTGCCCTTTACGGGGTTTTGCTTGTTCTACGTCCAATGCGGGATTATTTTTTTCCAATCACTACATCTTCTCCTTCCTTCCAGCGAATGAATTCCACTAAGACGTGAATGCAATGAACATAAAAAAACCCTCGTAATAAGAAACGCAAACTCGATCGACACGAACCAGCTGGACAGATGGTTTGCCTCGTATAATAGAGAGAAGAGAGCTTTTTTATTTTATTTAATTTAATTTTTTTTAAACAGAAAAATGCAACGAAAAAAGAACATTCAACGTAATTGCTGAGCGAAGAGTTTCGTTCTGACGTTCCCGTTTTTTGCTGATGGCAAACCGTGTTATTTACTTATCTCCGAAGGTGTTTTTTTGAAATTGCGCTACGCTGTGATTGACGCGAAATCGGTGAAGTAATTTCAAATATTTATCAAGCGAAAGCGAATTCGCCTTGATTTATTCGTTCGATTGATTGAATGTTTTTGCAATAGCGAAAACCTACCGTACGGCGATGGAAGGCTGATTTTAATTAACTTCCACACAACAAACAACGAGTCGTATTAAATCGGGAAACATACACACAAAACCTTCCTCAGTGCAAGTGAATCATGCTTCGGGAGAGCATCTTTACAGCACGTGCCATAAACCGCAGCCAGCGAGGAGGGAAAAAAACAATGCAACCCCAGCACGAAGGATGAGACAATATCAAAAGGATCACGGAAATCGGAAACATACAATCCGTCTGGCACCAAAAATTGCACACCAATTTCACAACGGCTCGTCATTGGAAGGAAATATACACTTCGAAAGAGGGTGGGAGGGGGAGGAAAAAAAAGAAAAACTTACATCCACGGAACCAACAAACACTAGCAACAAAGGGTCCGTTTTTCGGGTTTTAACCACAATTCCAAGAATCGTTCGGTTGCGGAACAGGCTTTTCGCCAGAGAGCAGACAAGAATCTGGAACCGGACCAGATATACCGATACGCACCCCCCCCCCCCCCCGCCGCCCGATAGGAGCCCTAAAGAAGCGGGCAAACCTTTCCAATAATAGCTTCCTGTTCGATTGGATCCAATTTTCCAATCAATTGACGGTTGCCTCAACCCCTTGCCTTTTCTTTCTTTTTTTTTTTTGCTTGTGCCGCCACAGAACAGTTACGGTGTTTGCATGCGTTGGTTTTGGACTGGGTCGGTCGGCTGGTCGAGTCAACCAAGCCGGAACAACGCCGCCGAGAACACAAGAGACTGAGTGAGTCACGTCATTCGTTCGTGCGAACGAAACCATCCGGAAATCGGTTTTCCCCGTTCGATGCGATGAGATGATTATTTTTCGAATTGCACACTTCAACACGAGGCGGTATGCGTATGCGGTTAGCTTTTTTTTTTGTTTTTTTTTCTTTTTGCGGAATCCGTATATGTCGACTCGACCGATGATGATGATGATGATGGGTGATGGTTTCCCATCGGCCACGATCGGCAGTGCTTGAGGACGTGATTTCATTAAACAGTCTTAGTTTTTTGTCTTTTTTTTCTTACCATTACTATTGCCATTTCTGGTTTGTCCTTTGTGGTTTTGCTGGTTGGCGTTACACACTTAAGCAGGATGACACTAGGACACGGAAGCGATGGATGGTGAAGAGTGAAGCAATTTATTATAAAGCAGATTGTCCTTCTTTGTGGAATCGTTTAATTTAACCCTTTTTCCGTAAAGGGAACGGAAAGATGAAAGGTTTTCCTTCTTTTTTATTGGAGCGTGAAAAATTTCCCTGTTATGCGATGAACATTGACTCGTACTCCGAGAAAGAAAAACACACCAAAAGTAATCTCACTTTTATTACCCTTCAGCACTGGTAAAAAAAAAACAATTCAATATTTAACTATAAGGTGATGCAAACAATAACTTACATTGCATACCTTTAGGCGCCTTTCCTTAATTTATTAATATATTCGTTGGAGACCCGGGGCATCGACGGTTGAGGATTTTCTCAGAACTTAAAACCGCAGGAACTCACGTGTGTCACGAGGAACACCTGGTCCATCGACGAAAACCTCAAAAAATTTTTGAGACCATTTTTGAGGAATCGTTTTGAAAGTTCCTATGACTCAGCTTTTCAAAATGTAAACAAAGCATATTTTTGTTTGCGGTTTTTTTCAGTGCAAGTACACTTTTCGTGTGCCATTGTTAATGCAAATATATGCTGAAGAACTAAAATTCACAAGAATTTATATTTATTTTCATTCTTTTCTTTAGGAACATATTTTCCATTGAGTTGATCAAAAAACACCTTTAAACAAAGATTAGAATTGCAGGAAATGTATGACCGCCATGCGTGATTGTTTATGCGACCAAATTTGAGGAAAACCTCAAACGGCCACGGAGACTTTGGTGTTGAGAGGGGAAAGCCTCAACTGTGGTTTGCGATTTGACAGTCAAGAAACGGATCCGACTATAAACGGTAAATGACAGAAGAGTGGACGGAGAGCAAAGTGAAGGAACGAATAGCTAAGTGACTAACCCGTTGGTCTATGAAAATGTTTGCCAAACGTTAAACGTCAAATCGTATGGCGAACTGTCAAATTTCTGTTTGGCCAGCTACGTGAAGAAAAAATTGTTTGCAAACATGTTATCACACCTAATTTCCTCACCTTGGTATCACCTCGCGTCAATTATACGAATGCTCTGTTATGAATAGTTTTGTTTTTCATAGCCTTTGTGTTACGACTACTGCGAACTAAAAACAGCCATTAAACCTTCGTCAAAACTCCAGAATGGACTGTAATTAGATTCAACACACTTCTTTTTTTCTTTAATAGTACTTCATTTTGTGAACAGAATGCTTTAAGTTGGACATTTGACAAAAACTTGTTTCCTAGACCACCTCACTTTTGTTTGGCAAACTTTTTTTTTATAGACCAGAGGACAAGTAGTGAGGCACGCGAGCGACAGCCGTCACCGTTAAAAAGTGTTTCCTTTTGTTATAAAAAAAAATTAATTTAAAAGTAAAAATAAAGGTAAATCATACAAAAAAAACACACTTTCTCCGGAATCCGCTCATGCAACAGCTGCTGGTGTTTGGTGGAAACGGGACATGAGTATTTTGGATTGAAGGGTCCTTTATTGGAAATAATATTCGTGTGGAAGAATATATTAAAGTTTAATACTAAAAAACGGTATCATTCAATTACTCATTTTAATATTCTTTAAATGTACTACAAAATATAAATTATTACTAAAAAAATCATAACGAACACATTGCTTTTCTATCGTTTATTATAATCCTTTCCAAAACGATAGCAAATCGTTTCGTTTTGCAGTTATTCACTTATTTAAATGAATTCCTTAAACACCCTACAAGCCAACTCTAACACTTCAAAGCGCTTCAGAGGACCAAAAACAAAAAGAGTGTTATAAACTATTAACCATCCCCTTTTCGTGCTGTGGTGCCCCCCAGTGACCCTTATTAACATACAAATATTTCCTAATGTGTTACCCTACCCCTCATGGGGACCTCAAAAAACTTCTTCCCACAACCGGTAACAGGAGGCCCCCTTTTTTTTTGGACTACAAACCCAGTTTGAAGAGATGTGTTGAATGGGGACTTAAATGGCTATTGGTTTCGTTTTCAAAAAAAAACCGAGTTTCGCCATTTTTTTCACGCACAATAGAGAAACGCACCTTCCCCTTGAGCTCGCGCCCATTTATCGAAAGCGTTCGGCAATCATGGCACGTCCACACAGCCATCGACCGGGGTGTCATCCTTCAACCGGTGTGTGACGGTCACGTACGGCATCCATCCCATGCTGGAACTTCCGGTTTCAATTGGCTGCAAAAAAAGGCAACGGTTACCCCCACCATCGCGGCACCATCTTGCTTGTATGCCGTTACGGCAAATGGCAAACGACAGTAATAAAGGAGATATTTTTCCGTTTATTATTCCCTAGCGTGTTGCTAACGTCTCATCTCACGCTTCCGGCAAACCAACCGGCTTCTGCCAATCGCTTCCGGCATCCCTTTTTTTTTTATTCAACCCTGATCCATCAAACCATCCATTCACGGTGTGTCTTTTCTTGGCTTCTTTGGCCTACCAAAGTAAAGAAAATAACAAGCAAAACAGGAAACGACAAAAGCCAATCCCTTGTCATAAGGCTCAACGAAACAGACGCGAACCAGCAAAACGAGAAATGAATAAGTTTATGTTTGTGTGTGTGTGTTTTAGGGGCTTTTTTTGTTGTTGCTACTCTTCCGTACGGTGAAACATTCCGAAACGGTTCCGGTTCGTGATTCGTGGTGCCACCGTTTACGCAACGAAGATTCACCTTAATCCGTTGATTTTGGGGCATTTCCCGATTTTAACCGCCCATTTTGTTTTTGGGGGGTTTTTCTTCTTCTTCTTCTTCTCCCATATTCCACTAGATCGGTAGAAAGCATCGTCAACGTCCGTGAAAACAAAAGCTTGATCGTGAAGTTTTTGGGGATGTGCAACAAAAACAAAGTGGGAGTCAACCATTCCCGTACTCCTTCCGGAATGCTTCTCGAAAATTTTATTTCCTGTGCCGGTTCTTGCGCATCCTGTCACCAGGCTTTTCCACCAGGAGAGTCATAAAATTAGGAAATAAACGCCGCAGAAAATTCCCTTCGTCTTCTGGACCCATACACGCAAGGGGAATGAACTCGGAGGGGGGGGAATCCCATCATCGCCCCGCTTTTCGCACTCTCGAGCGTAACGGATATCGGAAGGATGAAGTTAACCAAACAAAATAAAATAAAGCAAACGAAGAAAAAAAAACAAAACATACCAGTCTAACCGACAGAGATTAGGAAGGAACGGTACCCAATCTCCACAACTCCACCGGGTCGCATCTTCGCCAATTCTAATCTTTTGCAGATGGTCCAATGGATGGGCTCGATTACCGGGGCTGATAGAAACCATGCTTTTGCCATACGCCAAGCAAGCCCATTTTTACTAACGCAACGTGGCGAGAAACAAACGAGAGAAGAAAAAACGGAAGACCCTTTTCGGCCAGAACTCAGCTCCAGCTGGTGAACGACTGGCATTGGGGAAGGTGGTTTTAAATTTTTTATTCCGAACCCCTTTCCAAAGATGCCCATGGTTTTTACGCGTGCCGAACCACATGAGGCCAATTGACGGGGGGGAGGGAAACTCCCCGTACGGGTAGCTTCGCATGGATTGGGTTGAAGAAAGTGCCGAAATCCTTAACTTTAACGCATTTTGATCCTTTTTTTATAGCTCGGCTTGGCGCCGTGGTCTTGGTGTCTTCATGCCAGCCCCACACGATGATGTTTGTGGATGAAGAAAGCTTGTTTCACATTCCCACCATACCACGCACCATATATGAATATCTAATGTAATTTTGCTAAAACGTAATTAAAAGCATTCGCTGTTTTTTTTTTACTTTTCTCCAACAAAATGTCTACTAATAGTGGTTTTATGTTTCGTTAAATATTTCATTAGTGTAACAAGAAAATTTCATTTAAAATTTTAATCCACTTACCCACAAAGAATATTCCAAGCATTAGTGGATGATTTATGTTCCGCCTCTAACACTGATTGCAGTGTTTCTCAATCGTTCAAAAAAAAATCAGCAAACTACACCTGCATAAACAGGAAAAGCTGCTTGCAGCAACAGCGACAAAAAAAAACGGAACCTCTCCGCATCGAAACGGGTAATGGTAGCAAACCGGGCGCTCAAATGGCTTGCCATTTCATGTCATAATCTTTGGCACGTTTGAAGTGTACCTGCTCGTGCAAGTGTTCTCCGCAGACGACACCGAGCGGAAGATAAGACACGTGACACGTTTCATGTTTACGCTTCGGCAGAAAAGGCCAGGGTGGTACACGAAAAAAAAAGAAAACTTAAAACCAACCACTAGATTGCTTGGTACGGGGAAAAAGCTGTTAAAGGTCGCAGACTATGAACAAAAAAAAATACAAGAACACAAACTTGCGAGACAAACGACGAAAAGCTGGACACGATCGATCGGTTGTGCTTGTCGTTTGGAATAGAACTGAAATCACTCTGTAGTAGTGATGGGTCATACGATTCATTTTATGGCACGAGCCGGAATCAGGTGCACCAGATTCGGAATCGACTCGGACTAAACGGTTCCGGAACCGGATCCGATTTTATCCCAGAGTAGGTTCCGAACTAGTGATGGGTCTTAAGATTCATTTCACGGCTCGACCCAGAATCGGGTGCAGCAGATTCGGAATCGATTCCAAAACGTGGGTACAACAGGTTCAGGCAGATCCGTAAATATAAGTAAGTTCAGTAGTTCCGATCTGAGCTCGCTCCATCCACGAATCGAAGTTGCTTATGCTAGCTTGTACCTACCTGAATTCTTGCTGCTACTGAACCTCCTGAACCTACTTCGATCCGAGTCCGATCCGAACTCACTGAACCCACGGCTCGGAGTTGCTTATGGTAGCTTGCACCTACTGCACCTACTGAACTTACTTCGACCTGAGTCCTATTCGACTCCTATCGAAATCGTTGCACCTACTGAACCTACTTGAACCTACTTCCCATACTGAACCTACTTCGAGCCGAGTTCGACCCGAACTCGCTGTACCCACGGCTCGGAGTCGTTTGCGGTAGCTTGCACCTACTGGACCTACCGAACCTATGTACTTCGATCCGAACTCACTACACCCACGGGTCCGAGTCGTTTATGGTCGCACCTACTGGACCTACCGAACCTATTTCAATCGGAGTCCGATCCGAACTCACTGCACCCACGGGTCGGAGTCGCATATGGCAGATTGCACCTACTGGACATACTGAATCTACTTCGACCCGAGTTCGACCCAAACTCGTTGTATGAACGAGTTGTATCACTGAACCTGCTTGTATCTACGGATCGACCCGAACCGGTTCGGGTCACTTATCCGACTCCGTTGCGGTCAGGCCGACCTGCCCATCACTACTCTGTAGAGATTGTTATTCCTGCGCTGTCAACTGGAAAACATCAAAGGCCGATCAAACACCGGTGCGGAAGGCATTATTTTTCTTTTGTTGCTCTTTGACCGTATATGATGCTTCTGTTCTTCGCTGTGTACATCATGCAACAAACAAAGTGTGCAAGTGTGAGATTTCTAATTACGCCTTTAAATTCATTTCTTTCATTTTCACCACCATCGTCCTGTGTAGGCCATGCGCATCTGACCGACTTCAATATAGCAACCCGTCTACCGCCGGACGGACTCGCCTGCAGCATGTCCGGCACCAAACCGTACATGGCTCCAGAAGTATTTATGTGTGCCTTAGAGGAAATCGGTAAGTTTTGAGCGGATTAGAAACGATTTACTACACCAAATCTGGAGCAAAAAAAAATCTCCACTCAATACATGCAACTCATTCCCAAATCCATTCCCCGAAGCGTTCATAATGCAACGCAATTAATAATAAAGTCTCACTGCCATTTCATCAACACTAATTTTTCATCATGATGATGAAGCGATCCGTTAGCACAAACATTAGCAAACCACCAACACAAGTAGTGCAACAGAGAGAGAGAGAAAAAGAGTGAGAGGGAGAGAAAAAAAGAAAAATCGTTTTGGTAAACCTTTTTCCCGCAACGGATACAAACATGCGTTTAAAAACAAAATAAAAATCTCAACCCATACCGCAAGAACCACTTCTCATTTCCCGCTGACAAGGGAAAATCTCCCATTCGAATCCTAACGTGACGGAATGTAGGGGAAGCCGGAGAAAGCACATGAAAATGTGTGCCAATAAACCATTAAATTATTCCACATCATTAAATTGAAACGTCGAACGTACGGTGCGCTTCACAACCCGGCATGGTCAAATAGAATTGAACGAATAAATCAGTACGCGAGGTCAGAACTAACCATACCCGGGTACGCGTACGAAGTCTTTAAAAGGGAATTATTTCTTAACGGAGTAAAACAGTTTCATCCAGACAGCTCTTTTAACGTTGTTTGAACGATGTGTGCCGGTTGTGCATACCTTTCAGGCGCGAAGGGAAAAATTGCAGCAGTTGCAGGCGTATGTCCACCAATTACGCGTCCCATCTACCAAGGGTCCAGTGCCCTCTAACCTAGCGCTTCGAACCCCATCCACGACTCCTTCCTTCGGTCATCCATCTCCACTCCAAAATGCCACTCGAAAGTAATGATTCCGTGTTTCCGTGTTCTCCTTTTTGCACTAAATGCAGCCGGCTACAGCTATCCGGTCGACTGGTGGAGTCTTGGTGTGGTCGCATACGAGCTGCGGAGTGGTAGCCGACCCTTTGTCGTCCACTCGTCGACACCGCTCGCCGAGGTGAAAAACATACTCAACACACAGCCGCACTATCCCCGCCACTGGAGTGACAACTTCGTCGATCTGCTTTCCAAGGTGGGGGGGGGCGGAAGTGCCTCAGCACGAGATCCAGCCGCAGCCACCAAATTTTTAGTCCAAAGTCACCAATTTTTGTCTCAAAGGCATCTATTTTTCACAGCGCTCAACAAATTTGGTCTGTAAAGCATCAATTTTTGACAGAGCGCATCAATTTTTGACTATAACGCACTAATTTTTGACTGTAAGTCAATAAATTTTGTCACATGACAACTAGTTTGCTTCATTATTTGGTTTATAGTTAGTGTGTTGAAAGCTTGAAAACAAGAATCATGATGAAGCATGTATGATTGAACGAGAAAAACGGATCAGAAAATTATTTATTTTGAAGATAATTATTTCGTTAATTTTAACGCAATTTCACTGATATAAATCAATAGTCCTTAATTCTGCGGTAAGACAGTGAATTGGTGTTGTTTTTATTTCGTGTCAAAACTATGTGACTTAGAGTCGAAAATTGGTGCGTTATAGTCAAAAATTGGTGCCTTAGAGACAAAATTAGTTGAGCGCTGTCAAAAATTCGTGGCTTACGGTTAAAAATCTGGTGGCAACGGATGTAAACGTCTTGCCAATGTAGGATCAAAAAAGCCGCAAGGGACTTGAAACAAATTTTTGTGAATATTTTTTTCTTGAATTTCGTATTTTCGTGTTCATCTTCATAATACAGCTGCTGAATGTGCATCCGGGTGCGCGTATCAGCACCCTGAAGGAGCTTCATCTGACGAAGCTATTGCGTGGTACCGACTTCGAGCGTGTGCTAGCCAAGCGTACCAACCCACCGTTCAAGCCTTCGAAGGATCACCTGAACTGTGATCCAAGCCTGGAGCTGGAAGAGATGATCGTCGAGACGAAACCGCTGCACAAGAAGAAAAAGCGCCTGGCGAAGCAGCGTTCCGTGCACAAGGAAAACAACGACCAGCTGCACAGCCAGCTCGATACGCAGCTGCTGAAGGAGTTTCTCGTCTACAACCGCTACAAGGAGCTCAAACGTAAGGCGATGGAAGCGAAAGAGTCCGAATGGCAACAGGAGCTTGATCAGGCGATGGCAAACTCGCACGTATCAAGCCCGGGCGTACCGGTCGACCGTGGTTTGCCGACGATCAGTGAACGGGCCGAACAGACGTCCGGTATCTGCGCCGTGGCACCAGCAACCGGACCACCGGCCATTTCACGCTCGGCCGATCCGATTGCGTCCACACCGGTACCGGTGCCCGGCACCACCCGGTCCGGTTCCACCACCGATACAATCGACTACATCGACCGAACACCATCGCCGAAGAGCAGCATCTAGCAGCACCTGATCCCCGGATCGGGCGAATCCTGCCACATTATCTGAGCCGCACGGGCTCGCCTGGCTTGTGATACACCAGCGGTATACCCGATGCCACCACCGCAGGAAGAGACTGACATCCCCACCGCTCGAAACTACGCACACGCACACGCTTCACTCACACACACACACCGTGTCTACGCAGCAGAAGCGTGAAGCTACATCACCGTGGGTACATTTAGCACCGGAGGCAATCATTTATCAACCGACACCGAAACAGGCAGGATGGGAGTGTAAACATTCACATTAAACTGCAACCTTGCATTTAGCTCGTAAGCAAAACACAAAGGTGCTGCTCATACTCGCGCTAAAGGTATGATCCTTACTGGTCCACATCCCGTGTGTAACAGGCGATTGGTTTGGTTTGGTTTTCTTTTTCTCTATCCGGTTCTCATCTGTTTGTGCTACTTAGCGCGAAAAAGAAAAAAAAAGGGTCTAATAAACCATGCGAAACCGCTAGTCAATTTCCAGTAAGACGATTTGCTCGGTGGATTGCATACCCCTTAGGCGTATTACTTATTTTTTACTTCATTACTTGCACAATCGCACAAAACGGTTAGGGTGAAATTAGCCCTTAAAGGTGGCATTTAAACTCGCGTTTGTTAGGGTATAAAAACCCCTCACAATAGAAGAAACCCATTGTTTCTGTAACGAAGAAAGGAACACTTTTTATGCCTGAGAAGTATGCAATCAACCTAGCAGCGCTGTATTAGTTTTTTAACCCAGCGACTGGGTAATTTATCACACTGAAGTACGCTTAACGGCTTTCCGTATGCCAAATGGTGGCCAGCTGTATGTCGGTAGGAGCATCCTACCCTCCCTCCCCCCCCCCCTTTTTCCCTCCCTCAAACCACACACATTCGCCCGTGTGCAGGCATCCTCTAGAACGATTTTACGCTCCCCGTGCTTATTTGCCAATCGAATAAATCACCCAGTCGTCAGACTGGTGGCCGCATAGCTGCCTACCTTCCAGGCGACACACGTTCGTACAATCGCAAAGCACCCGCACCGAGCGCAATTTGAATTTAGCAGTGCAAAAACGAAGTAGAATGTATATGTTAGTTTGTGAAACGCTGTGAAAATAAAGGAAAAATTTAATGAAACAACTTGGAAGATTAAAAAAATATATATAGATTTAATACACGCACCCACTCAACCGCAGCAAACAAACAACAAAAACACACGATTATTTACGAACGCAGGCTTGGTGACGCCGTTACCACCGTTGTGCTTGTAACGAAGCTCATTATAAAAGGGGAAATAAAGGAACACGGGTAATATGGGTAAGTATGTTCATGTTACGTGCAACAAGGTTGAAAGTTTTGCTACATCATTCTAATGTTTCGATCCGTTACGGCTCGACCTCTTCCTTTTTTTGCAGTTTACTAGCAAGAATAGAGCACTAGAGTTAAGGTTGTTCCTCACCATACAGGTCTTTGCTGGTAAACGTGTATGTATTTTTTTTTGCAACATTTTGTGTACGCTTGTTGATGTACTTTCTGCACGTGTAACAACCATCAGTATGCATCTTCGTAACCGAATAGGTAATGGCGTGTTTAAGCCCCTTTTTTACACGCTGCTATGCCGTAAGCGATCTACTTGACTTTTTTCCGACTTCATGTCTTATACATATCTCCCTATTGGCTGCACCTTGTACTGCACTTTACCGCTTTTGCTGCAGACACATCACATGCAGAATAGTTTTGTGACAAAGTTGCGCCCGAATGGTATGCAATCCTGTGCACACTCGCTAGACTATTGAAGTGGATGGGGAAAATTTGATGCCCCTACATACAGGCACACTGCAATGCATTTTCCTTTAAAGAGAATTTTCCAACCAAACTTGTGTAAACGATACCGTTCGATAGCGAAAACTACTGGTAGAAGTGATTTAATTGAAAAACCCCGTTTAAAATACGCAACAAGCTTGCCCATTGTACCAGTGTCTAACCTACACTATTGGTTACATACCGATACAGCACTGGTATAAAGCAGTCAGTTGTATTGAAATCGTGTGGATTATACTGCCACTCGATCGGCTCCGTACGGCCTTTGTTGTGGTTTTTACCTTCCGATTGAACTGCTATTTTTGCATACGTATCGCAAACCGGTAAACGCCTCGTTATACCAACGTGTCTGCTAGTGGAAAAAAATGGCTTTACCACTTGCGGTGCATGGTACTGCGATAAGTTTCAAATCGCGTAAACTATCGGCGAAACTCGCCAAAGGATCAGTTGAGCACCTGGCACCTGCTCAGCACAAGGGTGTGCCACGGTGTTTTTGATCATCTTTTAAATTGATTTTCATACTGCTAGATAAGCTAACGCTTAGCTTTGAACTGACGTTAGTAAAAAAAGACTGTACAGTGTGCGATGAGACTACTGCAAGAAGGAGAGAGAGATAGAGAAAACACACACAACTCCACTGCGCACTACTTCTCGGCAAGAGATTCCATGCAACGAAAGAAACTTATTCCACCTTGTTGCACTTTTGCACATCCGTAAAACCATTTCACACGCTTCACACCGCCCACGCTTATTTTATCACCCTAACAGGCGTGTGCGAGCGCCCGCATGTATGCAATGTTTTAATCAATACGTTCCGCACGTTCCTCGCTTGTATGTGGAACTGTTGCGCACATGAGGAAGGCGAATGAAAAAAAGGGTAAGCAAACAGTTTCACTGGCGATTTATTTCAATTTGCCTACCATAACAATCCCCCCCCCCTTTTCCTTCCTCTTAGATAGACGTTTGAAACACCAACACCAACGCTCAATCAGGTGCATTTATGGTTGAAGCTACCGGATAATGTTTTGGTCGTGTCAAAAGCAGGGTGCGGCGTATGGCCAGCTAATCGTTCGCCGCGAACGGTAAGACGGTGGTTGTGGGTGTGTTTGTACCCGCCAGTTAAAGGTGATGATAGCAGCGCGTGTAAACTTATATAGCCCTCAGGTCAAGGATCAATCAATGCTGCTAATGCTTTAATTCCATCCTGATACCTAACCTAAACGGTGTCTATATGTGTGTGTGTGTATTCATTACATTGGAAACTCCTTGTTCGGTGTTCGGTGGAAGTTTGCCGAGCACTCAAATTAGAACTACAGATAAGCAAACAGGACAGTCACCCTGATGCCCGGAGGATGATTGGGTGCGCCGGCTGCTCTAATCAAAGATTACTGAACCAAAAGTGGCTATGTATGTATGTATGTGTTCCACCATTCTCGAATCTCGAGCGATATGAAGAGACCATGGGAGACTATCATCACACTGTGCGAGAATGAAGCTGTCCGGGTAGGAAGAACTTTTCATTTTCAACTCCACCGTAACAGCTGTCCGGAATGCCTAAAGGGAATATTGGATAGGATTCGTCAGGAAAGGCACGGTACAAGGAGGATGCTTGGGAGCCGTCACTGGGTGTTTTGACATTTTAACCCCCCAAAAAACCTTGCCCTTGTTCCAATTCAATTCCAAGCGCTTCTGTTTGCCCAAAAACATATATAGACGTACAAACAAGTCCGAATGTTTCAAGAATTCCCGCCGAACAGCTGCACAAGTACCTACTAAGCTCCACAACTTCAGTACCGTGTGTACAGTATCCTCACAAAAGGTTTTGTTTGTGTTTGCCGTTTTTGCTATTCTGTTCCCGCTAATGTTCACAGCACAGTAGTGGAGTTGCCTCCAAAAAAGTACACGAAGTACACAGCGGGAGGAAACTGTGAACTATGAAGTATGGGCAAATAAAAACAAACTTGGTGCTTCATCATTTGATCGGTTTACTGATTAAAAACACACACACCTTTGGTTGTGGTGTTCGATATTCGTTCACGGTGAAGATGAATTACCTAGCACCGGAGCGAAGAGGAGGGGGGGAGTCGGGTATTATCGCTGATTAGTTTGACAGCATGACCCGAAACACACACACACACCGCAGGCTTTGGTTTACTTTGGTCACAGCTTTTTGACAGCTTTGGTCAACCGGAACGAACCGTTCGTGTACGTGTGGTTGTGTAGATACGGAAAAGTGGGGTTTCAGCTTTCACCGAGGGATATCCACAGAGCGATAACCAATAAATGTAACGTATACGTGACACTTTCGATATCACTATTTTCGATTTCGTACTTCAAACAGCTAGAGCAAGACCATTGCAGCAAATAAGCACTCGGTCGATTAAATTGTCCATTTGCCGTACCTGTCAGTGGAGCGCGCTGTCACGCGCTGACAAGTCAGGAGACTAACGATATTCCGCTCGGCAACAACCCATTGGGCACCAAATCGTACCAAAAACGGTCTTCTGCTTACCGAAACAAACCGCATGGAAAAGGAGTACCGGGAACGATGAATTCTTCAATTCTGTCCCGTGTCCCACGGTGGTACAACATCCAGCATCCAGTGTGGTAGTTCCCAAAGACATGCTAATGAAGTGACAGCCGTAGTCGTACACAGCGCACAAAACATTCTACCTCGGCGACGGTCGAGCATGATGCAGTACGTTTCCAAAAGCCCCGGTACCGTGCACCGTTTACTTCACCCCAGCATCGGAAGAAAATGGAGAAGCAAAATCATCACAGTTCTACCTTCCTTCCTTCTATCTATTCTTCCTCTGCCGAAGAGGGAGTACCCCTCAGTAGAACAACTGCTTGTCACAGAAATATCATTGCTTCCTTGCCCGAAGAAGCACTGCTGCAATATCAATTCGTAATTGTGCGGAAGTAAATTTGAAATCTCTCACCATCATCACCACCTCGTAACCTCTCGCGTCCTACGCCCCCGACGCTGGTACGAACAGCAACGAAGCCATCTTCGCTGAGCAAATTCGCCGTGGTAGGGGAGGGGGGGGGGAATAGAATGGAAGTTGAACAGACGTAAAGAAGTTCGTTAGGCGGGTTCCGGACATTCCGCACAAAAACTTCAATGATGTTGGGAGAAGAAACATGAGCTTTCCAAGCTTCCATAACTTGCTGCTCACCCTCTTCTTTACTCTTATATTTTGTACCGCACACACACACAGCATGCACGTGCGTGTCAAGGACAGTTCGGTACGTCTGATTGCAGCGCACCATATCTCGTAGATTTCACCAACGATTCGCTCCGTATCCTTTTTCATACTTTTGTCAACGTTTTATGGCAGTATTTTTTTTTTCTTTTTTCGCCTGCTCGTGTTTACATACGCTCGTTTGCTACCTTTTGCGCTTTAAGTTCTTTTTTTCTGCGCCCCCCTCCCCCCCCCCCCCCCCCCCCCCCCCCCCCCCCCCCCCCCCCGGCTTCTTCCCTATCGTGTTTCTTTATGAAACAGTTTTGTTCGTTTGATTTGCGTTTTGAGGCACATTCAGCACCGTTTGGCAGGTGGAAGGGAATTAATTGACGAGAAGAAAGCGAATACAACAAAGCAGTAAACGGTGGAGGAGGAAAAAAATCGAAGCTACGAAGTATTTGCAAAAAAAAACCCTGAAACGAACAGAACGAAAAACCCGAAGTGCTGGTAGTGCTGGTTTGCATACCCTCCCAGGCGCAAATCAATGTACGTACTCGCAGCGTGTTCTTTCTCTCTGTCTCTATCTTTCCGTTTACTTTCCTTCTTTTTCCCACACGTTCTCACAAATCTGTACTTCAATATGCAACTCCCCATGGATGGTAGTAATGGTAGCGGAATTCAATGATGGGTTTGAATATTTAAAGCTACCGATTCGTGAAGAAGCAATACCCGAGCGGTAACGTTTCTTTGTCTTACCAAAATCATCTGGGACCGGATGGTGGACAATTTCGCCGAATCGTAATAAGTATGCTTTACGTCAGAAGCCCATCAAAACAGAAGCGCAATTGCAATTTTGTGTCTCTTTGGGCATTAACTTCGCTCGCTCGTTTCGCAACATAAAACCGTGCGCCCTTTTCCCACTTTACTAGTTTATCTTGCTTACCATCCGTTTGTTGGCAAAGACCGGCAGAACGGTTCATCACTTACTTGCGTATTCCTATGATGCTTTGCACACAAACACAACGTGCCATCAATGCTGTCACTGTGCTTTTTTTTTGTTTTATATTCTTTTCTTTTCTTGTTTTTGCTTGTATAGACCAGATAATCAGCCGGCACAATTATGCAAGTGAATGTGCACACGTGCATACTGTATTCATGTGCCAAAAAGGTACGTGATTGTACGCATGTGCGTGTATGTGTTGGTATGGCTTTATCACTCTATCACTCACCACTCGGCTCTTAGCAATAGAGCACCTAGTTGACGAGCATCTTAAAACATAAAAAAAACAAGTATTTGTATGTTAACACAAGAATGATACCTTTACCTTCATGTGCCTTGCAAAACAACTTTTCCCCACGAATTGCATACTTTCAGGCGAACTAATCATTGTGCTTTATATAGTTCGCCTAAAAGTATGCAACCGACATAGCAATAGTCACCTTTTTTAGTATCTTTTTTTATCAGCTTGTTTGGTCGTCCTAACAAGCTCAACAAACGTGTAACTATTTCAAGGCTACCCCATCTGCCCGTCGGCAAGGAACAAAACCATGCACAAGGCATGCATATGCACTGTACCATTCTTCATACTCACTTTTAATGACTACACTGCCGGCTCGTATCATAAACCGCACCGCTCGGTTGTCTGTTTCTACCCTAGGTTGATTGTTATCTCATTGTGTTTTGAACTCTTTGATGCACTAATAACTTACCACCACTGATGATGTATGCCGATGACAGAATATCTATGCTTCTTAACGGGCCGCACCTGCCTTTCATTAATGCCATAAAATGGTGTGGGAAAGGGAAATTGTAAAGAAACAAACGAGTGCGAGATATACATCTTTAATCACTTCCATATTCCAACCCTGCTTATAGTAGAACACCATTAACAATACAAAACATGTTTATGATATCTTGATTACTGTGATCAGCACTTAATTAGAAAACTCCTCTAAATAATTGGGATTTTTCCCTTAATTTAATTTCAGACACAAGATGATTAGAGCAATTTTTTTATAGCTTATTTTCATTTTCATCTTAAAAGGCAGAATAGAATGTTTCGCCGAATGTCTAAAAAGGGAAACATTTTTTTTCCTCTTGCAATTACACCATTTGACAACAACGCATTCAAAACAAATAAATCATTAAAACGGGCGCGTACAGCAAACAAATCATCATTCGAACAAACAAACATGCAATTTCACAAACGAAACGGAAAGGCAATTATGGCAATCAAAATAAAGACAACTGCTTCATTATATTTTTTTTTTATCGAAAAACTTCTCCATTTCCCGGAAGGAATGAATTTGAATTGAATAAAAAGAAAGGCAAAACAACAACAAATTATTTTATTATTTAAACACAAACTTTCGTTCATCGCATCATGCCTCTGGGACACACCTTTTACCGCATCTGTCATCTTATACTTCCTACCTACTGCACTTGATGACGAAACTTTCCCGCTGCTTTCAGGTCGATTCGTCGGGCTTCATCAACCGTGGGCAAACGTTTTTCTTTTTGCTGGTGTTTTTTTTACATCTTTGGTTTTTTTCTTTCTATTTTACATTTCATCATTTCAGCTTAATGATGTTGATACGTTGCGTAATTGGAAATGTACCGAGAATATATCGCCACGCAGTGTATTAGCATCAATGAGAGCCTGTTAAGTGAAAGCATGGCCGGATTTAGTAAGTGAATGTTACCTATATGTCTAATAATCCAATTTTCTATCTTCAATTAAACTAGTGGTGCATGTGTGTCTAATAGTGATGTGTAGAACAGAGTGGAATCGTGGATCCACTCCGACTCTGCGTATGAAAAATTGATTCCGACTCCGACTAAAAACCAAAATTGAGTCCGGCGAATACGGCCGACTCCGAGTTCGAACGAGTCCGAATGGATTCGATCGATGTCGGATGACTCCGGATTAGTTATGGGTAATCCGGAGTGGAATCATGGATCCACTCCGACTCAGCGCATGAAAAATTAATTCCGACTCCGACAAAAACCAAAATTGACTCCGGCGAATCCGGCCAAGTCAGAGTTCGAACGAGTCCGAATGGGTCCGATCGATTCCGGATGAGTCCGGATGAGTCCAGATGAATCCGATCAAGTCCGATGGAACAATTATAAATTTTGCATAAATCGATCAAACCCTCCTCCTCCCTCGGCTCCCTCCCCCCCCCCCTCCTCCTGCACTCATTTCCGCCGGATTCATTCCGACTCCAGCTGATGGCGGAGTCGAACCAATCCGACAACGGCAGAATTTATAATTTACCCATCACTAGTGTCTATGATGCGGTGTCCATTATACAGAACGGAGTTTCAACTGTCCAAGCGCTATATTAATTCGAACCGCTGCAAACGCGAAACGGCCTGCTCGGCGACTTCATTACACGGCGAGCCGGAACTAATTAAACTACAACAGAGCGGTCTTTTAAATGTAATCTGATTGCAACAGTGAATTACCAGGATGCGTGCTCTGTGTGGTGCTTCCCCAAAAAGGTACGCCTGTATAGTTGTGTGCAATTCCAAGCTTCGACGTCGGAAATCACGAGAGAACCTTCAAAACCAAATACTTGCAACAGCTGGAAGGAGGGTGAGGGAGGGGGGACGAAAACTTCACTGCCAGGAGGTCGGACAGTGTTGCTCGAGCATAGGCGGACACAACGGAACGCCCTAATTACCTTCGGCATTCAACGACCAGATGTGAACTGCTTGCATACATTCCGGCGCAAGCAGGCAAGGAACGAACAGGCGAAGACATTAATCGGTTGGATGCGGTACCATACAAAACACAGCCCCGAAGGTCTCCTCAGTGATTGAGGGAAGAAGCAGATGCAGAGAAGATTCCGTACCGAGGATGGAAAGGAATGCAACCGGTCGCAAAATAGCTGAATATTACGCCCAAAACGGAAACCCCCGGAATGCGGCTGATTGACTTAGACTTACGGATGCCTGATTACCTGCGCTCGTAGCTATTTGCCGTTGTTTTGCTGTTGTCGACTTGTTGTGATGCTTCGTTCGTTTTGCCGCATTGGACAGATTGGGGTAAAGCCAAGCCGGGCAAAGAATGTCATTCTTTGCCTTCTTTAGCATTTTTTTAAGTAATTGCTTGCATTCGGCAAACAAGCTAACAACAACGTGCCGTGACGTTCCCAGTGCTTCAAGGGACATATTCGGTACACATTCTCATGCTTTACTTTCGAGTTGCTTTTGATCTGGATGAAGATGTCATATTTAATGTAAATGCAGTACAGCGATGCTAAACTACGGATGCACTGCAAAAAGGAAACCATCTGGTAGCTGTAATGTCTGAGAGTGATTTCTAGACAGCAACAAAACCGTCACTTAAGCCCAGAAGCACAGAGTTCCCTGGGAAGTGCAGTAAGTGAACCACTTTATTAGTTACAATTTCTGATGAAAAGTTTTGCCACCCTCAACGAACCATGGTTCGTCCGCTTAAGCATTCTGCCAACATGGTCATTACATTACCCCCTGAGCTTCATGTTGAAGCTGGTCAAATTTGCAATTAATCTCACTTTTCACCCCGGCTGGATGTGACTCTCCAAGGTTTTTTTTTTGAATCATTCACCCGAAAACATCGACTCAACCGACCGAAAAAGCAATGGCCGCTCCAGCCATGGCAAAAGGCCCGGCATGTTACATCGCAGCGTTACAACTCGCATACGACCAACAGGAACAGTGACAAAATAGCTTCACCCAATTAGTTGCCGTCCCGGTCAGTTGCTCACTGATTACGGGCTGGAGGATACTAATTACAGGATTACTAAGTATCTTAGCTATCTGCACGCCATTGGGCTATCCAGCTTTTTGTATGACCATCGGTTTTTTAGACCTACTCTGTATCTCCTCTAATGTTCGCTTTTATGTAGATGATTTATAGCACCTTTTCTCGCTTATTTGGGGACTGCTCCCAAACAGCTGACCTCTGATACCTACAGGTATCATCTACGTACCAAAGTGTTCGCACCGAAAACGTTATTTCAAGACACGTTTGCATAGCCTCCCACCCCCGACCAGATATACCCAGCCAAAACTTTTACCACCTCACATCCAGGCGGTTTGCAAATTTTCCCAAAAGTTTGGTGCATTTCTGCATGTACTTCAGATTACGGTTTGCAATAACCAATCACGTCCAGATGCGAGATTGTGTTGTGAAAATGCCCAACCGAAAAAAAACCACTACCCCCTTTAGACACATAACATATAACGAAACTTTTCGTCATCTCAATTTATCGTAACCACCAAAGGTTTAACTAGCAAAGCACTTACCATTCGAGAATATTCCACACGGAAGCTCACCGGACGTCAGAACAATGCGCGAACGAACCTGTAATCGAAAGTAATTAATTTAATCAGATGACACAGGGTTATAAATTAAACGGTCTTACATTTCTACTACACTTGAACACGCTCCCATACGTAGGAGTTGAAACTCTACACCGAAATGTGCTGGAATTAGTAGGCGAAGTTGACCCAAGCGTACATGGGATAGAGTAGTTGATAGCTTTATAATAATTTACCCGTTACTTACTTCATATTCAAAATAATTTCAATTTCAATTTACAGCACATCATTCCTCTTTCTACCGTTACATTATGCTTTCTTTTTTTTAGTTTGTTTGGTTTTATTGCACAGAAACCCTTCACTGATACTATATGTGCGCCTAAAGGTATGCAATATATCGTTTTTTGTTTAGTGATATTGAACAACTACCACTCGTCAGCGATGTAATAAAACCAGTGTTTGCATACCTTTAGGCAGTTTGCAACAAAACCTCATGCCACGGGGATTTTTTCTCCCGTTAGGGAGGAGAAAAAGAAATATCACCATAACCTCAATGCCAGAGCGTCCTCTTGTCCCAGTTCGCGTGTGAACTGAACCCACCCTAAACATGTGTGTTTATAAAAGAAGCTTTAAACCTTTCAACGGGAATGCTTAGTCACACTCGTAACAGCAATCAGATGATTACTATTTGACAGCTGACAGCACGCGAAATGATTACTGTTTGCCGTATTGCTAGCACACGGCCATTGAAACGACCATTTCTCGACTGCTAGTTTACATTGTCGAAATGCTTCATCGACAACGGCATGATCCGCCTCTGCTGTCGCTGTTCAGTTCACAGCGTCGCTTGCCTTTGCTTGCTCACTTTTCAGCGTCACTGTGGCATAGCGCTTTGAGCAACTTTTACAACAATGAATAACAAAAACAAAAAAAAAGAAACCTGGAAATGTGAAACATGTTACCCTACTCGCTGGCGGTAGAAGCTGGCAACAATTATCAACCATTTGCAATAATTATTGTAATCGCAAACCCTTTTTGCGTGCATTGCCCCTGGATGGAAGTTTTGAAATTTATTACCGCGAGAGCAAAAAGAATGGATAAAAAACTACAACAGCAAAAAACAACACGAACGGGTATTCGCTAACAGGCGTAAATAGTTTTCAATAATTGATTCGCTACTTCCATTTCCACCGCATCCATTTACCGTACCGAATCTGCTGGGTGTGGGTGGGTGTGTTCTACCGGCTTTGAGTGATATTAGCTTCGCTGAACAGGTCGATTGTGCACTAGCGTTCACAGCAGGCCAATGCAAAGAGCGAACGGGACAAGGGAAACGCCGACAGACGAACGCAATGCAATTACTGATTAATGATGCGATAGGAAGCATTGAAACAGAAATGGAAAAAAACGTAATAAAATTGCCAACCTGTAGTATGGTTTTATTTTAACGCGTTCATGATCAAGCAACAATCAGAACACTAACAGAGATGATATTATAATGTGAATTATTAACCCTCACACTGTTTTTTTATATAGTAGATTGATATTTTTTTCATGAAAATTGAAATGTAAATAGCATCATAGAGGATCATTGCATACTTTGAGGCGTTTTTTCTTAAAGCGCCTGAAAGCTATGCAATCCTAACTACAAAACGCTTGGCAGTATGCAATTTGCAACACATTTATAACCTTTTTACGATTTAAAATACACAGAGCATTCTAGAACTGAATTTCAACCGTAAAACATGGTAATAAAAGATTTCTATCATTGATTCACCTCAATAGAGCAATGTACTTTAAGGAACAGAATTATTAGCCCTTCAAATAAGCGGTGTAGTTAACATTCCACAGTCTATCCTTCTGTAAATCTTTTGAAATATTCTAACTGGCAGTCAAATCAACTATCTTTCAGCTTCAGCTAGCAGTATAGTATGGTAAGATTATCCAGCAAATCAACCTTGTGAAGGAAACGGACACTTGCAAAATACCACACGCTCACCGGTACAATGCGGAACGTGAACGAGCACCAGTCAGTTGGTGGGATTGTACTAATGTACGTCTCGGGAGAAACGCTACTGCACATCATATACATCGGGGTCAAAACTATAATAGACGTAGATGAAACCGGCTAATGTTACATCAACAACAAACCGATACTTGGTGGCTTTATATATGTGCAGTTTACCATCCTGTAGGGCGTGCCGGTGCCTTAAACCTAATGTAACAGACACCACAGGTAACCTAAGACAATCCATGCACTGCATCGCATGTTGGAAACTGCTTAGTCTGCTTGTGGCTAATTTTATCCACATCGCTATTCAAAGGCATCCCAGCTCTTCTGTTTTACCTGATCCGCAAATAACTCTTGCATAAAAGCCGATTTACACCGGCCTCCTGAGCGTCTGCTCGCACACCGGCGGAATGTATCTCCGGACCGGGCCACGTGAACGGTGTTTACGAAATAATTAACGATTTTACCTTCACGTCGGTTCACCCGGAATCCCATCATCTTCATTCGCACAATTCCATTACACGCAAGAATGTTGTTTGATCTAATCATTTCCCCCCACTCCCGGACGTCCCAGCTCCACGTGGAACGGTATGAAATATATACCATTTAATTAAAACAGGCCACTCACTCATTACCCTCGCGCAAAATGATGACCGTAAAAACCAGTTTGCCAACTGATGCTGTACCGGAGCAACTGGCTAAAACCCTGAAACCTGTGGTCCTGAAAGTTGTGTGCGTTGAAAAAAAAATCTCCCCACCTCCCGGAACGAAACCGGAACAATCCGAACGCACCTAGAAGGCACACATGTAGTGCCTGGATAGCGGTGAAGCCGTTAGGATGGTAACCGTAATGGAATTCTTAAACCCCGAATCCCGAAAGCGCTACCCAGTATCGCATCTACCCGGGTACCGGGTCCAATTAAAAGAAAATTTATTAACAACCATTAATTTCTGCTATGGAGCGTAACCGTGTATCGCTTGGGTAGCCGTCCAATCGTGATGGATGGTGTGGATGGTGCCCCTGGCAGGTAGGCACCACCGCCGTACGCGTAACACAACCTCAGTCCGTATGGTAAACTGGTAAAAGCCAAATCGTTTGCAATCGAGTAAGTGGTAGTGAATGGGAAAGCGAGGCAGCAGCTGAACAGCTTCTCGCTTGTTATGTGTTTTAGATTTTCAACAGCTTGTTTTTTTTTTGGTTACTGGAAGGTCATTGGTCAAACCCATCTCACGACGACGATGGTTGCTGCTGTGCGGGTCACATACCTTACGGGCGCTAGCCCAGCCGCAGATTAGCATATTTTCTTCACCTTTTTTTGAAAAACCAGACGGTACCGGAAGAACGCGTACACGATTCTTTCGTCCGGCTTCAGCCTGCACAAGGTACTACCTGGGCCATTTACCTGCTCCATCTCCACAACTTCGCCAGGGTACCGTTCTGCGAAGGATTGGTCAGGGATTTTACCGGCTAGCTAATCGTTCATATTTTCCCCCCACTTTGCCCTAGGACACAGCTCTCCTTCTCGCAACTCGCTCCCGTACATCGCACACCGACGGAACGAAAACTTGGTGACTGCTACCGAAAATCAGCACCATTTCCATTTCACCTGCCCTCTGGGGGCGTAAGATCGCGAGAAAAGTGAAATATTGAATTACAGCCATTACCTCGGCCATTTATCAGACCAGCAGTACAGGCACCGATCGTTCCCTATTTTTGGTTACTCCCCTAACCCCAACCCCCCCCCCCCCTTTTCCCTCCCTCCAGAGCCAGAGCCCCGTACACCATAATGGTTGAAATTTGTCGACATCCTCTGCCCTCTAGGGTTCTCGTTTCCATCATCTGGCCAAAGGCCACCTTTTTGGTGTAGCAGAGAGAGAGAGAGAGAGAGAAAGAGAAAAAGCAAGAAACCTCCCTGATTCAGTTGCTGTCCACACTAATAAAGCTACGGCTGAACGAAAATGCAAATGCTATACACCTACCTACTCTGTCATAGCCCCCTGACGGCGGAAGGCGAACATGTACAGGGAGGTAAAAACCCGAACGAGAAAACGCACCAAAGAAAACGGAAGCAAGAAGCTGGGAATACATTTACCGCTCCATCCCGAGGCAAATTAGGGCCAAATTGGATACGACTTTGACATCGTGATTTTATCCCGTCCAAAAAGTCGCCTACCACCAAGGTTTGCCGAACGAATGGGAAGCAAAAAAAAAGGAAAAATATTGGTAATCCCTCTCGAAAAGAAAAGCGCAACTCACTGCAATTTCGTACAGGCACACGGGGAAGGAGGGAGTGGGGAAAATAAGGGTGGATTTGGGGGGTAAGAGTTCGAGAAAAAAAACGGAACCAGAACGCGTATCGGATCGATGTTGCGCTGAAGCTTGAAAGCCGATCGAACTCAACTAACTTTACGCTTTACTCGCTAATGAAGAGGTCAGAACTTGGGCACCCGAGCGCGCACAGGTAACTGCGAGTTGGTAAAGTTCCTGTATTGTTTATTCCAACTTCTCCAACCCGCGTGCCGGGTTCCAGTTTTACCGTTCGCTTCAGATGACGCAACTTTACCACTTCATCTACATTTATGAATAATGCTATTTCTTCAATCAATATAGTAGCGTGGTTACGAACACGGAGGGATTATGAGGGATGTTTTCTAGTGATCCTGTCCTGGGTGTTCAATGTCTATTGAATACTTCAAGAAATTTCCCCTCGGCGAACGAGAGTTGAGTGTAAATATTTGTGACAATTTTTGTCCCGATGAGGACTCACGAATCCCACCTGGATATAGCCCATTTCGCACGTACTTCTTAGAGATTAGAGACACCCAAAACTTTATAGCAAATTATAGCAACTTCTTCGTACGCGGATGTTTACGTATAGACTTTTACGTTTAATGTCAGAATTAGCGCGCCAGACGGCGATGACGACTCCGTCTGTCAACAAGTGCCGGGCACCATACCTCCAGATAAGAAAGTACGTCTACGACCGCCTGTCGTCCCCTCCGGCACCGGGCACGGATCGATCCGGCGCGAGCCCAAAACGCGATTGAAGACGGTGTACTTCAGCTGTCAGTGTGTCAGCTGCTAAGGTACCGCCCCACCTCCTCAGCTCCATTGCATATCGGCACGGTTGTATGTGCGCTGTTTGTTGATACCGTTCATTGTTTACCATTTGGCTGACGGTCGCGTCAACCCATGGCCGCCGTTCGTTCGCACTGGTGATTGAGGTTTATTTATGGCGAAGTCTAAACACAAGTTACCGCGGACCGGGAACGTTAACGGGGCGGCAAGGTTGTTACCGGTGTTTCGTAATACCTGTACAGAAGAATCATTTGACTTGGCACTAAACTGGCTAGCAACGTGTTGCATGATGGACGGAAAGCATGCCCCAATACCCAGGTTTTGTTGATCCAGGTCGATTATCAAGTTTGGAAGGAGTGGAAAGGTAATGTTGACTTGACGTTTCAATTCTTTAGCAATTTTTATGACACTCCGGTGTCATGGAACAGTCCTTCGCTCTCCATTACCACGGTAAGTGCTTTTGTTTTTCTCCCTCCATCGACTAAAATTGACTTCATTGGACGGATTTGGCTTTAAGGCGATGACGTACATTGAATTGCCTGTTGTTCCTTTCCCACTGACGTTCCCAGTGCTTCCCGGGAGTACTCTTCTACCACCAAAGGTCTGTCTTACTCGATAAAAGGGGTCTTTTTGATGATTGAAATTACTACCTTAAACCACTTTCTCTTCTCTGTATCCATGAAATATTGAGTTCCGAACCGAGCGGTACGTTGTCAGCAACAGTCTGAAACATTGGAATAGTTTTAGACATAGCAAGGAAGCACTTAGCTAACATCACCATAAACAAACTGGGGCAGCTCGAGCTCACCAAAAATCCATCATCAATTTTGTTTTGTTTGCCAGGGTTCTCTTATATGGCAAAAACCACATTCTACAGATGGTATAACCGTACACAAGCAAACTACTAAAAGCCCGAATCGTTGTCATCAGTGTGAAATTAATTTTCTCGCCTATTATACCACCATTAAGGTCTGATGAAAGCACCCAAAAACGCTGTCGACCAGGTAACCAGATGTTTTATGCAAGCAATTCTTACACGTTATTAGCCTCATTACAATCGGACTGCCACCAAAAACAACGTCCGGATTATCGACACTACTCGATCAAACGCCTGATGTTGTTTGGTACGATTTCCACCTTACAATCGCTCCGTAAACGATACAACATTCCCATCAACGGGAATGCCTGTGAAAGGAATGCTATCTAACCATCAGGTGTACCATTACGACCGAAGTGATAATTGGAATTAATCGAATAAAAGCGACCATCTTCCGAACATGTCACCGGTGCCAACAAGCAGTGCACCGGTATGGTACAGCTTTGTTTCGTTTCTATTTTTATTACTCTTACACGTACACTTCTACTCCACCATCAGCCCAAGTTTTTGCCGGAAAACAGTGCTCCACATGTAACAAGGACAAAGGCAGGCCCAAATGAGAACTGCGCGTCGCTCCTTCCTTCTGTTTCCCAAGCACACACAATTCCCCCACAAACACACACACACACAGCAACGAGCTATTGTTATATTTTTTGACGTTGGTTTTAATTTCCGTCCCTTATTCTCTGTGCTACGGATCATTACCTTTTCTGTGCGCGGGTACACGAGCTGTTTGTGCGCCACCACATGGGACACCATTATTTGCATCCCATTGTACTTGTAATTTCTATTGTTGCGCAAATGATAATACTCATACAACGATGTAATTCACACTCATTCACGGTTGCGGATGCAGGAGAAAAGAATACGGTTGTGAGTATGTGTTTTTTTTTTTATCTCCTCAAGCTCCACTGGGAAGATGAAAGCCAAGTTTGAATAGCCCTAATTTGCATTACGGAAACACTCAAATCTCTTTCATAATCGGTACTGTTGGAGTTCGGGTAATGCTATATCATTTCTCTACTATTGAAGAATAAAATTATATACGGCTGACATTCTTTGATGTTCTCGTCTGACAATCGTTCGCCCATCTAGTGTCTTTTGTCTTCATGGATAAGCTAAAAAGACGCTAATATCTAAGTCTTCTGCAGTGGTGGGAACTCTGGAGTACATTCATGAATCCACTCCGACGTATAGAGACCGGATTCAACTCCAAGAAAACTCCGGAGTTTACTTCAGAGTAATCCGGAGTTGACTCCGAATTACTAAGGAGATGATACCGGATTACTCCGGCGCTAAACTCCGATGCAGCATCCAGAGTGAACTCTGGAGTAATCTGCTGATTTTAACTCCGGGTTCAACTTTGGATTACTACGACTCCGGGAAAATTGAAGATTTACCCATCACTAGTCTTCCGATACCATTCTCATGACGTGAGCAGCTTACGTGGAGATAGCTAGTTTCATTGCAGAATCAATAGAATTATTACAATAATTCTGATGCTCTTCCTCTCAAACAGGTAAAGAGACAACTTCACCCATTTTAGAACAGTCTATATCTCCGTAGAATATTTGAGAACTGGGACTGATGCCATTCGCCACTATTCTAGCTTTGACAGTTGCGTTGAGATTGATCTGGGTATTTAGCGGCTATGTAACGAAAATCGAAAAAGGTTTAAGACCTTGAGGAAATATCGAAGTAAAATCGGACAAGAACAGAATCATTTTATTTTGTAGGAGTTCATCACTTAAGTACTAGGAGTTATCCAGGAGACTATCTTCAAGAAAAAGCTCGTAAGACAAAACAAAAACAAGCTCTTATGGAGTAACTCTTTGCAGTTACTCAAGTTGCAGTTAATCTAACTCTAACCCCAGGATATTGTCCCTCACAACCAAGTGCTTAGTGCAGTATACTGCAAAAAGCGACGCCTTCCAAAATCCCCCCAAAATGGCTTTGTTTTGAAGTAATCACTTATATATTCGCTCACCATTCATACGATACTCACATATGCACAGTTTTAGCTGTACTGAGCATCTCCATCTCCAGTACAGGGTGGGAACCTTTTAGAAACCCAACGTAGACGTGCTTCTACGTCTACGTTGTAACGTGTAGTCCATCTGTTGAAAGTATACTAGCAAAAAGACCTTCATTTGCAGAGATTGTAACATTAAATCTAAGCGCATATCCAAGGATTGTGGCAAAGTGCCCAGAGATATTATCGTCCACCTCAAACAGGTACACGACATCCTTGGGCAATTTGCCTGATGATATCCAACATTGACAACAATTAAAAAGGTAAAATGCGTAGAGACGCTTATGCCCATTGTGCTCGCTATGAAGCCATTCACAATTCTAAGTGTTCTGTTGCCTTTTAAGTGATGAGAGTTGTTTCCGAGAGCACCAGAAACGGGCTGCTCTCGTTCCACAAACGTTCGTACCGTAATTTTGGACTGGACGGATTTTCTTTAGCAATTCTTGTATTTATATTTCTCCACTCCTAACTCGCTGCTCGTCCCACACCAATCACTGATGGCGGTCGGTTCGGTGTGCCGTACTCCAGACATTGACCATTTTGCCCTCCCCCAATTCCAACCATTCTTTGCCTGTCAGCATCTTCAACGAAATGACTCGCATTAATGGTGAACGGTAATTTAATTTTCCAAATTGCATTTTTCAGTTGCTCGTGCTTTTCCCTGTAAGTGTTTGTTTTCTTTTTGCTTTTTTTTGTTTTGTTTGTTTGTACAAATCTTTCTCCCTTCCCCGTTCCTGCTACCGCAATTTAATTTAAATGGAATTTTACCGTTGTCTTTTCTATCGTGCTGTGTAGCCGGTTACGAGGGGTTAGAATGCTGAGTTGTAAAGGCAACGACCCAAGGCAGGGAGTGCGCAAAAAAGTTGAAAGTGGCGATTTTATGCCGAAAAACAGGAAACTGGTCAATTGGCCTTAGATTGGATTAATTGCTTTATTTTACTTTCTCGTGGGCGGGCGAAACCGACTCGAATGCTAGCGAGATCAAACCAAAAAAAAGAACAACAAAACAAGGATATAGTAAACAAATAAAACGCTCACTATGAAGCATGGTGCTCTTCGTGCGGTTGTCATTGCCTTTCCATTGCTTCAATTCGGTTGGATTCCCTTTATTTCCGACCGGGGACGAGGTCACTTTGCTTTTTGTCATTTCACCACAAAAACGATTAAATATTACCATTATGTTTCGACGCCCCCCCCACCATCACCGCTGGGGACTAGAGTCCGGTTGTATGTGTTATTTATTCATCCACGTGTTAGTAACAGGGAGTCCTCCTGCAGGACTTCCTTGGATTTCCTTAGTTCCTTAGTACTCTCTCTCTTTCTCTCTATCGTTTTGTTTCTCTATCTCTCTCCATTTCTCTTTCTTTCTTTCTCGCTCCTTCCTTCTTTCTCTCCCTCTTCCTCCCGCTCTCTCTCCTTCCCTCTCTCCCACTCCCTCTCCCTCTCTCCTTCTCTATCTCTTTCTCTCTCTCTCTCTCTCTCCGTTGTCTGGGAAATGTCACAATTTCGGACAAACAAAAGTTCCAGCATCAAACCAGGAACACAGTTGGTACCGGTTTATTATTCAAACTTGTCGTGAATAAATAAGCACAAATTACAGAAAATGCCTAACTGAAAGAAAATTGTTTCCCCGCTTGTTGTCCCTTTCCACAACTCCCGCATCCTTCCGCATCGGTTCGGGTGTGATGGAACGTAAATATATAGCCCCCTATCAGCGGAAAGCATACGGCTAGTGTCGGACCGTCCAGAGGTCAAACTAACATTTGAACAACAACGAAGCCGCTTCGCCTCGATATTTTCATTTATTCCATCGACGAAAAGCTTTCCGGGGGTAGTGAAATTACTACCTTGCGCTACAGTTTCGTACGATTTTTCTTTCCCACTATTTCTTTTTCAAAGGGTCGTAGTCACAAGTCACAAATGTTGTACGAGCAGAAAGCGCTAGCATTAAATTGCCAGATTCCACCAGATTGTGCACCGGTGTGTGAGAGCGCATCAAAGCAAACGCGTGGCACGTACCGTAACGAAAGCCAAACATATCATCACACAGCCAGCTTCGGTAGCATTTTACCACCCTCTTGTGTGTGTGTGTGTGTGTTTGTTTACTTTTCTCCAGCATCTTGCATCCGACACGAAATGCACAACATTGCATAAATTAATTCATAACCCTTGGAGCGAGTGGTACCATTCAACGAACGGCTGAGTGCACAAATTGTGCCAAGTGCACTCGGGGCTCCCAACACCAGGTGAAATCATTTCAAGTGCGCAACCATCAAACACACACTCACTCACACCGGTACGACGGTGAAGCGAAACCGTGTACACGAACGAAAACTTTCACCTGCGTAATGACGGTAATGTTGAAGGGTGTGTGAATAATTTAACCTGTTAGAAGCTTTTACAAAATGGATTTTAAAAAAATCATACTTTTTTTCTTGGGTTTTGTGATTATATTAAAGATAATTTAATTATCTAAATTTTTAACATGAACAAAGCTCAAAAGAATTGCACTTTGATGACGCTTTGTTTTCAAATTAGCATTAGCAGCTTGGTCGCTTTTCAGATTGCGAGTATGTGCGCCTAAAAGTATGCAAATGTATGCAAGAAAAGGTTAATAGCAACTTGCTCTTTATTTAATCAATTTTAGCAGAAATAAATCATTCTATAAACAATAGCATTAACCTCACTTCACAACCGCAATGTAAGGGAAACCACTATACGCCTGAATTGCTGCAATATACCGTACCGCAAGTAACGCACGGCAGCTCGAATCGATCACTTACTGCTCGAATCTCATTACTAAACCTCTTAGTCATTGTCACTGGAAGTTCTGGAAGTTTTGTTTGGTCACTCCTTCCCAATATCTTCTTTACCTGTACCCCGCCGCCACAAAACAAAGCTACTTTTCCCACTACTGCCGGTGTTGCGTACGATGGAATGCAATTCTTCTGTTCTGTTTTTTTACTCGATCGATTTCTCGACACCAGAAACCAGTAACACATCGCGCCGTAATCGTTCTGTAGTGTCTTCCCACAGAAAAGCGCATCATTTTTCATCCCACGCCCAATGTTACTCTAGCAAAGAGTGTTACGCTGTAAGCGGTGACGGGATAAGCATGGGTACGAGAGGGGATTTTTTCTTTTGCGCGTTGCTTTGTTGCATCTATCTTTCTTGAAATTCTTGAACGAAAACCTCCAAGTGGTGTACTTTATTTGCCGAGGCTAAAAGGCTTCTGCTATTTCACTACTTGTACGCACTCACTGCTACATCCAACCGATGGGAGCTCGTTTATTTTTTTTATTCTCTTAAAGAAGAAAATTACACCCCTTATACGCCGTCATCCACACCCACACCTAGGGTAAACATCGAGCACGTTGGATATTTCCCGGAAGTCGATGGTCTTTCTCTGAACCACGCTACTTGAGTGATGGCGATTACTGCCATTGGAATGGATATCATCCAACACCCGTGCACCCGGGTGACACTACTACTAGAGCGTTGCTATTCTTCCTGGAAACCGGATCCCTTTTTGCTACAAGTGTCACAAAGTGCTACAAAGGGCAAGCAAACATAAATTTGAATTTCCACAAAGAACCACACGTAAAGAACTTTCTTACGGGGTTATGCGTATCGACTGTCAATATCGGTTTCTTTTTCGGTGTGTTTTTTTTTTTCAAATAGGTCACTTATAAGCTCTCCTCCATCGTTGAAATGTCATCTGTCGGGGAAGGTTCAATTGCCTTAAGAAAGCAATCCTCACCAAAAAAAACATTATATCTTCTGATGCTATCCTTCCGAACCTATTCAGCGCACAAGGATGGTTCCGGACCTTCCCCCTTCCACAGGCAGTAGACCGAAGTAAACTGAAAAAAAAACTGAACAAAAAAAAAAACGAAACAAATTTTCTCAAGCTCCAGCAAGGAAAGAAAAACCCCGGTCCGAATTGGGTCGCCCAACAACCGACAACCGCACATCACAAATCGAGCAACCAATCATTCGAACCGTAATTCAATCCATGCAATTGTGTTAGTCCACACTGCGTCCGTCCAGCTTCTTCGGCTTCGGCGACAAACAACAGCAACAAAAATCTGCAGGCTATTTTCGAACTCCGGATGGCCGGACGATTCGATTTGTGCTTTCTGCTAGGCTAAGGTTTGTTTGGTGCACAAAACAGTAAAGGGCTGAGCCCGATTTGCTCTACGGAATGGGCAAAACGTAAAATAATTTTCACCGGAAACCGGTATCTGTTTGATTGTTTCCTGAAAGAGAAAAAAAAACCCCACGGGAAGTCGCATTGCTGTTAGCGTACTGGATACTAGGAGGTCACCAACCAGAAAGGAGACAGGTTGGTAGCAAAGCAGAGAGTAATCGAATAGAGAATAGATTTACTTCAACCGACTGCAATTGGATGCGACTTTTGTTGCAGTGATTTTCCTCTTAATGTGCCAATTCACTTTTTTCTACATAAATTTTACTACTTTTATAGTACTTAAATAAGTAAACAAACAAGATCTGTACAGTACGGCTTCTTATGTTATCTTATCCAAACATAATTATCAACATAGTCGGTGGCACATGTTCGATACCTCGATACCCTGATGCCAGACCTCCAGATGAGTATTTTATCTTTACAGATAGCTGTGGAAGTACTTAAAACTGTGAAGTCTGTTAAGACCTCAGACTATTTTGTGCAAAAATATTGTAGAAATCCTAAGCTCCTTGGGGACGGAACAGGGGTTTCGCATTTTGCTTGTATGGATACCCTCTCATTCTGGTATTACTGGCAATGAGAAAGGTAGTATACTGGCAAAAAGAGTCAGTTTTGAATGTAATGCGTATGATAGGCCCTTCCTGTGTCACTAGTATGTCCATTCTCCTCAGGAATTCTGTCTAGTCCGTTAGCATAATCTATGAGAGGTAGCTGATCTCGGGAGATTTCTCTACTCCATATCATCAAAAGTCTCTATAAGACCCTGGTTTGACGGACTCTCTGAGGGAAGAGCGTTCATCCACATAATGTCAAGACTCAGATCTAACTATTTTTCGTAGGACGCTCACCTTCAGTGCATAAACCTGCCTCCACGATGAAGATTTATGGTTGGAATATAGGACATCACGACAGTGGTCTATGTCGTCCTCTGGTCTTGTAAAGTCTTTGAAGATACCAGGGGATCACTGTTGTCAGCAATAGCGACAAATAACAGGAATCAGGATGTCCTAACTAGAGACATAATGGCGACAAGTGGGAAATTTCAGATTCGCCAGAAAATACGTAACGTATTGAGGCACAGCAGACCACACAGAAAACCTACAGAATATCTGGAACAAAACAAACGGTAGATGCCATCAACGATATTTACAAATTGGACATTGGACAACAAGGCATTGGTAGGAAGGTAGAAAGAAATTCGTACAACTTATAGAATGTAAAACCCTGTTCATTGACTTTAAGGCGACCTATTCCCAGGGAAGCTGGTACGGTGGTTGAAGACCACTATGGACGGGGTACAGTGCAAAGTGATAGTATCGAACATGCTGTCAGAACCATTTGAATCTCAGCGGGGTCCGAGGCAAGGGAACGGACTCTCCTGTTTCGTGTTTAACATCGCTCTGGAAGGTTCTGGTCGGCTTCTACATCCGGGGCACGATTTTCATCCGTTTTCTCCAATTTCTCGGATTCGCGGATGACATTGACATCTCCGGCGGTATGCGAGGTGTACACCCGGCGGAATCGTAAGGCCGACAGGATTGGATTGAGGATCAGGGCTGACCGTGATAGAGCCCGACTCGGAAGCAGAGTATCACTTGACGGTGAAGATCTCGAGGTGGTAAAGGAGTTCTGCTACCTTGGTACGATCGTAACTTCAGACAACAACATGAACAGCGAACTCCGAAGTTCAGGGAAATCGTTCCTATCACGGGCTCCACAAACTCCTGCGATCCAGAAGGCTTCAGCAACACACGAAATGTATATCGCACACTGATACGTCCGGTAGTCCTCTACGGGTACGAGTCCTGGACTTTGCTAACGGAGGATGCCAATGCACTCACTATTTTCGAACGGCGGGTGCTAAGTACTATCTTTGGCGGTGTGTGCGAGCAGGGCGTGCGGAGAAGGAGAATGAACCACGAGCTAGCTGAGCTGTTTGGCGGTGCAAATATCCTGACGGTTGTCAAAGCCTGAATGATACGATGACTGTGGCACATGATAAGGATGCCAGACTCATGCCCCAAGTTCGACACGAGACGAAGAGAAGCACAGCTCATTGGCTGGATCAGGTGGAGTCAAACCTGTCGGATATCGGATGCAGCTCTGGACCGAGTTTCCTGGAAACGGATTGTAGACCAGGATTAGCGGGCCAGGAAAGAAGAAGAATGTAAAACCCTAGTCGAGAACCCTAGTCAATATGTACTAAGAATAATAAGAACTAGGTCGGAGCGAGAAAAACCAGAAACAACGACTTCCCAAAAGTTCCTAAGGCTGTACGAGGAAGGCAAAAGAGGCGATTGAAGTAAAGTTTGGGAAATGAAATTTCTTCACTCTTTAAAGAACCGTACGAATCGTACCGGATGGCAAACAAAGCGTACCCTTGGTCAAGTCACAGTCGTAGTCACAGCAGCAGATGCCAAACGTCGCATCGTGTATGACAAATGGAGTTCCAACTTTCCACACCGGTACAGAACCAGATGCATCCGGTGGATTTTCATCTTTGAATGCTGTTTTTTTTTTGCTTCCCTATTTTATCTCTTTTTTCATCTCTTTTTCTAGCGTCTACTGTTCTTTTTTATTTCTACATCCAGGAACAACTCCACTCCTGCCAATCCACATGGAAATCTCGTTCGGCAACCGTTACGCGGGCACGGTTGATTGATGTGCTTTTGATTGCTAGCGTAACGCCGGTAATTTTATCTTCGCTTTACCACGGGTTTGTTACTGACGACTGGCAGCCTTTCCGTTATGCGCGGATCCAATATTTTCGATACCAAATCCCTCTCCACCCTACCCAATTACGCACGATTGCACAATAATCTAATTTATACAATCATTTTACACCCGAAACGGTGAAACAATCCGGTAAATTGTCGATTCGATGTTTTGGCGAACAAAAACCCACTCGGGGAAAAAGCCACTCATTGTCACATTGGTTCCCGCAACCCACGTCACACATACAGGCGGAAGGTGTGGGTGTCTGTGTGTTTGTGTCGGGGGTTGGAACTTGTCAACAACGGGTACGAATCACCCGCCCGATCACCCATTGGCCGACGACTGGTTATGACAAGCGGGTGAGTGATTAATCGAATCACCCGGTCATAGTTCAATATCTCAATCCGCTCCTGTGGCGCAAGCAAACAAAATTCGATTCAAAGCACAAAGCATTCATCCAGCGTTTCTCAATCGTGCATTAACTCCGATGCGTTCGATCGGCGTTTAAAACTGACGAAATTTGTCAAAAAACCGGACGGTGGTGAGAAGGACGGGAGTGTCGGGAGTCACGAGACACGAACAATTTATTATCGTCCACAAACCTCGTCCCTTTTTACGTTTTTTTTTGCGAAGCAAATCGATCCTGATAATGTTACGCTTTCAGCTAGTACAGTCTCTTCCCGGTATGCTCATCATCAATCATCAAAGTGCTAGAACGGGGTTCCATAAAGCCGTAAGCCACGCACCGCTGGCGGAACTTTTCTAGCAGTTGTCAACCATAATCTTTACGCCGATTTATGCTGCCCGCTCAATTACTTTGGTGCGCTCCACGGGTGCAACAGCACAACACAGCAACACGGGAAGATTGTTGATTGATCCATGTAAAAACTTCATTTACGCTACGACGCTTTTTGGTTGTCAGGAACAAGAGAGAAGCCTTTGAACAGTGGATTTAGAGTTCCGTACGCTTTTTAAGCGAATCAGCAGAATCATATTTCACCGTTTTGCACAAAGCAGTTATTCTTTGCTTAGGGAAAGACCTCCCCGCCGCAAAACCACTTACTAATAGCGCATAAATGTCAACCACCAACAATTTTAATTTTAATACCACAATCGAGCATGTAGGGCTTGATTTTATTTTGGGTTCCTTCATCGCACGGAAGAGAGAGAGAGAAAAAATCGCATAAAGAAAACCGCCCGCGCGATACCCAGAGATTACCATTACGAGCACCACGAAGCATCCCGGAGTGCGGTGAAGCGACAAAACTGCCCGGATCGACATTCCGGCGCTAGATAAACAGCGACCGAAGAATGTTACCCTGAGTGCTGGAAGGACACTCGAAAGCGGAATATTCAATTAAAACCGAACATTCCATTCGCTTCTATTCCCCACTGAAAAGAAGCATTAAATGGGCAAAACCTTGAAGACAGTGACGGCAGCACTACAGCAGCCTTCCCGAAAAACGTTGATGCAGGACGGCGGGATGAAATTTTAATCATTTCACCTAATTCATATTTTAAAATGTTCGGATGTTCGGGAAAAGTGTGCTTTTTTTGATTGTTGTTATTTTCTAATAAAATCTAATTGAAAATGCGTTTGCCCATTGAAGAGTACTCACCTAAAATGGAAAATGCCCGTCTTGTTCCTTCGAAGACTGCCGTGGCCAGTATCATGGAGGTTTAGTTTTGTAAAATTTCCAATATTTACATCACCATTCAGGCATCTAACGGGGAGATCCAATTATCAACGCAAAACCCTGTAGAAAAAACGCTGAGTTACAGGCAAGATACAGGCGAACTATAAGCCAATGAGGGAGTGAGAACGCACTAACGTTATTCTGCTTTTACAGCAAATATTTAAAAAAAACGATTCTGTACGGTTATAAGTGGAAGCCTCTCCCAAATAGCCTAATGGTGATTGGGTTTCCTTAAAGTCATCTTCTACTGGGAAGAAAAAGAAGACCTGTACAAAACTTGCTATAAATAGCTATAAATAGCTTTCAGCGTGTATTAAATTATAACGCACACAATTTCAACAACTCCGCTTCTGTGTCTGTAGATGAAGACAGGTAATCAAGCTATTCTCCACAGTGAAGTGCAACATGAAAGCCTTCGTATTAAGCTTTTAATCTGGGCGAGATCGATCCATTCGGCAGCATCTTTTAATGAAACCAGTTGCAAAAAATTTATTGATGCGAGTAACGGTAGCCATTAGTGTTGTGCTTATTGAATCTTTTGAAAAGAGTCATTCATATGAATCTTCAGTGAAGAGTCATTTATATGAATCTTCAGTGAAGAGTCATTTATATGAATCTTCAGTGAAGAGTAATTCATATGAATCTTCAGAGAAGAGTCATTCAAATCCTGAGCCGACTCCCAAAATATGAATCAATTTTCATAAATTCGAATTCATTCATGATGAAAGATTCATGAATCCTCTTTTATTCTGGGGGGAGTCGTGGACTTATTCCAAAAGTACTGACCCGGGGATGGAGGGACAACCACACAAATCATTGGGATGTCCCGAAACTCTGAGGATTCATAATTCAATGAGGATTCATGAATCTTCATAATACAGATTCAGAGTCACTCGTTCAGCTCAAAGATTCATGAATCTGAATCAGATTCACCCAACACTAACAGCTATATTATACTCGTTAATGCACTCCATTATTGCACACTGTCACTTTAATTTCAATTCTTTGGCTTAAGTTCATTACAAAGGATTTTTGTTTTTGCTCCTCAATACCTACAAGTGCCGAAAGAGTAATTAAACTTTACATCATAGCATCATCGTTACGCTACCATGTTTAATGGAACATATGATGTCTTGTACAGCTGCGGCTTCACACTGTTATACATACCTCCTGCCACTTGAATAAGAACCAAACGAAAACAACCGAAACAAAGGAAGAAAAACAAAAAATTCGGCTTGCTGTCGACTAGCCAAATATGACACAAAACCCGGGGCCATGTTTTCCGAATACAAGACAAGCGTTGATAGTGGGTGGGGGTGGTGGAGTACCATACCACGACAAGCGAAAGCCAGAATCAATAACTTCCTCATCAACTTGTTCGTCGACAGACAACTTTACCGACGATGACGACGTCGGCATGGTACGGCGAGATTGTGATTCGTCCGCCGCGAGGAATTGCTTTCTCATCTGAGTTATCTTACATACACACACACACAAAAGCGAACTATGGAGATGGTTGGGATGGCTTTTATTTTATCTCGTTCTCTCTCTCTCTCTCTCTTCACCCTGCCTTCCGCACGTTGGAAGTTTATTAATTCCTTCAGTAAAAGGACGGAACTAAGAGACAGTTCTGCCGCGTCGTTTGATCTTTGATGACATTGTTCCCAGTGAGGTCGGAGGCATTCGGTCTGACGGGGGGAAGGGGGTCGGTGGGATGGTTTTTCCCTCGCAAGCTTCCGATACACAACATTTCTCTATACCTCCCCACCTACCCCCTCTCCCCCATTAATGCTTCCCTCAATAGAGTTATGAAAATTCATTGATACATCTTCACAAATCACGATACGCTACACGGCACCGCATCAGTGTTATCGGTCACGATCTCGAACAAAAAAAAACCCCTCCCGCCAGAACCCTAGAGCAGGTTGGTGGAAAGCACACAGTTTGCTTTCGAATTATTTCACCCCATCCCTCCATCCGTGGCTGTGGGACCGTCCCCTACCGTTACCAGCCGGGTGAGAGTGTTTTCCCGGCGCTTATAAAACCAAAACCAAACAAACAAACACATAAATCCATGAATCATCAGCGTTTAGCGGAGGGCAAAAAAGAAAAGTGAACGTTCAGCAGGAAAATAAATGATCGCACAAATCAAGCTACACCCGATATACCCGGTGCTTTGGAGATGGCAACAATAAGAAACGTAGCAAAAATACACACCGCACTCGCAACAAACGGGCACCGCACCGCGCGACAAGACGTGTCAGAGCCGCAAACGCCGTACAATGTTTTCCCAACCATTCGGCGATTGATTTTTGACTTCTGGTGTTTGGAAAAGCGCTGTGGAGCTGTTGAAGGAGAAGCAGATTTTGTTTGAAGGTTTAACGCAGTTCAGTCGAAAATAGGAAAAAAAACCTAATCAATAAAGTTGGCACCGTCAATGGGAGGACCGCAAAACAGAATAGAGAAATTGCTTTCGCTTAACGTTCTTCGTTCCTATAGGCCTATACAAGAAGGCAATACAATACAAAAAATACGAGTACGCAAATCGAAAAGAAGTTTTCAGGTGGTTTGTGCAAGCATGTGCACATCACAAACTTTTGTTTGCTAATTAACCGTCACGCATGAGCGGAGCTCGATGGACTAGCGGTTAGACCGTTTGCTTACCAACCGGGAGTGTGTGGGTTCGATTCCTACTTAAAAAGAATTCTTCAAACTTTAATTTCCTTACATACTATGTGTATTATATCCAGCTACGTAGTTTAAATAAGTCTCGTAAGCCAGAAATGGCCGGCATGACCATGACCTCAGAGGTCGTGATGCCAAGAAGAAGAAGAAGACACTGTGTGTAACCAGTAACCACCACCCTGTGTTTGATCCCGAACGTCGTCAATAGCGTTTGACGTTTCCTCTAGGCGCATTTTCGACGGCGTGCCTCGATCTTCTTCTTTTTCTCTTTCTTCTGGACTTACTTAGCGGATAGACGTGTTCTCAAGTGTGAATAATAAAATCTAATTTTCCTATTAGAAACACAAACACATTGAGATTTTCTTCGATACCTGATTAAAGCTGTTGAAATAAGATCATTCTACTACTGCTACACATCGAGGATTTTCTACTGCTTTCATCTGTACTACAGTGTGTCTGTTATGAAATGTTACAGCACACTTCAATAGGGAGAGTTGATGAAAATCGTTCAAAAGGAATGTTTTGAATATTTCTTTTTGTACGATAATTTTTACTTACTTCTTCACAATACTATGGTTGCTATAATAAAACAACTTTATACAAAAAGGTAATAAATTATTTCGGTACGTCACACTTCATGTTAATGACACTGTGAATAGAAAAAAATTATCACCACTTAGTACTGCTGATCTCTTTTATTTTCGCACATCCGATGCCGATTCTGGATTTTTGTTTTCTTTTTTCAAATAACACACGTTACACACATTTCGAGCACACAATACTATAACAGCTTACGTATGTCTCTCGTAGTGGATAAAGTTTGTCCTAGATGTTGTGCGCTCCACAACCCCAGCACTGACACGCTTCCTAAAGGATTAGCGGGTATCCACCGCTGCAGGCAGATGAACAAATCCTTACCCTTTTCGTAAAGCTTCCTTTTTCCCCGGCACGACGAAGGCAAAGAGTGTTGGACAGTTACTACTACGCTTCATGTAACGTGAACACGCTTGGGAAAATGCTTCCTCCAAAAAAAAATCAAAAAGGTAACGCTGGTTGATAGCACTAGTTCGTTTCTAATGGTGAATGTGGAAGGTTGGGAATGGCAACATTCGGGTTTTTGGTCAGAGAAGGAAACCATTTCACTGGCTTGAAAAGCTTTAAAATGGTACCCATAGTTCGAAGTTGATCCTTTTTTTTCAAACGGGACCATCAGCAGGATAAGAAGGAACAACTTCATGTCCGAAAGCGAATATCGGGATCTGGTAAAGCTGCTGTCGGCGGTAAGGCGACACAGTGTATGCCCCATTGTGGTGTAAAGTGCTGGTAGAAATTCGATAGCATCGAGTGGACAACCCGGCACTACTTATCTTGTTCCTGTATGTGACAGTGACAGTCACCATTTTCTTCATATTTTTCGGTTGAAAGTGCTTTAGGATGGGTAAATGGGCAGCGAGTGGCAGTGACGCGAACCCCGGGGATGGTCACCTTGCGCCGACATGCGTATCCATAAATCTTTTTTAAAAACATTCTACCACATTACCGCTTTCCGGACGAGTTCTCACCTTCACGTACACCTCTTCTCGTTTCATTTTCTCTTTCTCTCTTTCTCTCTCTCTCTCTCTCTCTCTCTCTCTATCTCTCTCTCTGTCAGATATTTTTTCCTTTTTCTAATCTCTTTAGGTCCTCACTTTGGTTTTCCTAGGATCAATCATGGTTCATGAAAATTCAACAGGACGCTATATTCTGAGGTTATTTTGCTGAAGAATCTGGACATCGGACAGGCAAAGGAAAGCCATCGGCTCGGTTTGTGATCAGCCGCCGCCGTCCAATCCATCACGGCACACCAACCCAACTGTTGCACCTTCCAACCATACGTTCCCTGTTTTGCCTTGATTGATGAAGCGTACAATCGAATGGCGATGAGGTGTAGCACGAAGATGAATCACAAACTTCCAAATTGCGAAAAACTGGAAGATGCTGGTAGGAAAATTTGGCGAAGAACTTTTACCAAACAACTGACGTCCGCACTACAGCAAATGGGGGAAAGGGGGGGGCACTCGTGTTTGAAGAAATCAAGAGAGACTCCCCGAAAGCATCTCAGTGGAGTCGAATAAGTTCGCCTAATGCAGGCACCAACGTCCCCGGTTGGGAATTGTGATGGTCAGGATGGAATTAAAAATCAATAATTTAAATCTAACTTTGCTACGTATCTCTCGACCGTACTAAAGTGGAGCTTCATTTCTGGGGCCAGTTTTAGCAGGAACTCGGATCCGGTCCTAACCACCCAACACTGGTCAATAGGACTGGTCAGCCCAATAGAAAAAAAACCCTCTCAACAGCTGGCGTAGCGTGTACTTCAATGCCGCGCGGGAAAATCAAGTGCCTCCCATGTGAATCGAATCAAATATTCAATTTATTTCTATTTCTGATTATCGAGTATTATAACTAACTTCCCCGTCCGTATGAGCAAATGGTACCTTCCGCAGCATCCATAAACCCGAACCCGTATCGGGACTTTTGGTTCATGCAGCAGGGGCCAAGGGTGTTTTAACGGTGTGACGCCGTTACAATTTACGTCCCTTTTGCACCTGGCAGCTTGTCAAGTGGAGATGGTCACATAAATAAATATTAAAACACCTCGCTCACGTTCACTGCGAAACCCGTGTGGATGGTGATCCAGCACGAAACTGTACCGTCTATTTACAAAGAAAAATTTCTTTCTCTTTTCTTGTCTACTGTGTCCACACAACTTCCGGTGTGTTAGAGAGTTGCGGGTTTTTTTGTTGAAGAATACACACGTAAGATCTCCTGTACATCACAACGTATCTCTGGGGAGGATAGCACAGAAAATAATAGTCGTGTTGTTCTGTCAGATAGACCAGCACAAGCAAGTGAACTTTTAAATTTAATTTGATTTTATTTTTCCATAAACGCTATAAACGCTGAGACATTATGGCACAGCCATAGGGAAAAAATAGAATCCTTTGCCAAGAACTCTTTAATATTGAGTGGACCTCTAGAATCGATGTTGCTCCTGGTGGTGACTTTTGATGTCCTAATATGAGAAGTCATGAACGTCTGTCTAATATATGTCTTTTTTATTTCTTGAAGAATACCCTAATCATACTTCGAAATTTTGATAAATATATCCACGAAAAAAAAGTTAGTCTTTGTGACATATGGACATCTCGGGTCTTGTGAGATGAAGCTGATACAATATGGGAAGTCTATGGTTATATCTATTAAACACTTTTCCGTCTTTAACTACGTTTAGCTTATATAACCTGTTCAGGATTGACAAAAGCGCCTCATCGATGGGCAATCCGCATGACTAAGTTTTTGGTTAGTTGGGGAAAGTGGAGAAAGGGAATGTTCTGTACGTCGCTAACAGAGCAACGCACCTCATGGTGCGGCTTATCCAGCAAAATTGGAGTTTGATTGTTTTTGATCTGAATCCCTGAGTCCTTGGCGGATTGCGAGCTATAGACACACTCACACGTTCTCCAGTTTCTTGAGTTTGAGTTTCTTTGCCTCTTCTCAGTTCCTTCCGTCTCTTTTCCCCAAGATTCGGTCTCTCACATATCCAAAACTTCCCGGAGTAGGCCGTACCCTACACATAACCTTTAATAAACTATATTGAAACTATAAGATCTTAATTACAAGTACGTAAATTAAGTTCCTCTTCAATACACATTAAATCTGAAACCCCTAAAATTTATTCTTTTGTTAAAACATTCTAAACATTTGAAGTCGACATAGGACACATATGTGTCACATGCGTGCCTTTACAATGGTTCAACGCTCTCTATCAACACGCATACCCAACAGGTCGTCCGGCTAACAAACGCAAACGCTGGACGATAAGATGACACCCAGGCGCTGGTAGTTGAACCAAAAAAAAACCCAACCGTGCTCTACTAGCAGTGAGTGTTTGCTTTCAATTTCCTCTCCGCCGTTGGGTATCGTTGAGGTACGGGGTTTTTGCTCACCTGCAAAAAGGCTCAACAGCTGCGTGATAAAAGGGATACGATCCGAATCGACAAACACGACCATTGATGGATTTCTATTTCCGAATGTCACACAGCGCTACCGGCGCTGCAATGCAATTTGGCACACTATTTCCATCCAAACCCTGTAGTTTGCGATGAGTATGTGGAGGAGTCAGTGGAGGAGGGAGTGTGTGTGATTTTTTTCTCCTGTCCGCGTTTGTTCCAGTTTCATGTATGGCGTTTTTTTTTCTCTCTCTCTCTCTCAAGAGAATACTTCACATGGAATAGCAATTACATGACGACAAAAACTCAAACCTGCATGAAAGGTTCACGTGGTGTCCCAACTCCTCCAAAAAAAAACGCACAGAAGAGAATAAAAAGCATCCTCATACCATCCGCGGTTCACGCTACGAGTGTGTTAAAGCGAAACCCATCGCTCAACAATCGATAAACGACCTATTGAACCAGCTAAGGGGAAGAAAAAGAGAGAGAAAAAACACACACATCCACACCCGCGCTACGAATGGCAAACAACTTCGCAAACAACGGCCGCAAGTTTGCTAGGCCATCAGGAGCCGTCACCTTTACGGCTAAGAAGTGCACGGGACACCTTTCCACCCCTTGGAAGATGTCCCACGAGGATATCGAGGCACACGAATGTGAGGGCTGTGTGCTGATCGATGAGAATTGGTTTTGCTGTTTGCGTTTGCTTAGGACGGATCGTGTGAGGTGTACTAGACTAGCACGCGTCGAGAGGCCTATCCAATATAGACAAGTACATGGGGGTTTTTTTTTGCAGCCGCACCCGGAACAGGTAAGGAAGATTAATGATCTTCTTCGCAACTTCTTGCCACCCGCTTGGAAGCCATGGTCATGCCTTGCGGCAGGAGTTCTGTGCTTTTACCTCGAATACTTCCATCTGTTACTTCGGGACATCGCGCGGTGATGGTACTTTTAAACCAATTTGTGCGTAATGTATGTCGAATGTCAACCTAACCCTGGAAATGTCGTCAACAAAGCAGATCATTAGAATTCCAACACTATTTAGGTAGTGTTTGTCTGTGGACTTTGTTTTAAGTTACATCCCAAAGAAATTGGGGGAATTTTTGAGAGCACAAACTGTTGTTTGGAATAGCTCGATTACGAATTACGAAGCATCCGACAAGAAATTCCCATCCTCAGTAACTCCATGACAACTCCAACATTCAGCTACTGTAGGGCATGTGGGAATTTGGAACTAACTGATCCACATCTATCATCGACCATGGACAATTGCACAAGCTGAGGATTCACAGCAAACAAAAACCACCTTCCATCCTCAAGAATTTCTGCTCCAGAAGTTGTGCATACATAATCAATTTTTTTCCCAAAATTTTTTATTTCCATTCGTTCTTCACTGGAAAGGTTTGTTTCGGGATACTGTGCTGTATCCATCACATACCGTCGATGACATGCTGGATGTGCAAAATGGTACCCATGTTCTCGTGCAGTACTTTCCATATTCTCCCATCGATTGAGGTTACGATTGCAGCCATTGCAGTTGTGTTACAGTGGTGGTGCGTTGATGATACCTTCTACCAGCTCTGGGAGGACACGATACACACCGTGCCGAGGATATCGGACATTACAGCAACCCTTGCGGATGAGTGGCGAATAACTCGTAAACAAAGCCAGTCCTTAATCGAATTCGGTACCCCTCAAGGGACGGCGTGTACCGTGACTCACTTCGCACACTGATTGGATGCAGCTTTGCCGACCCACGGGACGACCATTTCCTGCTTCGTACGTATGCTTTCGTATGCAGCATACCCAATATACCCACGTTGTACGGTTATCATTCCTAATGGGCGTACGTTTACGCGCCGTTCCGAAAAAAAACAAGCGTACCGCAAGCATGACGATTTGATTTAGACGCTAGCGTAAAGCTCCTGCACCGTCGTACGTGGGGCGAAACGTGAGCTTCGGGCGATACAACGATCTATCATCTGCCAATGTTCACTCGCGGTAAGCGGCACCCCAGCAAAACCGATTTCATTGATTCAATTGGATCAATTCGCCCATGTACCGCATGTGGCCCGAAACATCTTCGCTTTGGCCTCACTCTTGCAACAGGAAATCGCTTTTCAATCCAGACAGACCAGACCGACCGATTTCCAACTTCATGCTCTTCCGGTTTCACAATTTTGTGCGCCCCGACGGTTCAGATCAAATGATTCTGGTCCCCCAAAAACGCGCATACAACGGCACCGGCACAGCAAGTGGCCAACCAGTGCGCCCGTTCGTATATAAATAGATAAATTAAACAGTACCACTCGATGGTAACTCCACTGGATGGGTGCCGATCAATAGCCGAAAGCGTACATCCATCAGCGAACGAAGCGGCGAATAGCAAAACCATCCTTCGCCGATCAAGTCGCTGCCTCTTGAAGAACGTGTTGCAACACTTGAGGAACACTTTAAAGAAGAAACTAAAGGCAATATGAAGAAAATCACCCCTTTTTGCTTAAGCTGTTGCTGCCGGCAAAGCAACAAGCTGCAACAAAACCTCCCAAAAATTCACGAAACCATTTCGAAGTGTGTCTGTTTTTTTTCTACACCAACATCAATACAAATCAATGACGTATGCCCTTTTTTTTTACTCAAAACAACTGTCAATTTTGAAGTATACATGTAGCTGTCACTTGTTTTGTTGTTTCAAGTTCCTGCATACTACACTGCTATCACGCTTCAATCGGGACGGCATATCGGTTTTTTTTTTTTGTTGGAAGGGAAAGGTTTAGAAGAAAACAAAAACTTCCCTCCCGCTGGTATGTTTCCTAATCATGATACACGGGTTTCGGTCATCATTTATTTACGAAATCTCCCGTCCTGTTTACCATTTTCATCGCGCTTGCGATAGCCATTATTCTTGGTTAAAGTTTCCGCATTTCTTTGCAGGCTAGAAGGGGAGGGGGGTTATTTTGGCATTCCCTTTTCCACTTGGATTTTCCTCAACTTCAAATAAAGCCAGTTTGGTAGTGGCAATCGCTTTCTACCCAAAAAAAACCCCGCCGCTTTGATGAACCTAACCGATAAACTCTTTACAAATTGATAAGTTGAAAGGTGGTACGTTTAGAAATTGTTTCTTCCATAGCTATATAATCCCTTGGCAGACCTGTTGTCGTAAACCCGGGGCGGCAAAGATGCTGCTGTATTGATGTTTTTTTATAAGCGGTAAAATGATACCAAACCACTCAATCCATTACACCACTTATCAGTATCGAATCACCTGCCGTGTACACGTTGTACGCAATTCAACCCAGCACTCAAACCCATGGCTATAAACAGAGATGGTAGTCGATAGTAGCTAACCGCAAATCTTTCATTACCATACCAATTTATAAATCATTTCATAAAATGTTGCTGCAGATCAACTGCGGATCACTTTATACGAATGCCAAACTGGTGTCTTGTGGTAATAATTACTAATCTTTCTATCCTCGAACTACCTAGTAGCTGGTGGTAAGGTAACCAACCGAAGCGAGGTATAAATTGTCCACCATGTTTTTTTTTGTTGTTTTCATTAGATTATCAACGTTATCCTTCTGTTTGATTGCCACTCAACCAATCGGTTATGTTTTTCACACCCCTTTCCAAATGCTGAAGCTTAAAAATGTAGCAGGGGAAGAAAAAAATAACAATATATTAAAGCCTTAAACCCTGCTAAAGCAGTAACGCCCAGACATAAAAGTGGCATTGTTTTCTACCTTCGCTAACAAACCCCCAGCCCGCCCGGGTTCTGCCGTCCGTTATACACCGAGTACGTACTTTAGATTATGGACCATTTTAATGCTTACCTTTTTTGGGGGGGGGCCACCGGGGATACGTTGAGTTTTCCCACACTTGCTCCCTGCAGAAAGCACTCCGGTAGGTACGTTCTGGTTGATGCCGAATGTAGCTTACTTATTCATGGACCAGACCGCAGCAAAAGGGTACGGTACCCGGCTGGCAGCAGCTGTGTAGCCCGTCTGGGCTAACCGGGAGAACCCAGCTGCTCTAAGCACGGGTAGCGCTCTACCCGTTACGAGGTTTGCTTAATAAAAACTAAACCTCCAAAGTGCTTGGTCCGAGTTGTGAATGTGAAAATGTGAACCTCGGTACGGAAGAGCTCATCGTGTAAGAAAACCAAGTATGGTAGAGAGAGAGAGAGAGAGAGAGAGAGAGAGCGAGAGAGCCCATCACAGAGCGAAACAGCGAATACCCATCGCTTGGGGAACTGTTGGTTTGTAAAGGATCAACTTGAGTGCCTTTCCCGGCTCATGGTGCCTCACGCAGGATCTCGGTTAAAAAGTTTCCCGGAGACAAGAAATGATGAATATTGGATAATATATTAATGGAGTATAGGGGTCGAATCTCGGGCGTAGTGAAACGATCTATAGCTAAACATGGCTAGCATTGAGGAAGGATGTAAATAGAACCACTAGTACCATTTCACAGCTTTTCAGCTTGCAAAAAACCGAAACGATTGAAGGTAATTCGGAAGAATAATATTACTTATTGGATATATGAGTTTGAACTCGTCTGAAGATATTCTATTTTGTCACTATATTAAAGTTAAGGACTAATCTATTCATCACATCAAATTGATAAACCAAAAAAGACATCAGACAGGGATAGAGATTTTCCCTTTCATTCTCCAGGAGTTCGTTATGTTATAGGATATACACTCTAGATCTTTCCATAATCTCAATTAAAAGCTACAAGTATCTTCGAGTTAAAGATGCTACAAAGAATAACGGAATGAGGCTCCAATATTGAAGAAATCGTCTGGTACACCACCACGTACTTTAGACATCCTTCGAACCGAGGCAACTTGTCATCCAGGCTCCAACAATTTCCTCTATCAGGATCTCAAGGTATCTCTCTCAGCTTGGATTTACCGGTATCTCCACTTAGAGTACCTACAGGAGGTTTTTGCACATCGTCTTTGTGAAAAGATACATCCTGAAGAAGTTTAGCTTCATATTTGGAAGTTTTCTAAAGTCCTCAAGAAAATCTTTAATACCGCACGTCAGACTTGGAAGTGTTAGAAGTCTATTTTTTTCGATGCATATTTAATAAGCACATACAAGCAGATTCGGTAACACATGTTGAGGTACTTGCAGACCCGGAAACTCTTGCAGTTTCTGAGAAGTACGACGGAAATTTCAATTCTTCAATTTATCCGGCAACTAATTACGCAATGATTTCGCAATAGTCGTTTAATCTTGTCTCCATAACCTCCATAACTCCATCTTGTTCCATAACCTCCAAAGCTAAGAACAAAAAAGCAAACAAATGAAGAAGGACCAAAAATCCCACCATTACAACCGACTATAAAGCAAATTATCCCGAGCGAATGATGATAGCGAAATAAATAATAAAAAGAAGCACCCCGCAAATGAAATATGCTAGAATATGAAAATTAATGGCACCGCATCAGCTAACATGACGCTACGCGCTGAGTGATCATTGCTGTAGCTGGTACATAGAGATCTTTTTTTTCGCTCTCCTTCTACAATGCTTTCGCTTACCGCAGCAGTACGCCCGGCACGGCGCCATAATCGGGCTACCTCTCCTACTCATTCCCACCCATTATCGTGAGGTTTTGTGTCGCTGCTTTCCATTGTCGTCCCATTCCCGCCAAACGAACCGCGGCTTTCATTGCGTGCCGAGTAAATGGTGAACGAAAATGGGTGAAGAAACAAAAATAAAACAGACAGTCCCTCACCTGACGGTGGTTACTTGCATTCGCAATCCAACATTCCGCACGACCAGCAGTGAGGTTAGGTGCTTTCCGCTAAAAAGACTTTTTTTATTGAAGAAAACAAACAGTGCGGTTGGCACTTGCACGTTGGTGGAGCGTCGGCTCGGGACCTGAAAATGGCTGCTAAACTGCAGTACTCCCCAGCGAAACATTGCTACACCGAAGGGCAGGGTGAAATATGGTGGAATGTGGAATGGTCTTCTTCCAGAAACCAGCACTACCAGCTTCGTTGGGGAAAGCGTGACTTAACACGAAGCAAAAACGCACCAACAAACCCATTAACCGTACCGCCACCGTGCATTTACAACCATCCGGCACCGGTGTAACGGCGCATCATACCATCCCGGAGATGTTGTCCGTGTTCGGCGATGGCCACGAGGGTATACAGTAAATGGTTTCAAAATGGCACATAATCATACCCTCGGTTTGTACCACCACCCCCCCGTCAGGGTGAATGAAGGTGCCACACATGTCTACTGCTAACTCACATACGTATGAAAAACATAAAGCCACGTATACAGCTTCAACGTTTTCCTGACAGTTGCCAGATTACACGAAAAAAAATTCCTTTATTACTTTTTGGTTCAAAAAACCTTTTTTTTATTACAAGTTTTTTAAAACCCCAGTTCTAAGTTCTCTCACGTGCAAACGCATGTCTGTCATCGCAGTACGAAAGCTCAATACACCCTCAATGCACTGCAAATAGTCGTCATTTAGGCGCAGAACGTTTGGTTGCGATTAGCAGCATCGATGCTGTAATCCTGCCGTTCAAAAGTGAATATCCATATCGAGATTACTTCCTGCGTTACTGAGGAATATAAAGTGTTCGGTTCGGATACATTCAAAAGGCACTCGCTGATGGTCAATATTCGCATAGACGTAGCATGCTTACAACAAGCGCCAATAGTACGAGAGTTTCATGAAAGGAAAGTTCCCGAAAGGTGACACAATCAATCGGTCGGTTTGCAAAACATCTAACCACCAGCCCAAAAAAAACAAGTTATCACCCAAGAATCGCTGCACCAATATCGGAGATAAAAATATTCTAGCAAAACCTCACATGAACCATACACTAACGTAAACCACCTCCGAACGAGTGGTGGATTTATTGCAATTCCATTTTCATCTGTTTTTTTCGCTCTCTCTCTCTCTCTCTCTCTCTTTCTGACGCTTCATTCGGTTCCTAAACACACTTTACCACTGGCTCAAGGTTTACCGCTTCCGGGGACGACTGTTGGTGATGGTTTTTTTTTTGTTTTTTTTTATTTCTTTTTCCTTCGGTAAACATTACTCTTCCGCTCCAGACGGTGGTGATATCTTGCGATCTTGACAGCGGCACGGTGAAAGCTTTCTCGACCGTGCGACAGACAGCAAAAATATGATGTCGCGATCACCATCCAACACCCAAGCGGCTTTTCGATTCCTTCAAATGGACATTGTATACAGTACCTGGGGGTGGGAGGTGGAGAGGGAGAAAGGGGGGGGGGGGGGGGGTGGTAAAATCGAAACATACAGTCACCACTAAATATAGCACACGAACCTACGGTACCAACGGTCCGAAACGATTTATTATTATTCATCGCTTTTTGCCATATTCGTTCGGTGGTGGATTGGCGGCCTGTATCGCCTGTTACTGCTAGTGTGCTATTGCAAAAAGTAACCGAAACAGCGCATCATAAACGTGCCAAATGGTAGTTAAATTCTTTCGGTCCTATATATAGATCATAACAACTGGGGAGGGGGGAAAGAAGTGAAAGAAGCATATTTTATGACCCCAAACTCATCGTTTGCCGAGAAATAGAACGATTGTTAGGCAACCCACGGTAAAAACAAAAAAAAAAGCAAAAACACATTGCACATCATCCTGCCACCGGTGACGATCAGCGAACTTCTCATTAGCGGTAAAACACTGAAAAGCCATAAAACAAAGCGAGCCCCAAATGGCAATACCCATCCTTGGGTGAAAAGTCTTCCAAAACCAAGCAACCTACCATATAACTATGCAGCTACCAGCGAAGAAATTATACCATCCGCAAACAATGGTAAGAAAGAGTTTTCCGGACACTAAACAAAAACCGGAAAAAGTTTTTTGTATTTTGTGTGACAGAAGCGAGAAGGAACAAAAAAAACATACAAAATTGAAGTTGATTTAAAGCATGTCCTTCATGTTGTGCTTTTTGTCACTCCTTCAAACACCAAGCTGGGGAAAAGATAGCGCCAACCAAAAAAACAAAATATTGCCTTGAGTGACTATTTCCACCTTCGATAGTCAATTTTGTCGCTCGCCAGCTTCGCATCATGTTTCGTGCGTTATTCGTTTTTTTCTCTCTCTCTCACTCTAGTTTTTGGTGTCCTTTCTTTCCATAAACTTCACTTTTTATTGACTTCGAATGCCGTCGCTCGTTGGGGGGGAGCAGATTGCACAACACTTACTACATTGCTTTGTTATTTTTATTTTACTGTACACTACGCACGCACACACACATACACACAGGTTCATGTGTATTTCCGGCGTGTGTGAAGTTCTTCTACGTTTATAATATTAGGTTTTGCGAAAAAAAATTCACTCTATTCGTTGTATAGCTTGCCAAACGTCAAACCATCTGTCAAATTTGAAGTATCAAATGAAATGTCAAAAACATGTCATGGACTAGCTGTCAATCGTTAAGTAAATATTTAAAAAAATAAATATTGGGAAACAAAAAAGAATAGAAGAGTTAGAAACCATTAAAGTCTCTTCATTAAAAATCTTTTGTATCACACTGTATTCATCACAAATATTTCTCGTCTGCTTCAACGCGACAACGTCGTGCGCCCAACTTATCCATCAACCTAATGTGACCGTTTTTCCTGTCGTTTTCAGTTTTCACTGGATGTCAAACTGCTAACATCTCAACCAGTTTCACCACAAACCAGACGGAAGTGAAACCACTTGCTTCGCTTACGTGAACGGATTATAATTCGCCTTGCAGCAAAATGGGGCCGGGTGAAATAAAAATGGTTCCCTCAATGACAGGTACGATTTGCGAAAATGGACCTACCCCACCTGGCAGGGAGGGAGGGACCGTTTACCTCTTTCAATGAAACACACATACACACAAGTTCACACAAAATTCAGCTGATGCTGAATTGCTGCTACCTTTCGATCAGCGCAGATCAAACGCACGCTTGCGAGAAAAGGCTCCCTTTATTCGCCCAGCACCATTAATAGGCTTTCCGCCATTTGTCAATTTTCCCGATGCTAGGAACCCGCTTTTGACTTATTTTAATTTACCTTTTCTTCTAAGCACAGCGTCAACCGTTTGAAGGCTCGTGTTCGTATGAGTCCTGCAGACGACAATCACGCTGAAAATGTTCATACACGGCCAAACATCCGCTTCCATACGATGCGCTCGCTAAAGCGCTCGCCACCCTCCAGGCAATGGGAGGCGAAGACCCCATAAACCATCGATATATCTCGAACGATATTAGATCTGGTTTATAACAAAAAAAAAACACCACCCCACACACACACACACATACGGGCACATAGCGGAGAAACTTAATTTTCCACCCGCCCACCCCAGTGAAAAGTACCGGGCGTCTCCATTGGAAAACTTGTCAAAACGGAAAAGGCATGACGGTTGTCACGAAATTCTTCACCGATTCACGTCTCCTTTCCGCATGTCCGCCATAATTCTCTTACACAGACCCCTCACTCTCCCATCTGCCGTATTATGATCGAAAGCGAAGGAATCCTTAAAATACGTTGCTTTGAAGAATTTCACCCAATTTGTGGAAACGGGTTTCCCTTTCCAACCCTCGCCTCTAGTACCAAGCTACTTCAATCGAGCTGTCTCTCTCTCTCCTCACTTTGTTTTCCCCAATATTCTTCTGTTTCATCGCTCCTTCGTTAATAGCATTTAAGCAAACCATTTATTTCACGCCACTTTTGTACGCAAATCTAATTTACCTTTTTCCTCGGAGCTATCAAAAAAAATATGTATATATGTATGTATTTTGGCACAATAAAACGGCACCGACTGGAATCGTTAGAGGTGTGTTGTGCCAGCGAAACGATAGACAGCTGCCAGATTTGTTAACAATATTGAAAAATTTAAACCGAAAAGCCGATAAGCTACAGCAATCTGAACAAGAAATCCCAACCGAACACCTTTATTAGTTTCCCATTGTCTTTTCAATGGTGTATGTTTTGTTGTTTTTTTTCTTTATAAAACAATTTATTATTTTATATTTTTAAATAATAAAGTGTTGAAATTATTTACTATTTTTCATTTAAAAAAAACAACCAAAATAAATGTTCCCTTTTTTACTTTTTCTCGTTTTAAAAAGTAAAGAGTTTTAAAAATGAAAAAAAAGAAAAGGAAAGAAAAAGAATTTAAAAAATGACAAAATATGACAGTTAGTAGCTGTTGAGTGAACTACGCCCCCGATCGGTCGTTATAAACGCACCCGTTAAACTCGTCGAGCGTATGACGTAAACGGGCTGAAGCCCCAGTATAGTGCAACCCATTTACCGTGGTGATCTACCCACCGACCCACGTACCCATAGGTAAAAGATGATTTATGTGCACTGCAAATGGTTTTCCACACCGACTTCGGTGTTGGTACGCCTGCGGTTAACGGCAAATTATCATAATGCTTTACAGTGAAAAAGAAAAGTGTGGTTAGCCTTTTATTTATTTATTTACTTTTTTTTTGCTGTTTGGCGTACTAGGACAGACCAGTTTTGAGCGGACGTACGGAACCTGTTACATCGGTCCTGCATGAACGTACAGCAGTAACTCATCGCTCACCGGCTTGCCAGACATTTGTTTGCCGGTCTGGCACAATTATGTCAGCTTTATGGTTTACCTTACTATCCGATCGACAGGTGGACGGGTGTCAACCAACGTTCCCCCCGGGCGCTGGAAGGGCAGCGATACATGTTCCATTACGGAAAAATGAGAGAAAAAGACGGAAAACAACTTCCTTATGCTTCAAAGCGTTTCATCGAGAATGTAGAATTATATATAGACCAAACTACTACTCATCTCAATAAAGCTCGTTTGCTTAAACGATGCTCTAGCGCACTATCTTTATGCCGTGCAACCGGTGAAAGGATGCTACGGAACATTCCCCTTCTCTTTCAGCCCCCCCCCTCCCTCCCCCTCCTCCTACAGCTCATAAGCTTTGCAAAGGTGGCAACCACCATCGATTCCGTTGCGTGCGGAAGCAATATTTCACAAAACGCCAGCAAAGGGGGGTTTTGCGTGTAACGCCCCCGGAAGGTATGCAATACCCGCAATATAATATTTACAATTTATGGCGCATCGGAGTGAGAAATAATGACGATAAAAGCGGACGCAGCAAAAAAAAAAGAAACTCGCTACTGGTGCCCAGGGTTCGGTTAACCCCCGAGTTGCGACACACACACATGTACCTAGACCGGTTCGTGGAAAACTTCTCGTAAATGGATACTTGCATATTTTATGCACCAGCGAACAGTAGCAGGTTTTGGATTGCAAAAATGATAGCATCCGTTGTGGTATCCGACCCCTATCCCTCGTACCCTCACCCCCCTCCACCGGAGGAAAGTTGTTGTCAATAATTATTCTACCCCTTTTTACAAATGTTTGCTCAATTGACTGCTCAGTTGAATGCAGGCGAGCTGTGACGATACAATAGCAAACCATAAAATGATGTACTCGCTAACCTACTAACCTAAACAACACACAACACATATTATAGCATTTGACTAATACTAATTATAGCATTCGAACATGTAGATTAAATTTCGTAGTAGCGTAGTTTTAACACTAGAACTACCATGCGTTTTAAGCGTTTTTCCTTCGTAATTAATTTTTAAACAATTTCGAAGTATTTAAGAATATATTTAATTGATTATTGGATCGTAGAATAAATTTCATGTTTTCAACTAACTTAAGATTGTTTAATCCATAAAAAATAATATGATAAAAATGAAGCGTTTCAGTCAAAATGATTGGTCCGGTAGTTCTAGTGCTAACACTAGAAGCATCCAAGCATTTTAAGCGTTTTTCGTTCGTGGTTAATTTTTAAACAATTTTGAAGTGTTGGAGTACAGTTTATTGCTTATTGGAGATCGTAACATAAAATATATGTAAAATTAATATATCAACTACTTTAGGATTGCTTCTACTCCAAAAAAAATAATATGATAAAAATGAAGCATTACAGTCAAAATGACTGGTCCGGTAGTTCTAGTGTTAAACAGTCTAAAAGATATTCCATCAGCATCATAGAACCTACACTACCAAACTATTGATGAAGTAGGCTTAGTTTTTTTAATTTCAAATGTACTCTCCTATTATTTTGAAGCAAAAATGCGCAATTTTGTGCATCCGACCGGTCAGTACTGGAAAGGGATGCCGATCTGCGTAACGAGGCGAAAAAGCGGATCGGCACTAAACGAAGCGATATGATGGGATATGGCTTGTTTACTACCTCTGGTTTTTTGTTAGACGAAAAGGGTTGTTCGTGGTTGCAAAACCACGGCTATAAGTGAAGATCACTGTTGTTGTTCACGTTGAAGGAGGAAATAAAAGAGGAGCGAAAGGCCACAAAAACAAAAACCCTAACCTAGGATTCTCTACCGGGCAGCTCGTTAGCGGAGCACCCATGGTAACTAGCTCAGCGCATCAATCTTTTCCTTGAGACAATCCTTTTTTTGTTGTTGTTTATGTTGCGTTCCCGCAAGTCGCTTGTCAACCGAGCTTACCGAGGGACCCTTTCCGTTTCGTTTGATCCCATTTTAACAGCGATTTCGCGGCTTGTGTTTGATCCTGTTCTCCCAATTTAGGCCGCTATTAATTACGGTCCGCTACGGGCTACAAAAACAATCACCTTTCGGACATCTGGAATGAGATACTCGACCATCTGATGTTGTCAGCTACGGCAGTGCTCCCCAACCTTTTTAGTACCGCGAACCACTTTTTGTTCGACATAAGTATATCGCGGCCCACATGAGACATCTAAGAACGGAATTTTTTAAATAAAACATTAGCAAAAAATGTAATTGTCCGCAATCTGACACATCGAGCGGTGTAGAACGATTTCGTTACGCAAAAATGCTTGAAATGGTAAACAATGCGTATTAAAATGATCGGTCCAACGACCGAAAATTTCTTCCGTGGACCACTTCTACTTAAGCCACGGACCACAAGTGGTCCGCGGACCATAGGTTGGGGACCACTGAGCTACGGTATTGCGGTTTATTATTAGCCCAGTACTGAATGGTGAAGTAGAACTGCATGAACATTTACTCGCTTTTGTGCAAAGTTTGACAGTACGAACCGTTCCATGAAAACAGCCTGCTCAGTATGCAATTATTTAAACAAAACGCCTGAAGTTATGCAACTCACATTGCAAACTGTCTCTATCAATGATATATTCATCCTTTTTCAATACAAAACAAAAATTTTAATGCAATTTTACTGTCCAAATCTTTTTTTTTAATTATTGGCAACATGAACCCAATCAACCGTTCTGAATGCATCCCACCACTAGCGTACACGGTTAACCATAAACTGGATGAAGGAAAAAAAAGGCTAAACTACAAGTGTAAAACAAAAATAACTTCGCATACAAAACTGCCTCGTGCAAATGCTTTCAAAATGTGTTTTCCAATTTACATTTTATTACTTTCCGTTCAAAAAGTAACATTTGTAGCGTTGAGTTTTATTGTTCGCCATATTTTACTTATTCAGAAACATTCATAGAAATGACTTTTCACAGATAATGTAAAAAACCATACCATCAGCAGTAGCAGTGCCCAGGATAGAGGAAACTATTTTGTGTTGCATTATTTTTTCGTCCCAACTAATGCCCACCCAGCACATTTCAAATGCTTTGTGTGCGGATGAACAAGCACAAATGGACATTAATTAAAAAGTGGCACCTTATTATTATAATTATCAGTTTTTGCGTTGTGGAAATCAGCTTTCCACGCCTTCCGTTAAGCATCTACTGTTCGATACGTTAATCTAATTTACAGCGGCTTTTGCTAGTCACACCGCACATTTGCGGTGCATTTGTAGTGACTAACACTAAAAGTGACAGCGTTCGGTAAAGCGACATCTATTGGGATATTCCAGTAACCTTTTTGTTTTATTTTTTTTTTTTGCTCATTCACCCACATTTAACCATGCTCGGCCGGTGCTACGAGCAATTTACGATGAAGCCTATGGGTACGAATATTCATCAATTAACGTTTCGTTCAGGAGACGGGCAAACAAACCGACACCCGTGCCGGGCAATAAATAGGCCTTGACGTGCGGACGTGCTTTGCCCCGGTGCCATTTTCTCGCTTGAGGTGTACACTAATGGCGCCAGAAGGTTAGCAGGATGTCAAACCGTACGCAAATTTGCGGCCAGCAGGAAGAAGGTGTATGACCGAAATTAAATCATGTTTGTGGTTTTTGGCAAGCTACGATACGATGAGTCGAATGGCAGCTGTGTGTGTGTGTGTAAGTTGTAAATTTGTGCTGGTCAATAAAAATATGCTTCGGATGTGTGTTGGTAATCAAACATTTTAAGTATATTTAATTTGTCCGCTTACGCTAAGTCTCTAAGTCTCTAATTTCTCTAAACGAAACGAGTAAATCGACCATATACGAGAACGCCACCAGTAAGAGTGTACGTACCCACCAGTATGACTGCTGTTGACAGTATGTGCAACCACAGTTTGCCAAGCGTCCTTACGACGCTTCGGCAACGCTTCGGGACAACTTCGGCTATAGCGTTTTTCATCCACCATTTTACGAACGAACCAGCTGTTGGTTCGCTGGCGCTGGTTTTTGGTACGACGAATACAGCTGGCAGTGATGCAAATGTCTTCCGTTCGGTTGCGTGTTCTGCTGCAATGATGTCTTCCGAATGACACAACAATGTATGGGAGCGAGCTGATTTACTGATTTGCCAATTTCAGGTCTCACCCTTACACACACCCCAATAATGGTACCATGTTCAGGTCCGTTTCAGGTGGCATACTCACCTTGAAGTGGGCAAAATTGCTTCAAATACAGCGAATCGTACCGGCGGCACGTTTGTAATACACATTAAAAGGCACATACCGTTCATTGTCTGCTGCAAAGATCTTCAACCGGACATTGAAGCTGGTCGTTTCCAGCGTACTCTGGAGGACTCTTAATGATATATTCATTAACAGCAACCATTGAAGAGGAGTTTAAGCGAGATTAATGTAATCCATTTCCAGCATACCCGTATCAGTCCGATCCACATGTTCGCAAGGGTGGTCTCAACAAGAACTTGTGGATGATGTGGTCCTTCGCATGTAGCATACACACTGCTGGGTGTCCGTACTTCAACCGTTTCCATTATCTGCACACAAGCCTACTACACCGTACGGCGAATAATTTACTGTCCATAGCAACACATCCATCGTTCGACAGAGGACGTAATTTCGAACTCGGTCTTCGCCTTTAATAGCCTGCTTGAAAAGCCGTCAGCAAATAAAACGAACAATTTGCCAAATCCCAACCCAAAAACCTGGGTACGGAGAAACGGTAATGATCACCGTTAATCGGTCGATTGGCACAGTCTCGCTTCATGTATGTGCTCCTCCAACAACTCAACAGGTCAGACGCTGGTTTAGTCTTTCTATTTTTTTTTTGTTTTGGTACCTCCTTAACCTCCGGTGCGTTCCACACATTGCCGCGTCTACGTTCGGCAATAAATAGCACACATCAAAACAACGTTCAACCAACGTCACGTCATGTGGAACCGGACAGAACGCTCGTCTGCTGCCGTAAGAGCTAAAACATACACACACACAGTGTTGCAGCACGATAATCGAATTATTCCACCAATCGAGTTAATTGTTTGAACTTGCCCAAATAAGTGCTCTCTGTCTGTCGCTCGCTATCATTCCCCTCAAACACACGCGTGCACTTCCCATCCGTACGAATCTGAGCGCTCAATTACCACCGCCATAGCGTACCGGCTATTGGGCAAACACGCGTCAATCGATTGAGCTGGCCGACTGGTCGCAGCAAACGGTCGCCGTAAACATGCTCGTTTGCTGGACGCGCCTCATGCTCGATGGATGTTTGTATATTCAACACTTCGTCATTTTGTTTGCTTCGAGATTAACTCGTTTATGCGAAAGCCTGTTACTCAATCCCAATCCACTCCAGCGCGGCACACTAGATGGGGCAGGGTCTTCATCAATTTACCACTCCTCTACGAGGGAAAGGAAACACAAATGTATCTGTGCTTGCTATCGCTATATATTTTTTCAATAACGTTATCAATAACTCTCTCTCTCTCTCTCTTGTGCCAGGGTCAGTGTTGTGTAGAAAAAAAGAGTTTCGCAAAACTTAACCTCAAAAGTGTTTTGAAGAAGTTCTGACTGGTAAACGAAGTTTCTTGAAACCCCAGAAGTCACAGCTTAACTTACTGACTTTAAGGCATTTTGAAAGTTGCAAAGGATATAAAAAAAGCAGTTTCAAAGTTTGAGTTTCATGAATAATGAAACTTAGCATTTTAAGTAACCGTAACAGTACTCTCTTACCTCTTCTATGTTAGAGAGTAGTTGCACTCGCCTCTTTAAAAAAATATTCGGAGCCCAGAATAGTCCAGCAACGTCATGCAAAGCGCGGGCTTCGGCTTATTGGGCACGATTTTCACCCGTTCTCTCCAATTTCTCGGATTTGCGGATGACATTGACATCATCGACTGAAAGGCAAAGCCTATAGGCAGAACTCAGACGGCTTCGCGATTTTTGAAATTTTGTAAGACTTCGGCTTTTGTGGACGTCTCTTGAGTCTCCATGTGGACGTCGCCATAGAATTGGATTGAGGATCAATGCGACGAAGACGGATGCTCTGACTGTGATAGAGCCCAACACGAAACCAGAGTATCACTTGACGGCGATTATCTCGAGGTTCTGAGGAGTTGGGAGGAGTTCTGCTACCTTGGTACGATCGTAAATTCGGACAACAACATGAGCAGCGAATTTCTCTACAAACTCCTGCAAACCAGAAGATTCCAGCAACACACGAAATGCACGATATATCGCACACTGATACGTCCGGTAGTCCTCTACAGGTGTGAGTTCTGGACTATGCTAGCAGAGAACGCTAATGCACTCGCTATTTTCGAACGGCGGGTGCTAAGGACTATCTTTGGCGGTGTGTTCGAGCAGGGCGTGTGGAGAAGGAGAATGAATGATGAGGATGCCGGACTCATGCTCCACCAGGAAAATGCTCGCAAGCGACCCGTTCGGCACTAGTCGTTGAGGAGCACAGCGAGCTCGCTGGCTGGATCAGGTGGAGTCAAACCTGTCGGAGATCGGATGCAGCCGTGGATGGAGGACTGCTGCCCTGGACCGAGTTTCCTGGAAAAGGGTTGGAGACCTCGCCATGTCTTCGCGACGTGCTCGACCATGAGCAGACCAAGAAAGAAGAAGAAGTATAGTAACATGTTCTGCATGTTATTCTCACGAGTACTATCAAAACATCGGTCAACAGTCGAATAGGCTGCCATGGATTAACACCTGTTCGTAGTTTCTACCAAAAAGCAGCCATCACGGTAGGATAAAATTTAAAAAAAACCACACACATACTACAGTTTTTATGTCCTACCAGCAAACATTTTGGAAACCATTAACCTAAAAGCCTTGTGGGTTGTCGCACATCACATCTTTCCCCAAATGGTAGAATTTTCTAAACGTAGAGAAGCAAACGCAAAGCAATCCAAATGTAGTGGATGCTTTTTTAGACGAACAAAACTTGTGCTTCTAGTCTCAGGACGGCACTAGCGCTGTCATTAGCCATGGTGTACCAGAAGAGTTATGAGTAGCTGCTGCTGTTAGAAGCAAAAAAACAAACTTAGAAATTCACCTACATGCCATCCGAAACACGACGGTCAACTTGATCTGCGTACAACTCCAGTACGGTAGTATGCAATCCTGGCAATCCCTGAGAATATTTCCTCAGTTCTGAAGCGCTTCTAGCGAGAACCGACGAAACCGTCAACAGCATAACATCACGCTGAAAATACCACAACACACCAGTACACTCCACCATCCGGTGGTTGCGGTTAGCCCCCCTTGGGGGTAGGCCATTTTTCCATTTTCACCCAAATGCTGACGCAGCACGCGCTCCAAACAAACAGAATGAAAGAAGAAAAAAAGCAACCTTCCCATTACCGGTGCGAGAGCCGGAACGAGAAAACTTTTGATTGATCTCCGGAGGGTGTGTTTCCGGTTCGCTTCGGTAGAGCAAAAACGCTGCCCACCCACTCCAAAAGTCCGCTGTCGGTTCTGTTCTTCCTTTCTTTTTTGGTGCTAGTGATTCCTTTGACAATCCTTTTCCCTGCACGGGTGGTCTTCTAGATCAACTTCAACATTTTCTAACCCTTTTCCTTGCCATTTTTTTTCTCATACCTTCACTGCAAGCTAATTTGCCTCCTGATATGACTTCCTCTGTCTATTGCCTTCCAACCTACCGAAAGCCACCATTTTTAAGTCCGTTCGACCATCAGCTAATCCGCGGTGCGCGTCCTTCGTCAATATTAGCACAATTGTTTGCTTTTTTCTCCCCATCTTGTTTCCCTTTGGCGTACGCGTGTTGGTGCTTCTGGTCATGATTTACCAGTTTTGCAATATGAAACGTATAAAAAAACACACACACACACACAAACGAAAAAACCGGGGCCAAACAGTTCAACGTGAAAAACGGCTTCGTATTACGCCATCTTTGTTTTCCCTTTTTTTGTTCGCATTCGGCAAGTATTGGGCCCGGGCCTCATAAGCGGGGAAGGGAAAACTCATTAACTGTCTTTTCGTCAATGAATATTGATGAGCTGGCTGTAAATTAATATTTTAAGACACGATCCGGTTGTTGCGAACCGCTCGTGCTAGATTAAACACAGCCACAGCCCGCCCCGGTGCTAGAATCGCGCAATGAACGCACCAAGAACATTCGGGAAAACGGGTGGTGAAAGCTTTTTAACAAAGCAGAAAAAAAACATCGAACGAAACTTTTATGACCTTCAGTGAAACGCCTTACTTACGCGCGAGTGAAAGTTATAGACCATGATCCGGGCTGCCCTTTCGCGATCTGCTAATGTTGGTCGGTAATGTTTCATCGTACTGTTTGTCGGTTATGTTCCATTTAGTAAGCCCAAATTAATAGCCAAATTAAGCTAAATTAGTGGGAAAGAAACATTATTAGCATCAGCTAAACAGCGATTGTCGATTATGAGCGCTCTGTGCCGTTTGTGTGAAGCAAGGAGACTCTTTTTTTCTTATTTGAACTACCGTAAATCTAAGCTTAAGTTTTAGAAAGACAAACAAACAACTTCTTATCAGCCATATCTTGCTCTTCAATTCATATCATTTATTGTAAAAAAAAGAAGTATTTTCGTTGCACCGTTTCTTCGATCAGTTTCTCTATCTTACAACACCTTTGTGTAGTCATTCTTTGTCAGCAAGTTTGTTGCAGTTTTGGGAGATCTTTTTGCCCTTTTGTGGAAACTTTTTCTTGTAATAAGCAAAACCCCGTCTTTTGGACTGTGGAATTGTGAAACCCCCCCCTGTCCGCCATCGATAACAAACAATACGTAACTGAATTGGCCACAAGTTTTGTAGTTTGTACAGCTGGTGCCAGCCATTTCTCCTTTCATTAATACTTCCATTTCACAGCTCTTAACAAAATCTCCTATATGCTTACTAATGCAATCATTTCTTTGCCTTTCCTTTTTCGTTTTTAGGTTTCTAATCTTCCTTTTTTAGATTTCTACTAATGACACAATGTTGACCAATCGTATCATATGCTTTGCTAACAACAGTTTCATCTCCTATCTACATCTACGGCGGCTTAATAGTGATCGTATTTCTCCATACCATCCAGCTGTATATATGCCCAACTCCTTCGAATACTTAGAACAAATGTGACATGTGTGACAGCTAAAAAAGAATGTATGACAGCTAAAAAAAAAACGAATGACAGAATCATAAACGATACAAATAATGGCTTGCGATGCAAGCAAGAAACGGTACAAATATTTGAAGAAGAAAAAAAAGTCCTTTCTACTACCAATCGATTGGCATAGTTAAAGAATAGTAAAGTTCATTGAAAAATTGTTAATTGGTGCATTCCTTCCTAACAGTCGGACCTGTTGCAATACTTTATATAAACTGTGCCTAAGCGTTTTACTTTAATGGTGTTTAATATCAGTTTGTTATTACTTAAACATATGCTAGCTGCAGCATTTGAATGTTACAAGTCCGATGGCATATCGCTGTCGTTACGCATCTCTCCTTCATTATCGTAAAAATATTTAAATTTACAATTACCCTTAAAAAAAGGTATCATACTGTCTTCTGTACTGATTTGTTCCCCCGAACGAGGGTACTAATTGTGCCTGGGTTTACTAATACTTTCGCATCGCTGAATATTTATCGCTATTATCGCAGTTTAACTATATCCTTCTTTTAGTATTAGTAACATATACTGTAATATAAGCTTTAGTTATTGTAAATGCTCTTTAAACAATCTAGCTAGTGGAAGCTGCGACATTAGATATCGATCTGCGACATATGCACTGGTGTTACCAGCTTCTCCAGCTGAGCACCCTTTAGATTGGCACCGCGAAGGTTAGCGCCCTTCAGGTTGCAACCGGTAAGATCACAGGCCTACGGATAAAGTGTGAGAAATTAATTAATAAATTCAGCAGCAACATCGGAAGTTGTGAAACAAAACGATCGGGTGTAATTGTTTGTTCAATGTTACCTCTAGATTTGCTCCGGCCATATCAGCATCGTTCAGCGTACAGTTACGCATGTTGGCAGATTTCAGGTTGGCCACACGTAGACTCACACCCTCCATTACACTACCTTCCAGCGTGGCACCTTTCATGTTAGCATTCTCAAGGCTGCACCGTGTCAGATCGCAACATTTCAGCTTTGCGCCCTGCAGATCCGCACAGGGTGCCAGCACGGAATGCAGTTTGGCACCCTCTAAATTAGCGTACCGCAGATCCGCCCGGTCGAGACAGCACCAGCTCAGGTTGGCGTACGACAGATCGCAGTGCGACAGACACGCATACTTAAAGTTGATGTTGCGCAGATCCAGCTTCGAGAGGTTGATGCCGGACAGATGCACACCCTGAAACCGCAGCTCGGTAGTGTGCGACGAGGTAACGAGTGTGCGAATAAAGTCAAGCCGCGTCAGCGATACGTCCGCCTTCTGGATATCCTGGATTTTCTGTACCAACCCGTCCAGCCCGTAATACCTAGCTTCTTCCAGCACGCCCTGCAAACTCACATGCTTATCGTACACGACATGGCCGTGCCGGAGATAGTCTAGAATCGGCCGGAAGTAGTACCCGTTCCGATCGATCAAGTATGCGCCCTGCGCATCCTGTTCCGATGGTTTCAACTGGTCCTGGGCAAACATTCGTGCGATCATACTGTTCGGTTCGCGATTCGTTAGCGTCAGCCGTGTGGTGGTGAATATTTCCCCACCAACGTTCAGCATAACCCACTTGGAAGCATTCTGCTCGGGTGTTGCGGACGCCGACAGCATGTTGGTCCCATTCATTTCCATTTGACGTGGATCGGCGAATCGGTTGCTAATTGTGCGACCATTCACGTACGGTCGGACAAGGGCGTATTCCGGATGCGAAAATACCACACCGATTACGAATACTGCTTCTTTCCTTTGTTTTACCTTCAGTCTTCCCACGCAGGAACCATAAACCTAGTTATTATTTTTAAATTTCTGCTTAACATCCACCGTTTGACAGTGCTTTATTTTGCTTTTCTCAGGAACACCGGTGCGTTTACATGCGCAAGTTTACTACTCCCTCAAAATCGACACAATATAATTAACAAAATTGATGCTCTGATGATCTGATGTACTAATACTCTTAATTTGTAACAGATTCCTTCATCCACGAAAGAGATAAATTTAATATCTAGTATTGTAAACTTCTATCGCGTGTAAGGAAATCATATTTTAACTATAAAACTCCAAACGAACACGGAGTTGTAAACCAAACAATCTAACAGGTTCGGAGTTAGTGATGGACAGCACCTACCTTTTACCGGATCGAAACAGATCTGAATGCTCCGGATCTGTACACACTTGAACACACTTGCACATAATTTTCGGGTGAAATGTATATATGTAGTCTCCGATATTAGAAGAAAATATATTAATATTATTATATTGTATTTAGCACCGCATTCTGCGTGGATTTACTGTAGAGAAATCATATTTATGAAATGGATCGGACTGTATCGGATCGGATTCGAACCATGAACTTTCCCTAGTTCTGCCACCTCTAGCACTCATGAAAAGTTTTGCTCTCTCGACCAAGCCACTCAAATTCACTCGAAATTTGAGCACCTTTAGAAGACCTTAAAACAGCTTTATAACAAGGCGATACTTTCCAAGACCTGTTATGACTTGTCTGCGCACTGTCACCGTGCAAATAAACGTAGAGCGACATTTCTCAAAAGTAGCTCAATTTTGCAAAACAAAGCAAAATCGCTCGGCGATACATTTCTGTGGCTACTGTGATGAAATAATTCTATGTGTTTCTATAGCAACGACGAACGACGAGAAATGTCGCTCTACGTCTATTTACACGGTCATATGCGATTATGATGTACGTTCTCTTCAGTTAGGCTGGTGGCAGTGCTCAGTCGTACGACTATTTTAATTGTACGACCAAACCAAAGGTATGTCATTGCTCATCCGATTTGGTCGTACGATTTTTTTTGAATTGGCAGTTAAAACAACATTGAAACAATTTATTTACATGAACATCGAGAAAATAACACCAATTTCGCGTTTATACAAGCGAGTTCAACTTGACGCAAGAAGTCGTACACGACCATCCGACGGAATCAAACATGTTTGATTTGGTTGTACGACCAAAAATGTCGTACGACTATATCTGTCACAACCCATACAAAATTTAGAAAAAAGTCGTATACGACTGAACACTGTCACCAGCCTTAATAAAGAATTTAAAAAAGCACACATAAAACACAATTGTACACAATTGATATAAAACTTGGCTAAAGTCTGAAACAAGACCCCTCCCCCCCACTCACGGGCACTCATTTGAGTGACTTTTTTTCGGGCAGGGTGGTTCGCAATCGGTTGCGTGTTTTTTTAATTATGTTTCGAGACACATACATCTGAGGGCATGGCCGTCGAAGAAGAAAATGTAGCAATTGGTGCCATCTATCGACCACAGGTCAAAAATTTGCGATCCGTTGGATACTGGCTGAGCTATAGGGCAAATTGGAGCCAAAAATGGTGCAAATTGGACCAAATACTCGAAAAAGTGCAACAGTTGCTTTCGCGAATAGCTCCGGCCACAGACATGGTAGCGATTAGTGGTGCATGGACGAAATGTAGGCACAAGTGCCATCTAGCCATATCAGAAGAAAGATTGGCGATTCGTTGGATAGCGACCGAGTTATGGGGCAAAGTTGGGCCAAAAATGAGGAAAATTTTACGGTTTCACAAACAGGGTATGGAACTTGGTTCCTCGATGAATAAATCACTTTTCACTATGCGAAAACCTCCTTATAATTTAATCGTAATTGTAAAAAAAATCAAATTCAGGCCACATTGCATAGTCTCCGAACCACCTTGTACGAAAAATTGACACGCAGATCAGTGATCGTGAGTGGGGGGGGGGGGGTCTTGTTTCAGACTTTAGCCTAAAACTTTAAATATAGTTTTGATATTTGCAATTTTGTCGAGTGGGTCACTCTTCTGCTCGAGTCTGTTTCAATACAAATCCAGCTGAGTTCCGTTTGTTTGGTCGGATGGGTTCATCTCCATTTTACTGCCGTTCGGTTCATTCGTGTACGATGAACTCACGGCAAACAGCGAACGTAATCCGGAACGCGCACATCACTATATACCAAACGTTGAGTTAAACGGACGTGTTACCCTTGTGCTGTGCATCCAAACACAACAGTTCCTAATTGTATTCTGCGAGAGAGAAAAATAAAATCTTTATAACAGTTGCAAGTGCGAAGTGGTGTGTTTTTTTTCTACACGCACGGTTATATTCTGGTAAAAATTCTGCGAAACTTCATCGTATAACGGCACTGTAACAATACAGTAACGGATAACGTAGCAAAAGGTAGGTTATTTCGCCATTTTCATTTTTATAGGTTAGGAAGAATGTAGGCACAATTGGTACGCGCCGGCTGCGTGCGTATGTGTGTGCAGAAGCATCAGGCCTCGCCTTTCCCTTTTTGGACTGCGCGTTGATGCGAGGAGAGTAAAATATAGTTCCAAAAAGTGGGATTTTGTTATTGCAAATGTCCAATTTTAGTATCTTCACTTGCATGGGAGGCTTTACAGGGAAGATTTTCCCTAATTAAGTAATCCTTTTTGCTATCATCGTGCTGTCTCTTTTTTTCCTCCACTTGGAGACGCATTGAGTCACATCCGAATGTGTGTTTTTTTTACGTACCACGCCGCGTACAGGTGTGTGCGTGTCTATTTCTGGGGCGGACAGCGAGTAAAAGAGATAGTGTGTGCGGTAATGAGCGCCGCCCTGCAAACAGCGAAACGTATCAAATCCATGAAAGACAGGCGAAAAGTCCACAGCAGCAGCAGTAGTTACATGTTTGCGGCAAAAATTTCTCACTACTAAATATATTAACTTTACCCGTTTATCTGTTTTTTCCCCACCGTAGGCCCTTGGTCGATCGGAGATTAAAGAAAAGAAACAAAAAAGGACGCATACACCAGTGGGCTGGTGCTGCTGCCTATAGTGCACTTGAGTGAGTGTGTGTGCGTGAGTGAACACATCGGCTGGCATTAGGGAGCAGCTACACACTCCGCAAAAGCGTTGAGGAACCGTTTCCACCAACCCCAAAAAAAAAACCGGTGCAATAAAAATCCGTTTCTGTGATTATAACGGACGAACAGCGGAAGAAAGCGAACCACCGAAACAACCCAAAATGGTAGCCAGCGAGGCCGAGGACGACGTCCAAAAGAATTCTCCACCGGCGGCGGGTGAGTAAGAGGCATGGGTTCCCGTAGGATTTTTTTTTTTTGGTTGTTTTTTTGCAGAGACACAAGGTTTATGCAGCAGAGATTTACATTGGTACTGTGGGGGGAACCGCTTTATCCGGTTTGTACGTGTCCAGCATCTTGTCAGGGACATTTCGTACCGGCCGTGTGTTTTTAATAGGTTAATGGTTGGTGCATGCTGCACATGCAGGGTTGGAGAAATAATTCCGTTTTTCTCCGCACTTTTTGTGGCTAAGTAGTGTGTTTTGTGGTTCAATCACAGTAAGCACAGCCCGAATGCAACGCTGCGAAAACACTTACGCCAAATCTCAACTCCACGTGTCCCTTTCCTTTGCGTTATTTGTAATGCGTGTAATGCACAAAGAAGAGCGAGACGAAACATATCGCCTTTGCTTTGTGACACCTAGCTAAATGAAGCGTTTTTAAGTAACAATTTCAGACGGAAATTTCTTCTGTAAGAAGCATTATCGCATTAGCAATAAGGTAAACAAATAAAAACGTACGAGATTCGTAACAATGCATCTTGCATCGAACTGTGATATGATGAAGCCTACCCGTGACACATATCGCCTGAATGCCCAACATCATCATCTCACGGGTCCGGTCATTACCTTTCTCATCATCGGGAGTTTCTCTAGCTCACGCGCTGCAAAACCCGGTGAAGTCATCTCACGCGCATCATCTTGTCAGTACGATGTGTGAAATCATTCTTATTTTCATCTCCCGTACGGTCGTGTGGTTCTGGTAAAATTTTTGTGTGGCCGCGCTTGCGTGTATGTTTGTGTGTGTGTGTGTGTGTGTGTGTGTGCTTGTGCCGGAAGTGCTTGCATCAAACACACACACGCGTACACACGATTACTACCTTTTCCCATAGTGTTTTTCTGTGCGGCGCTTCAACTATCACGCGGTAATGAGACGCCGGTGAGGCGTTTATTTTTTAAGTCAAATCAAATACGCACACATACAGGTAAAGCACTCAGCATGACTTTACACTGGAATGAAACGAGATGAGATTAGATTGGCAATAGTTAGCTTCTACTTATCAATCGTGTTACTACTGTGCCACATCAATTTGATGATGTGTTGAAAAATTACATTTTTTAAAACCATGTTGCCGCAATGTGGCAGGAATAGTGCGACTGGAGGAGTTTTTTTTTTCAAGTCAATAATTCGGGGACATCTACAAACCCTGCATGCTTAGTATGTCATTCTTTGGGAAATGATTTATCAAACAATATTTTGTTGTATTTATTAGTTAACTGTCCAATCATTCAAATGCAATCTCGATCAGATGCTAAATGTTTAGCATCTGTGGAACGCCGATTACCCGTGCTCATCGGGATTCGGCCCCTGCCGGATAAGCGAATATCACGGATAATAAGCATAACTCTTTTTATTGATAAATATTAGTGTTTAGTGTGTGTCTTGTCATTGCCGGTTTGTAGTAATTATGTCAATTCGCCTTTGAAATTGTCATTTCCGAGCTGCACGGATAATGGTACAGCCGGTTAAAAGCTGGCCGGGTAATCGGCGCTCCACTGTAATTATTTTCGCCTATTTTTTTTTTGTCTGATGATTTTGGAGTTTTGCTGAGTTGAATAGTTGCTGACTATTGAAAAGATATGTAAAAAATCCGAATCAACTATAGTCGAATTAAAAGCCGCCAAAAACGAATGTGATAAAAATAAAGCATTAACACTGATCCGGTTGTTCTAGTGCTGGTAGGGAAAAAATATGTAAAAAATACCCCTGTTCGACAGCATTTCTTGGTGAAATGGCTGATAAGTATAGACATTGTACAAGGGAAAGAGGAAAAGTAAATAAGAAAGAAAACATTTCTCCGGGTGGTATTACACCCCGGTTAGTGGCAAACACACGGCCACCATGGCGTAAGCTAAACTTTCCTATTCATCTTAAACTTGGTTCACACACACACTGCTAGGATTTGCTAAGAAATGAGGGAAGGTAAACGTGCGATCGTATGTGCTGCTCACCCTGATGATATGATTCATCTCACCTTCTGACCTTCCCCTCCCCTTCCGACCAGTTAATCATAAATCAGTGAACGACGGTATGAGAACGGCATCGTGAGCTGCGCTGTGAGTGGTGAACATCTCCCACACACCAAAAGCGGGTATGAGCGTGCGCGCGCGCGCGCCCGAGCTCGCGCCTGTATGAGGGATGGAAAAGATGCATCTCACGCATGCGCGCCGCGCTCCTCATCATGATCACAACATTATGGAACGTTCCGTCCCGTTCTGGCACGAATCAAAATGGTTGAAGCACGGTGGCCGGCAGGCTTTGCGCATGGAATGAGAAGGTTGCTGAGTATGGTGAGAGCGCGCGCGTTGATGCGAATTGTGAAATCGATCATAAATGGTTTTCTCAACAATGCGTCGGTGTGTTTATCTGGCTAATATTTTTTTTCTTTTTTTTTGCCTGACACAAGCAATCTCTACCCTTTTGTACGCATTTCACCGCAACACCGAAAATGTTGAGGGGAGAGAGGGTTTCTCTAGCGTTGTTGGAACGTTTTGCGATGAGATCATTTTATCGATCCGTCACCGTTCTGCGCTCCCCAGTCACCCTTTTGCTTCCTAATTCCGTAACATTGGTTCCCTTTTTTATTTCCTTCCGATCGAAAATTCAATGTTGATTCAAAACGAAGAAACTCTGCTTGTAGAAACGCTATTGAGATGTACGTGATGATGATGGTACGCACGCCCGGTTTGTCGTATAAGGACATCCACATTCCGATTACGATTGCTCGCGAATTGTGTTTCTCACTGGCCTCCCCCTCTCACGCGGCCGGTCACTTCTTACACCTATCATCCGATCGTCGATGTGTGCAGGTGGTAATGAAGAATTAAAAAAGAACTACTCAAACAGAAATGCATCAACCCGAAAATAGCGCAACCATTTATTGGCCGCGTACATGTACGGTGTGTGCGTTTGTAAGTAACTGTTCCCCCCCCACCGTACACTTGCGTCTCACTCTATTTGCTTTTCCATTTTCTTGTGTGTTTTTTTATATACGAAAGCTATGTCCAGCCCAGATTTCCAATAGTGTTCACCGTTAGTACCCTACTTTCTTCTAATATTGATCGAGAGGAAGACGTTATTCGATATTCCTCAACACATTGCTATAATTTGCTATAATACAGAATGCATCATCACACACATACTCATTAAAGTGTTACTTGGGAGCGATTTACGACCAATTATTTTAAAAAAATGCTGACCAAATGTTTAGTTTACCTTTTACTTTATTTTATGCGTGAAAAAGCCCCGTCACATCCATTGGGTTAGAGCAAACATAATCCCCAGCTAATCAAATTTCTAAACGTATACAAAAAAATTAATGCCAAAACAGATGCTTGGATTTGCCAACAATTGTGTTTTTGTTGTTGTTGTGCCCGAACGATTAACTACGGTAAAGTTATATTTCTGTTCAGTGCAGTTCCACGTGAAGAAGATGTGGTTGAAATATTAGAAGGTGTTACTTTTAGTTTTCTTTAACAGGACAGGCTATTTTTCAATTATATATTTGTTAGAAACACGTGTTTTTCTTTTTTTCTTAGCCTGACAACTCATTAGTTTTATGCAGTAAACTATTAAAACCGTTTAAATCTATTTTTGAATCTTTTTTTCTTTGTAACAGTTGATGGTTGAGCTTTTAACTAAAGTTAATTTGTGTGTCCTATATATATGACAATAACTATTAACCGATAATATTGTTTTAGTTAGCGTGTGTGCGTTTCTGCGGTAGAGAAACATCTATGACAGCACCGGTCGACGTTATCCACATCCAGGGGCACCTGGTTCGTCCATCAATCGGCAATCAAAAATGATCACCAACGAATTATGAGACTTTCGGGTACGAAACACCGATCGTACGAGTTCATCAATCAAATGGGCAACAAATACTCTTCTATCAAACACGGAAATGTTCGTCGGGCGAGAAAAAAGATGGCTGCACACACACACGCACACTAACAACAATATAATCGTGATGAAATATTTGTTGTGTATTTTCGTTTTTAAAAGTTACATGTATAATCGAAGAATATAGGGACAACCTTCTATCATAAGTCAAGTGTCAGTTTTGGGATCATTTCGAGTAAAACTATCCCGTAGAGAATCGTTCGGCACGTTTCCAGCAAATCAATGGCAAGGCACTCCAAGCATTTTGAACTAATCTTTTTTTTTCCTTCTTTCTCTCATTCTTTCTTGTGCCTAAAACCCTACACAGAGAATAATGAAGATAGTGCACCCACGAAACGATTCTACCGGATGGAGGTATGGGCAGTGATGAAACCACTCTTTCCGCAAGGATCAGCCCTAAGCCGTTACGTAAACAAAAAAATACCTCTCTTCCCGCAAGCGGAACAAACCGCTGAACGGCTTGCCGAAACGACCGAGTTTAAAGATGCGAGTAAGAATCTGTACACTCGAAAAAGAAACCATCCCCCAACGATTGACCCCCAATTTCACACTCATCGCTCGTTTTTCCCTTTCTTTTTAGAAAATATTAAGGTGAACATCGATATGGCTCAGGAGTCGGTCAAGCTGCAGGTGCTGAAGGCGAACAAAACGCTGTTTGTCGCACCGTCGCAAAAGTCCGACTACCTGTACGCTAAGATTAAGCTGCCGTGCAGCTTAGAGGAGGTTCCGCTGGTACAACAGAGACGTATCGTCAAGATGTTGGCCGGCAACGACACATACGAGGAGCTAGGTGCGTAACAAATTTCATACATTTCTTGCTTTATGACCGTTTTTGAACAAATGCGTAAATTAACAATTATGTTCATATTATCTCATCGTGTGCAAGAATTTATAAATGAAATGGGAAATATGCTAAAATTTAATATCAACCTTATGGCTAGTGTCTTACCTTAATGCATGATTATCATTCCCACACGTTTGAAATAATGCTGCGACCGATCTGAAACGGTATTGAACAAAAAGAACGTTAAACAATCAAATTTGAACGTTGATACGATATAGATAGCAAGATATTATAAAAGATGTTTAAACGAATTATATTTCCTTTGGAAGAAAAATCAATTGATAATGATCACAGAGAAACGCTACTAATTCTTCGTTAGTAGGAACTTCCTTGGAATATACAGTAGCTTGAACTAAATACAAAACATTAAATTTGTACAATAAATATATGAATCAGAAAATGAAATATACAGTAAAACGTCAATTATCCGGGGTGCTCGAGACCGGACTGATGACGGTAAATCGATTTTCACGGATAATACTCCCTTAAATATCCAGACCATTTCTATATCTAGACAAATCGTATATTGTACCTATATACTAAACTATGTTGGTCTTTTGGTTGCTAAAAATGATTTTGGATCAACCAAAGTATTATCAAATAACAATTAAAATTTTGAACGTAAAATAAAATCATTTCAAATAAATCGTTTGGTGACGATTTTTATAATTTTAACGAACGTGACATCAGTACAAATGTTCACCACGGTTGAACAGCACGGTTAATCCGCCCCCGGATAATCGACGTTCTACTATATTTTTTCGGTGTTCCGGGATTTAAGTACACGGTGTGATTGAAATTGAAATTCGTGCAAAGAAATGCATCTTCAGCCAGTTAATAATGCATCTGGGGAGCGGAGGTTTACACAATTTTGCTACACAATATTAATATACTGTTTACTAACGCCATTTGCTAGCATTGCCTGTATTATACATTCAATTTCATTAGGAAAAAAAAACAATTATACCACAATGGCTTTATAATATAAATGTGCTAACGCCGGGTAGACCGCAAAACCCTGAGCAAGGAATAATGTTTGTGTGTTCGTTCTCTCAACAGGCATCGATCAGACCGAACCACTGGACATGGTTGTGGTCGGGTGTGTCGCTGTTTCGGAGGGTGGCCAACGCATCGGTAAGGGCAACGGCTACGTTGACCTAGAGATTGGCATTCTCCAGAGCCTGGGTGTGATTACACCGAAAACAGTAATCGCTACCACGGTTGCAGACGAGCAGGTATACAAAGAGTTGCCGACGGAGCTGTTCCAGAACTATGACTTCACCGTTGATCTGATCGTGACGCCGACACGTGTGATTCGCGTCGATCCACGGCCGAATCCGCGAGCGATCGATGTGCAGTGGGGTTTGCTTTCGTCCCGCCGGCTCGACGTGGTGCGTGTGCTGAAGAAGCTGAAGGAGCGGTTAGAAAAGGAGGGTCAGCACATCGAGCTGAAGGATGAGGACACGGATGTGGAAAGCTTCGCCAAGCGGCGTACGCGCGGTAACGACGGTGGTGGTGGTGGCGGTCAACAGGAGCGACGCCGGCAGCAGAACCGGCGCCGCCGTTCGACGCGCAACAGCAACGCCGACGGTCACAATGAGACGAAGAGCGGCAACGAGCGACACGACAATGGTGAGGAAAACGAGAGCGGCGAAGTCGGTGACAGAATGCGCCGGAAACGGCGCTTCTTCCGTAAACCGCGCGATCCGAATCGATTCCGCACCTACGCGAGCCCGGATTCAGCGGATCGCGTTTACGACCAGCATCACCGGCAGGAACATCCACAGCGGCAACGTAAGCGCAAGGGCGGCCGAATACGCCCAACCAAGCCGCGCGATAATGAGGATGAGGATCTGAGCGATGAGTCAAGAATGAAGATGCGGCAGAGGAATCAAGGATCGCAACAGGGCGGTACGCGCCCAGCCCGACAGGAGCCCCGGCAGCCGCCCCGGCATCTGCGGGATGGCGTCCGCATACGGGTTTCGAACATGTATTCCGTACCCTTCAAGGAGTTCAAGGAGGAGCTGCGCAACCGGGATTGCTATCCGGCAAAAATTAGCCAGAGCCGTCACGGTCGCTGTCTGCTAATCTACCCGAAGCGCACCGACTTGCAGGATCAGGTGCAGGAGGATGAGCTGCTGCAGAAGCTGGCCGACATGCGCATTTCCGTGCCACTGAAGAACAGTACCGAGCTGAAGCAGATCAAGCTGAAATGCGAGGTGCAGAGGCTAAACGAGTTCGATGATACGGATGCAACAGCAATCACGTCCGCGGTCAACAGTGCCGCCAAGCGGGCGGCCGATGCCTGTACAAAGCTGGCCAAGGCCGCGGAAAATCCGAAATCGCGCGTTAACGTGGATAAGCTTGTCACGGTGTTGAAGGCGGAAGTGCGGCTCGCAGCAAGGGCGGGCCTCGTAGCCGGTGAGTTGGCGCAAAAGGTACTGAACGAGGCGAAAGCTGACATCGAGGCGGAGACCGGCAAGCAGGATAGCGTGCTGCATGCACAAGTCGAGGCAGTAACCCTGGCCAGTAACAGTGCGTTTTCTGCTTCAGCGCTAGCTGAGGTGGCTTACCAGGCTATCAAACAGAAGTCGGAACCAGCCGACACGGTAAAGGTGGAAGGGGACGATGCGTCGAAGGTGGAAGGGAACGTCGCGGTGAAAGTGGAACCGAACGACACGCCGAAGGTGGAAGCGAACGTCGCGGTGAAAGTGGAAGCGAACGACGCGGTGAAGGTGGAAGCAAACGACTCCGTGAAGGTGGAAGCGAACGACGCGACAAAGGCGGATGAAACAACCGGCACCGTAACGGTACCAGCACCATTGATGGAAGCGGCCACCGAAGCAAACAAGGCGGTGCTGATGGCGGCCCGTGCTTCGGCAGCTGTATCGCTGGCGGTGGCCAAACTGTACGAGCTCGTACCACCGAAACAACCAATGTTCGTCGTGGCTTCGGTGCAAACGTTGACCCGTTTGTTCCCATCCCTGCTTCCAGAGGACAGCACTCCAACCAACTAAGTTAAAACTCGACCCCGAAACAGCAAAACGAGAACAAAACGTGCACAACCCTACCATCCATTTCTTTTCACTCACTGCTGAGTGCCCACCAGCGCTAATTGTCCAGATTCTTTCTGGACCTAATCCTTTGAGTTACCCCCTTTTCTTTTTGATATGGTTTTTGTATTTTCGAACACAATTTTCACTTTGCTTGATGCAAAATTTGCATCATCACAAAATATGGTTTGTGTTTTCTGCTTATTTTCTCCATACACACACACACCAACGCTCCACGCACACGTAATTGTGCGAAACAAAATGAAGCAGCTTCTGTTGTAATGTTGGTTCGGTGAAATATGGCATCCGAGCCAAAAAGTGATTGGAACTGTTTCGACAAATTTTCCTCCAACGAACATAACGAACATGTTCTCCCACACTATATGTACACCCAGTACATATCCTAACCTTCCCCGACCCACACAATGTGTGGGTGTGTTTACACCATTACAAATTGAAGTGTGTTGAATTTTTTCTTCAATTTACTCATGAAACCTTTTGGTTTAATATTATGGTAATCCATTCTTGTCGTCTATAAAAAAAAAACACAAAATATTAGTTTATTCTATCTTATATCACAACCGCACACCCAGGTGTGTGCGGTGTTGTGATCGAACAAGAAAAGGCCTATTTTCGCTTTGCGCGATAGAAGTGTTGGCAAACGATTTTCCTTTTCGAGGTTTTTTTTTGTATTTTCAATATTTAAAAACGGAATGAAAACAGAGATTTGTTGTGTTTTTTTTAAATTAGAAACTGAAAAGATAACATGAATAGGAAACAATAATAATGCGCGCTTGAGAAACGTAGATAAGGCTTAAAAAAAAGCAAAACACAGCAGAGGAATTGTTAAGAAACCTCTGTAGGTAACACTCAGATACACACACACACGGAAACATTTGTCATATTTATGCGAAACGAAATGCAATGATTTGAACCTGGTTTATTAACAGAAAACACACATAGAAACTTACGAAAAACAAAACGTATGCACGGACGGTGCATTGTTCGGACATGCTTATATCCAAGCAGGCACGGACATGCATATATATATAAATATGAATAGATATATGTATCTAAAATGTACAATTCGAAAATGAGGACGAAGTGTAAGAATGATGAAAATGTAGATGCAGAATCATTTGGCAGGTTCTCTGGTGTACTCTGGATTTACTCACTCCCACAGACACGCGCGCGCCTACGGGAGAAAAAAAAGGCTTTTCGAAATGATGGGGGATTGTTTTTCGAGGTGTCAGCGAACAGTAGTAGTAGTAGTAGCAGCAGTAGGCGCACCACAATATAAAATCCCCCTCCACTGGGGTGGTGGAAACTCCACTAATAATATTAACTATAATAATGATAATACACCCGGTGAATAACAAAAAAAAACGGAACCGTTACGGACAGAGGAGAAGCAAAACATAACGAAAGATACAACCAAGTGTGAAACTAACCACCATTTTGTTAGTTAGCCCGTGTTTCCACGATAAAAATATCCTCATCGTGCAACCTCCGCCCCAGTGTATAATGAAAATGGAATAAATTTGAAGTCTAATACTTTTTTTCATAACCTTTCCTTAGTCTCTGAGGTGTGTGTGTGTATTTGTGCGCTTTGCGATGTATGCGTCCGATCATAATTTGAGTTTTATCTTTAACTTTAACTGTAGATTAGTGATGGGTAAATTATTAATTTTGCCGGAGTCGTCTGGAGTTGGAGTCGGAAGGTCTCCGGCAGAAGTGAGCGGGGTGGAAGATCGAGTCCTGCAAAATTTTCAATTTACCCATGGTTTGTCGGATTCGATCGGACTCATCTCATCTCCCGAATGGGTCCGGACTCATCCCGACTCGACCGAACTCGCCGGAGTCATTTTTGGTTTTAAGTCGAAGTCGGAACCAATTTTTCATACGCGGAGTCGGAGTGGATCCACGATTCCACTCCGGATTACACATCACATCTACTGTAGATGCAATCGCTTGGGTCTCGAACTGTGAAGTGATCGAAAAAAACATAAGCCAATCAACTAAAAAGGATGTCTCCCTGTGCTCTTCTACGCTACTTGGGGAATGGAGTGACCTGATGAACAACTTCTTGACAGAGCTTGGAATTCTCCACAACTACCTCCAAAACCTTGCTACTGCATTGACGTCGTCGGTCAGGATAGAGGACTAGAGGTGCTCTCTATATTGCTCAAGGTATTTCTACTTCACCCAATTTCTTTTTACAATCAAATGATGCATGGTGAGTGAGCCTAAGCTGAAAAGTTACAATATCTCATCTGCTCCAGAAAGCAACTCCGGACGGAGATAGTTAGCTAGATTAGTTGTTCCATCAACTCTTCAAAGCGGAGTTCCTGCTTGACCTGGGAGATTCATATAACTCTAAAGTGAGAAGGGAATGAATAAAATCACTATCACCAATATTCAATTTTATAAAAACATAACAAGACAAGAATTCAGATAAAGAAATTTGATTCGGATTGGTTTGGGACTAAAAAAGAAAAGAACTCTCAATACTTCATTAGTAAAGTTTTAAATGGTTATTAACATTCAAACAGCATTTTGTAAATCCCTCCTCAATTAAGCGCACTCAGTTTCTTTGATGTTCCATTTGATAGAAACGTTTCCAGCAGAAAAGATACCTATGACTAGTCATTCGACGACTCAATAATTTCAATAACTTCCCGAACGGGGACCCATTTAAGGGTCATTCAAAGTAAAATCCTTCTCGTCATACAGCCGTCCAGCTTCGATGGAGCGTCCGATCCATTGCACACGCAACAGCTTCGGTGGAACGTTCAGGTCCGATTTGGTAACTGTAGCGATCCATTCTTCCACAGCAGTACACTCCTCAACCGGTGTCGCCACAAACACGTACCGAACGTCGTCGGGTTCTGTATCGCGCAACCAGTGGCCACCGTGCTGTACAAATCGCAACATCTCACGTTGTGCCCGGTACGCATCGACACTCAGTGAAGTTTCGTCCTCAGCCGCATCACCGGTACCCCGATCGCTTCGATTTAGGTATAGCCGCGCGCTAAGACCCCGAAATAAACGTTTGCCGGTTGCTTGCCGGACACCCAACAGGATCGTTTCGGCATGTACCGTTTCCGAACCGGTTAGCTGGTGAGTTAGCGGGCCTTGATCCGCATCCCGTTTCATACGGCGAAGCAACGCCCCGAATGTGGTGGGTGTGGTTGGACGTGTGTACGAATCACCGTACCGGTCGTACTGCTCGGTAAGCTTCATCCGGGTCGGTTCCGTTGCGGTAAGTATGTCTTCCGGCCGGAACGGTTCCAGCCGACCGTCCAGCCCGGCACGCAGCAACCAATCTTCCCGCACCACATCCCACCGGCCCGCTTCCATGTACTTGCGCACCTTGAACGTTACCCGCCCGGCTACGATGGCGAACGTGTCCGGGCTGGGGTTAGCAACGGCACGGCCTCCGTGTCGCTGCACCAACCGTTCGAGTGTTTCGATCGTCGGTGCATCCGTCCGATTGTCAACGCTCATCACGCACACATCGCGACCTTTCAACATCCCACCTGGCAGAGGTGTTACGGCCCGCTGGTCCGGTACTAATAACCGTTCCGCTGCAATCAAACGCTTTTTACCGTGTTTGGATGGTTTTTCCGGGGCCGGTGCATTTAAATCCGCTAGCGTTACGTGCCGTTTGGCAAGCTTGGTTGCCTTGCGGGTGTCCAGTTGCGGTGAACTACCGGGCCCAGCTTTCGTGCCAAGCTGTTCCAGCTCCTCCAGCGTGCACACCTCGTCCGGCAGCTTGTCGGCACGCGTGGTAACGATACGCGGAAAGCGTATAGTGAACCCAGCCCCATACGAATCACTCCGTACCAGCTCGGAACCCTTCAGCTGCAGCACGATCGAGTTGCACGGTGCAATCCACACGTCGGGTTGGACACGGCCACAGTGCAATCCCTCGATCGATTCCGTCCGCCAGTGGGACCGTAGCGTTTGATTCAGCTGTTGCCATTCGGCCACACCAAGTCCCATCGTAACCTTCGCGACCGAAACGTACACGCCCGGGCTGCGGGCCACACCGACCAGAAATGCGTTTACGTACGACCGGCGCAGATTGTAGTAACCGCCCATCACGAGCAGATCAAAGTCCACCACCAAACCGTCGATGTAGTCGGGCTTTATCTTGTACCAGCCGGTACCAGCCCGTCGATTCGGTTGGTACGGTGCATCCTCACGCTTCAGCACGACACCCTCCTGCTGCGCATCGATGGCCGCATTGATTAGCTCGATCAGATGGTCCGCATCCCGTACCCGTTCCCGGCGACAGTGCTGCACAAAGCCGAACTGTTCCCGTACCACATTCGGTAGGAGGCGTGCCCGTTCTGCGTACGGTACGCTGGTAAGTGCCCGTCCATTATGGTACAGCACGTCATACACGCAGAAGCACGGCCGCAGATTAGCATTGCCCGGTCGGAGCGCTTTTACATCCGTGCCGTCACACTTGTCCCGATAGCGAAGGTCACGTCGATCGAACACCATCATCTCACCGTCCAGGATGAGGTCACGGGTGGATGGGGCGATCAGTGATGCTAACATGGGCGTTAGCGTACCACCCACCTGGTCAGGTGTGCGACCGAACGCATCACTGTAATCGTGCCCGTTGCGCGAATAGTACCGAAACGATGTGCCATCCCAGTGCATCTGGAACCGCTCGCCGTCCATCTTTGTCTCGAGCCAGTACGTATCACGGCGCAGCAACTCACCGACCTGGCGCAGCTCCACTCGCTGGCACAGCATCGGACGGATAAAGTGTGTCAGCAGCACGACAACACCACCCGCCGTCTCCAGCACATCCGGTGCCTTCGTCTCGATCAGCTGCACCATCTGCTTCAGATCGCTCGCACCATCGTACAGCGTCGGTGCATTCGGGTGGTACAGCTGCAATATACGCCGGTTGCTTACGCCAAGCCGTAAATTTTTTAACACAATCCGCACCAACCACCGCAGATCGAGCGGACTGCCCCGTTCAATCAGTGCTGCCAGCTCATCGCGTGCCGCCACCGCCCGTCCACATTCGCCGATTGCATCCAAGCGACTGTTCACGTCACCAACGGTCAGATCACCCACGGCCGGACACCGACCGTGCAGCAACGGTCCTAACCGGTCCGCCAAATCATTCCCCGCTCCTAGCAACCGCTGCACCTCCTCATTGCGCCGATCGAGCCCAAGTGCCCGAATGTACGCTTCGGCCAATGTTCGTTCCCGCAAACCGTACGCCTTGCGTTCACGATCCATACCCGGCAAAATTAACCGTAACCATGGATAGATCGATGGTTGATTTCCCTGCAAGAAGTGTTTAGTATAGTTTTGAAAAAAGCAAAACAAAATCAGCCCCCCAGCAACCTTACCACATCTTCAAACGATTGACGGTAGCGTTCAAAGTCTTGGAAAAACTTGCGCAGCACCGTTTCCTTCACGTGCGTGGGTGAATGACTAACCGTTTCCAGCAAGGAACTTAGCGCACTGAACGATTCCTGCTTTACGCTCATTTGGGTGTTTCTTTTGGATGATTTTGGTTACTAACTATTGTGGAAAGAAAGCATTCAGTTGCAAAACTTTTACATTTAAACTTTTACCTTACCAACCGTAGTAGTATCTAGTAGCTACCGAGAAGGAACAAATTGACTAGTACACTGTTTGGAGTAAGGTTTCGTACGTTCTAACATTGCCGGATGATAAATTACACGTACTTGTAAATACACGAAACAATTCGTGACTCTACAGCTTGTTTACCTTTATCAGCTGACGGTGTCAAACAGTGTTGGTGCGCGACAGTGCAATGACAGTTTCATTTAAGTGCGTATACAATCGATACAAAACAATAACGATTTTCTTACAAAATATGTATGACATAATGTTTATTTATGTTAATTTAATTTAATTTTCATTTTGGTTTTCAACAAGGAAGGAAAAAGTTTAAAATATGATAGCTTTTGAAGTACGAGTAACGAACTCGCTGCTGTAAACAATCGTAGGACGGCGGAAAACATTTGCTATATCAAAACAAACCACCATCCTCAGCCGAAGTCAGGTGACCATTAGCAGCAGGAATTCACAAAAAGGTAGGCGAAAAAGCAACAGTGCCGTAAACATCTAATCGTTCGCTAATAAAAACACACACTAGAATGCCACCGGAACCGAAGGAAACGAGTCCGTGTCAGGAGAAGACGGACGATGAGCAGCAAACCGAATCGACCGATGAAAACGAAACACCGACGAACGGTGGGGAAGAGCTTGATCTGGAAGAGGTTACCGAAGGTAAGTGTGTACGATTTTGGAGTTGTCCACCTAGCTGGTATCCTTCTATTAACCTTTCTATCCTCCCTATCAATTGCAGAAATTGTGGAGCTAAGCAATCGGCTAGATTCGCTCAGCACGGCACTGGACAGTATCGAACAGCAGAATGATGATCTGCAGGCGCAGATACTTCTGCTGCTGGATTCGCAAAGGGCAACACTCAAATCGTTGAAGGAGGAAAATAGCCGCAAGGCTGCAAAAGGTGCAGAAGCATCGGACGGTGAAGAACCGATGCAGCAGAGTTAGAATGTTGCACCACCAAAACCCGCTGAAAGTGGGAACTGAAATGGAATACCGGGATTATGCTAGGGTGATCATTCCTGTATTGTTTTTGTTTGTATTTTTTTTACTACTATCACTTTAACCATGTATCGTTGTGAGAAAGCGAAAAATAAATGTAGACTGTTATTAAGGGCTAAATTTTATTTTGATTTTATACAATTCAACTCAATGTTATCCTAATATCTTTTTCGCTTGGTAAAGCGAAGATTAAAAAGAAATAAACAGATAATTGTTGACAAAATTTCCACTCACAACTGTTGCAGCTTTTGACAGGGTGCCCTTTAAAAATAATGAACCAGTGGTCGGCAAACTGCACAGCATTGAAGCTCAAATAAAATAAACTCTCGGTCTCGTAAATTTATTCCGAATTCTAAACACCACAGGAAGGACAGACATGGTAAATAATGTCCTCAGAGATTATTAATTGCGTGCCAATAATAAATCTTATCACATCTTACCAACCACTGGAATAGGGTATTTAAACAAGTGATGGGTAAATTCGACAAAAAACCGGAATCGCTTCCGAATGACTCCATAAATTTTGGAAGCGGATCCGGAAGGTAGGTGCAGTACTCCGAATTCGGAACCGTCCGGAGCCGTCCAGAGACGTCTGGAACCGCCTAGTCGGCAGCCGGAGCCGTCGGAATCGTCGGAGCCGTCCGGAATCGTCCGGAGCCGTCCGGAACCGTCCGGAGCCGCCTAGTCGGCAGCCGGAGCCTTCGGAATCGTCGGAGCCGTCCGGAGCCGTCGGAATCGTCGGAGTCTTCCGGAGCCGTCCGGAGCCGTCTGGAACCGCCTAGTCGGCAGCCGGAGCCGTCGGAATCGTCGGAGCCGTCCGGAATCGTCCGGAGCCGTCGGAATCGTCGGAGCCGTCCGGAGCCGTCGGAATCGTCGGAGTCTTCGGGAGCCGTCCGGAGCCGTCGGAGCCGCTAGTTGAAAATGATAAAACCTACAATATTGCACTATCAGCAAATTTTATATAATCTGCTAAAAATAAAAAAAATAAAGCGCTAGCAATAACTAGCGGCTGCGGACGGCTCCGGCTGCCGACTAGGCGGCTCCGGACGGTTCCGGACGGCTCCGACGAGTCTGACGATTCCGACGGCTCCGGCTGCCGACTAGGCGGCTCCGGACGGTTCCGGACGGCTCCGGACGGTTCCGAATTCGGAGTACTGCACCTACCTTCTGCACCTACGGTTCCGGACGGCTCCGCACGGTTCCGGACGGCTCCGACGGTTCCGACGATTCCGACGGCTCCGGCTGCCGACTAGGCGGCTCCGGACGGCTCCAGGCGGAATCGTGGTTTTAAGTTGCTATGCTCGGAAGCGGTTCGGAGCCGTTGGTGCGATTCCGAGAACCCATCACTAATTTAAACCGGCAACAAAAGCTTTGACAAAGCAAGCGTTACTACATGCGTTACATGCGTTACATAGAGCTTTTAGAGAAGTATTCAGAAGCTTTTCAACAAGCAAACGGTGAAATAGGTTTAACTTAAATTTAACAATTCAATTTCATTTAGTGCTTTTTTTTCAACGGATAATCGTAAAGGAAATATGATCGAAACGGCACACAGAAAAAAAGAAATTGAAGCTACACAATTCACCCAGAGTTCTGGAGATTTATTTTATCCAATCCAAGTAGCTTGCGTGTAGTGTTGAGCAAACAAACCGTAACAAAAGAATTATTAACCGTCTCCCCTACCCCGGACTATATCTCTGCTACGAAGTCAAGGCAAACGTTTACTAATTAAATGATAAGATTTGCAGCAGGATGAGCATAACCGGAACGGAACCGACCCGTGGGCGGTGTCGCGTGATGCCTCGAAAACGTCACTGAGGACGCAGGCGCTTATCGTGCGCCAATCTTTTTATCCTTCGCAGGGCCGCGTGATGCGTTGTGCCATATCTGCGGTATCTGTTTATGCTGTTATGTTTGCCCGGCCAGGAATGTGGCTAAATTGTCATGCTGGTGTTTGCGTTACACTCACTGCGCTGTACTATTTTTTTTTGGGGCCGGTCTGGTTAACCGAATGACTAAGCATGGGGTCGAAAACTGCGACGACATACGTGGGCCATCGTGTTTACTGCGTGCGGTGCTCTGCTGCGCAGCAAGATAAATATGTCTCAAGATGAGATGAGTTTTGCTGCGCGGTTTTTGCAGTGGCATTCATTATTTTTTTAGTTCATAAAATTGATTTTTAGAAAAGTGTAGCTTTTTTCTGTCACACTTCTTTACTCCTTCATTTGACAGCAATGCACAAAAATTCATGTCTGATGGTTCGATTTTGTCATGTTGCGGCAAGTTCCCGAACGTTCTGGAACTTGTTTGGTGGAATCGCGTGACAGCTTTGTCTTGTTTTCTCGCTGCCGCCTCACGATCACACCGACCGCAATTACGCTCAATCAAGTGTGTTGGATGGGTCCCGCTTCGGGTAATATATCGGCGCCCTTTCGCATAATACGTCGAGATCCGTCCGAAACGAGGTTAGGTGACGGCTCTTCCACGTGCTTCGGCATGCCACCGATCGACGCTCGATTGGCTGCGTTACGACGCTGGGTCGAGCCCTCCATCCCATCAAGCATGTATGTGTGCTTGTCTTACACTACTGCACACATACACGCTACAATGACAGCTTTAAGAATTGTGCGTTTTAGAAAAAATAAATAAAAGCAATCAATTTATCACAACAAGATCAACTTGTTTTCGTCTTCTTCGGATGTTTGTGTGTGTTGGTGGGGGAGATGTTATTGTGTGAATCAAGCAGACACGCAGTAAAAAAAAAAATCTACTTCATGCAGCAAACAAGTATAGAGGGCAAGAGGAAAAGACTACACCGTCAAGATATTGCCGAAGGTCTTCAGCATCCCTCTAGCGTGCTGGAGAATGATATCGCGACGGGTGCGAAAAGTGAGGTTATTTTGCGCACCAACGGTAGAAAGAGGGTGAACAGCGCGTACGCTGATTGGTCGAAACGATTTGGGCTCGACCGAAACCGGTTCCGTATCGGTGTCGCACGCGGCACACGGTGATATTGCCGTCTGCGTATGGTGGAGCTGGCGTATGGTAGTGCGACTCACTTTACGTCACAGTAATGTCAACCTGCGGCTCACCCTTTTACCATTGACGAAAGATAAGCGTGTATGTGGTACGGGTCGAAACCAACATCAAACACCTGCCATTGTTATCGGTTATCCACGTCATCTCACACAAAACCATTGTATCCACCTCTACCCTGTACGACATTGCTAAGATCATAGAGTCGCATGTCATTTTGTTGTTGCTATTGCTTCTTTTAAATCCAACGATTTGTCCACATGGCACAAACGCTTCGAACTACCGTGCGCCTCCATCGATTCTTCAAATTGTGCCTTCAAGTGTGCATGGCGATAACCTTTCTGATTGGCATTTACCGGCCACGTCGTACCGAGAAAAAAAACCAAAAACAAAAAAAGTGATCTCCACGATTTACGATTGTCAGCAGCATGACTGTGCCAGAAAAAAAAGCTCGTCGCAAAATTTGCACAGTTGCGTGATAAGTACACCGTCTCCCACGTGCCCGGTCGCAAGCTAATATCTCGTATGTATGAACCTTGAAGGTATCCCGATGTATTGGCATCCGATTGTTTAAAAAAGAAAAACAAAAAACAAAACTCGAACCAGGTTAGAAAAGAAGGTAAAATGGAAACGCACAAGACCTTGAGCAAACCATCTGCGGCAAACTTTGGAAGACGTCAGAAAGAATTAGAAAACAAAAGAAATAGCACTCGAGCGCCATATTGCTATTTTATTAACATTAAAAGGAACATTTATTAATGTTCGTAAAACGAAAAAAAAACAACGGCAAAATGGCATATAAAACAGTTATTTTTTTGTTGGAGACAATAATGGCCACCCGTACGAACTCGCACAATACGCCCTCTGTTGGGTGCGAAACGAAACGTGAAACGGATTCGCGGTGGAACTAACCAAATTGTAGCGGCGCGGGCAGTAAAGGGAATGGAAGCTGCAAGACGGACCATGCTGTTTCTGAAGAAGAGAATTTTTATTTTACTTCTTTTAGCAGCGTTGGAACCATGCTAGACAAAGGAGTTGAGGGGATTGTGAGGTCGTTGAGGGGTGGTTTTTTTTTGTCCGCGCTCATATACGCTTTCCCTCTATTCTACCACCTCCGCAACACCGCGTCGGCTTGTGTACCTTTCGATATAAAAAAGTAAGACGCAATTTCAACTGATCCTACCCGAAATTATATAAGCAGGGGGGAAAGGGAAAGGGTGAGCGGAAGAAGGAGGAAGTTGGAATGCGAATGAACAAGAGTGATAGAAAGTGGGCGAATAATGGGGTGGAGGGGGAGTAGAAAGGGTAAGCGAATTTTGGGGTCTGCTCAAACAACACGCACACACACTCACACGTCCCAACTCTGGCCGCAGCACAATCTCTGGAGGAGTCGCAGTTCCCGAACGGCACAATTCAGTGTTTGACTCTCGCACACAAACACATACACACGCTGGCTGATTCTGGTCAGGGCCTCATTCAGACGTGTGACGTGTGCAATGTGGCAACAGAGACGGGCCCCTTCACCGAACCAATTTATGTGGCAAAATTTTGTTTTTTTTTTGTTATTCACAATAAATGTACGAGCTTTATTCTTTTTTGGTGTTTTTTGTTGTTGGTTGTGTTCGTCGAAACATCGTCGGCCATGATGGGCGATGATCGTTCCATACCTTATCGAGGCACCTTGCCAGTGATCCTGCCTTTAGGGGTCGCGCAAAAGAAAGTAAATAATCAAAACACCACGGTTCAGGCTTTAGTGATATGTTTTATTTATTTCGGTTGTTGTTGCTGCATCTAACACTCGCTTGGATTACGCTTAATCTGCACCGCTTTCATCATCCTGTATCATTTTTGGTCCGGGATGGTGAACTGGTTTCCAGTGTCAACGACCATGCTTGTAATAGATTTGGTGAGCTTTGAAGCATTCTATTTATAGAATGCAAATCACTGTTTGGAGACTATTTTGTTTTTACGGTACTCCAATGTACAGAGAACTCCAAAGTTTAGCAGCGCAAGCTGAAAACGTCACTCTTAAGCTCAGGAGCACTTGTGGGAATTCTATTTATAAAGGCGGATCTCCAATTTGAAGATTAGTTTGTTTGAAGAACTCCAACTGTCCGATGAATTCTTATGTCCAGTAAACTTAAACTCAGGAATTCTTGAATGTTCTGAAGCAGATCACAATTTGAAGACTATTTCGCTTGAAGAATTCTACATCTCCGGTGTGTTCTAATGTCCAGTAAACTTAAACTCAGGAATTCTTGACTGTTCTGAAGCAGATCACAATTCGAAGACTATTTCGCTTGAAGAATTCTACCTTTCCGGTGAATTCTGATGTCCATTAGAGAGATTTGGAAACAATATGATGTCCATACTCCGCGTTGCAAACCTCACGAAACGATGTATTCCGTTCGAAAAGTTTGACCATGATAAACATCTTATTTCCGGGGCACTGTACTTGCACTAACGGTGCCCACAAACTGGTATCAATGTTGTTTTAGCAACCTCCCAACCTCGTTCGCAGAGGTGTGATCTTGGCATGGTAATAAGGAAGGAAGTGATACGAGCTGACTGTTGATATTAATGGCGACCTGGGGCGGGTTGCTCTGTTTTTTTTTCTACCCATCAACCGTAACGTTTCCATTCCGTACGGACGTTAACGACAAGCAGTGTACTAGATGCATCACGGGCGCGGGACGATAGACACGCGGAACAGAAACGTGTGTGCAATCGGATCCGAACCGAATCGATCCGATTCGATTTCCAGCGGTTTGTTTGTTTGTTGCATCTGGGCAACCACTGGGACCGGATTCAAGGCGAGCAAGGGGTTAGATTTCTGTACGTGCGAAAATTCCGTAGGTTACATCAGGATGACCTCCGCGGCAACGGGTTTTTGGATCATCCTAGAAATATTTCCAGCTGGCAAAAAGGAAGCTGTCACTACCGTTTTTTTTACGTTCGGCCTGCCGTTGTCCATGTCCATGTAGTGACGGTGCATGATGGTGTTTGGTGTTTTGTTGCTTTCCGTCAAGCTCGGTTTGTTTGCTCCTGTTGCTTTCCAACAGTCATCGCACCATACGGTGCGTCATGGCAGTGCGCGCGTGTGTGCGCACTGGATGCGAAGGATGCTGCGCGTCACGATGTTTTGCGCTAGTTGTGCAAAACACAGCGCAACAACTACCGTTCAATGCCATTTACATTAAGCGGGTTTATTGTGCGTCCAGATTGGCTAACTAAGATTCGGTGGATGGGCACGGAAATTTGCAAAATGGTAAACACTAGACAAACGGCACAATCTGAAGGTCGGTAACGGTGTTGAACTGTCCTTAAAAGCTGCACGTGTGTGGTTGGGTTCATTCCAATTATTTGTTCGCATTTCTCAATAGGAATCCCTTTAAAAAAATACTGCTCAAAAATAAAGTGTGTCCGAAACCGAACTAAAACAAATTCAATAAACAATGATGACAAACAAAGTTCATCACCCATAGATAATTACGTCAGCGGACACTAATCGGTACATCCGCACACGCCTGATGTCGGTGGCGTTGTCTGCAACGCATCCATCCACACGGGTTTAGCACGAGGTGCTGCGTAACGCTGCAGAGCGTTACTGCGCGCTATTTACATGCTGTTTGTGTCTCCGTACGGTTGTTTACTTCGTACAATACGGGCGCGCTCGTGCACTGGCTTCACTATTGATGACGAAACAATTGCACTATATTGGGAATTTTTGTTATGACGATTACAATAGGAAATTGCCTGCCAATCAATACGGAGAATACTTCATACTGTTTAAGTAAACAAACACCAATATCGAACCGTTGCACGCGCGAGGTAATGAGTCAATTGAGAAAATGAAGCGTTACATAGCGTTACGTTTTTTGAAAAAACTTCATTTCACCTGGTTTTCCGAGTGCGTGTGTGTGTTTTCTTTTTGTTTATACAAGTAGATTTAGATTAACAAATAAAGAAAACTAATCTGATATTGATTATTCTTCTTTTGATTACAGATCAAAATGCGCGATTCCATACCAGGCGTACGTACTTTTCAAACACCCTTTTTGTTTGCTGCGGATTTTATACATACATGTTGACCAAACAATGTTTACTTCGCGCGAAAAAAGCGATCCGACACACCCTCGAATTTTCATATCAATTTGCATGCCATTGTGAAACGAATTACTGGCTGTCACCTAAAGACACATTGGTATGCTTTTTTCTAATAATCGAAGTGATAGTATAAGACCACACACACACACAAATAGAAGTGGAAACATATTGACAAAATAAACACGAACCCTGTTGTTAAAGGTGCTAAAAATAAATACCATTTAGATACATCCAGTTAGCGAACAATCGCGAACGAACAAACAATAAAAATAACTACAAAACGAAACGATACTTTAATAAAGAGCAAAACAGTTGAAAGGAATAACAAAAGGCAAACAAATATAAATAAAATACCCACAGTAGAACAGGTAACTTGCAAATAGTTTTGTGGACAAACATCCTGCAGCGTGTGTGTCGCAATGCGTTACATATCAAACGAAAGGGAAATTTAGCAAACTCCCACTCTCGTACAAATCCTCTGTGCACCTTGGTAACGATATCCGAAGGTGGGAGGTATTTTTGTTTGTTGTTATGCTACACCGTCCCGTGTATAGCGTGAGGTCTAATTAGAGGGGAATCTAGAAGCTCGATCAACAACTCAATTTATCCCACTTGGCGCAACAATGTTGTGATGCTGTTGTTTACGGGTTTCAGGTTCGCTGTTGTTTGCTACCGTTTCGGTCGGTTGATGGTCATTGATGGTAGTGAAGGGGGGGGGGGACCGTTACCAAATTGCAACACTTGTCATATGTGGCGATCGCACGTCACACCATAGTTACTAGCAAAATGGAGTAGATAGCTAAACACGGGTAGAATGTTTATCGTCTGATAAAACAGTTCCGAAAACCACAACGAGTGCGTTTTTAATTGAGAACCATATCGATACACGCATTTCCGGTTGCGCAAAACGGTTTTAATTCTTAGTAAACGCTTACAAGTAAGTAACGTAACCTAAGTAGGTAAGTAAGTAACGTATGTAACGTAAGTAACAATTAAGTAACGTAAGTAACACGTAAGTAACAAGTAAGTAACGTAAGTAACAAGTAAGTAACGTAAGTAACAAGTAAATAAGTAAAGCTTACTAAGTAACTCTTACATAGTAACACTTAAATAGTAACGCTGATATTCTTGTACAAAGAAAGGACACAAACTTTATGTATTAAAACCTACGGAGCCGAATAAAAACATTTAGAAAGAAAAACACACACATCTAGGTGACAAATGTGCAATATCATTTCCCAGCTTTACAAATAAAAAAGAAATTGATTGATGGAAACTCTTCTGAAACCGCGTCATCGAACGCGTCGTAAACATGGCTCCCTTCCAAGTACGTCACTCAAATTGGACCGTTTTAGATTGCGATTCGGATTGTTACATGTGAAGAAGGAAAAAAACACAAATCGCTAATACGTACAATATCTTTTAATTAAAACAAACCGACAAAAAAAATAATAATTCACACACGTATATGGACAGAGATCGTCCGACCGGCTCCAGTTGTGCGACGCGTTATCAGCGATCCTGCTCCATGTGTGCGTGCTCCAATCATATACTCGCCTAACCGGAGCTGGTTGGAGGTTGTTTTTTTGGCAAATATGTTTTTTTTTTGCCGAAAATATCTTGCCGAACCGCACACGCACACCATGCTTCGTACTACGCACTAGCGTTCGGTTTAGCGTCGCGCTACACGATGGTGCTTCGGGTTGCGGAAGACGCGAAGACAACCAAGAACTGTGTCCCCGCGACATCATCACCATCCCGTTTACGCACCCGCAAAACGACCAGCGTCCACCAGCGTGTTTTGCGATAATGGGGGGCTGACCCCTTATGCACACTGGACACAATACAGACACACACACATACAGGTACAGCCACTGCCAAAAGTTGCAAACTCCAGCAGAATTTTGTACGCGTTCCCTCACTATCTCTTTCTCTCTCTTTCTCTATCTCTCACTCTCTCTCCCTTCCTTTCTGCCTTATCTTTCGGTTTATTCCTTTCGGACTGTTCCGTTTTAAAGTTCGCTTTATCGAGAGACGAACAGCAACAACGACAACAAAAAGTCCGAACGCGAAACACACCCTCCCCCCTCATCCCGTACCCATTTTTTCCCTTCTCCCTTGCCGCATCGTTACATGCGTCAAACTACCACACCACACCGCTTCCTGCCCGGTGCCCCGCTATCAAATCCAATCGATCGTTCGATCGTGCAGAAACACTGCCGGCATCGAGGTAGCCACCCGTTTTGCACCCAATACCATCGTGGTGGTAGTGGTGGTCGATGGTGGTGGCAAACGATGATTACGCGCCTGTTGCCCAGTAACGCTGCCGAAGGGTCGACCGGTTCGAGGGGGTTTTGTGGGGAAGAGGGTGAAATGGGGAGGGAAGAGGGCGTTGCGCGAAATGCGCGGAGTAGAGCGCAGAAGGAGATCAGCCGAGGAGCCCGAGAAGCCGGACACTTTTTATTCCCGCGACAAGCGCGAAGGCCCGTCAGTGTCGAATAGCTTCTTCAGGAGTGCACAGCACAAGCTCCCCCTTTAAAACACACCACGCGCTAGCCAGCGAGTCCTCCCTAAACGGAAACGGAAACTCAGCAAGCAAACAACGCCCGATTTAAAAGGCAAACGTCTACGTCCTTGTTTTTTTTTGAGTAACCACTGAGTGTCTTACGAGTGTGTGTGTGTGTGCGCCCATAAAGAAGCGTTAAAGAAAGCAGAAACACAGTCAATAATCTGCAAAGAATCTTCCTAGTGTATACTAATTCTACTAAACGCTACAAAGTAAGCGACAAAAAAGGTACGAAAAATACTGGAAAAGGATGCCTAATGTACGTAAAGCAAAAGCAAAGTACCGATTCAATGCCATGGAAAGCTACAAGGGAACAGAACCAAAATAGGAACGATAGAACCAAATTCACTCAAAATAACAATCATTTCGTGGAACGTGTAATAGACAAATGAGGTTACCATTCGGCTAGTGTAATCATTATGAAGCCTTGTTTATGAGTAAAAGGTCCCTTATCGAATTCTTGCACTTACACAGGTTTTGCTGTTGTAGTAGTAGCTGTCAAAATTTGGCCAACTGTCAAAATGCCTTTTATCAAAACCCATCCGTCCCTTTCCGGCACCCGCTGTTATATTCGCTTGTTTCTTGTTAAGTTAAATGAGAAGGAAAGGGAAAGTGAGCTCCAAGCGTGTACCAGCATGCAGGTCGCCAGCAGGGCAGGATAGAATTTTCGTGACAGAAGTGTAGCTTCCCCGTACGTGGTACGATCGGTACGATCGGCAGTGAAATTTTTGTGCATGGTTTTTTTTGTGAGCTTTAGTTTGTGTACTGTGCCGCAACTTGTATGTGTCCACTGGTGTGTTTGTGTCTATTAGAGTGTGATTTTCTTTGAGTGTGTATGTGTCTTTGTTTCTTTTGAACTTCATCTCATCATCATCTCAACCCGTTCCAGCTTTCGTTTAAGGTTACAGGATCGACATTCAGCGTCCACCAGACGTGCGCTTCATCCTCAACAGTGCGTGCAGATATTAACAACACACTATCGAGATGGTCCTGCGAAGCAAGGTGAGCACTTAGTTACGAAGATGCAACACAACATTCCTACCAGCTTAAGTACAGCAACAATCATCTCAAGTGAACATGCGTGTGTGTGTGTGTGCGTGTTTCTGCATGAATTGTAGAATATGGACGATAAACATGTGTGCGGCGAATATTGGTTTATTAAACCAATAAAAAGAAAACGAATTCGTTCCCTCCACGAGACACGACAACAAGATAAACGCGCCAAGTCATCGCAAAGTTCTGTGTGCCAACTCGTTCAGCAGTTTGTTTGAACAACTTTGTTGTTTTTCTTTTGGTTGCCTTTTGTTTTCGGCTCGCACACCATCCATGTGTGCATGGGTATTGGAGAACGGTGACGAGATGTAGCTCAGCTCACATCGAAAATTCTCGACCGAATCTGTCGCCGAAAATTTCTTGGTGGCGGATTGGAGATTGCAGTCGGTGTTCGCTACCACATCGTACGGCGGGGGGCTCGACCTCACAGGACAGGTTTCACTTTTGCGTGTGATCAAGCGAAGATCGGAGCAGTCTTCCGTGTCGGGAGTCTCTCAGACTCTGAGAAGTGGCATTGGAAGTTGTTATCTTGCTGAATGTCACTTGCAATGCCAGAAAAGGAAGAACTCGGAACCGATACGGTGATCCTGTTGCTTTCAAGAAACCGGACTATTTTTTCTTCTTCCTCTCTCTCTCCCCCTCTGTCCTCATCTCCATTTCTTGCCGAATGCGGAAAAACTGCCGGTAGTCCTTCGAATGGTTGAAGGACGCTGCACCGTCCTGGCACGGCGGGTGCGTACGCCCAGCCATATGCACTACGTCAATCGTGATGCAGTGACATACAGGAAGAGTTCATCGTACGTCGTGAAGGCCGCAACCGTTGTGAATCAGTTAGATTGAGCTAATAGAGAACCCACATTGAGAACAGTGTGTAGTTCTGGTGCTACACGTGCAAATGCAACGCCATGTTGATGTGATCAAGCAGCACTGTGGAGAATGTTTTGCATAATGGATAGACCTTATGCTGTACTGTACCGTACGTGCCCAAGGGCAATGACGGCGAAATGGGCAAATTGATCTATTTGTACAAAAACCTACCGTGGAAGGGTGCTGTACGTTTTGCTTCCATCTGTAGTACGCCGGAGACCTGGGTAAGACCTTCGCATTTGTAATTGCTGACACCGGGTTCTTGGTCCAGTCCCCGCCAGTGGTTTGACCTCCAGACGAGTCCAACGCGAGTCCATTCGGCCGAACCGGTAGAGTTGTTTTGCTTTTGCCAGCAATTCCGTACACCATGGTCAACTCCCACATGCTAAGGGGTGCTACACTTAGCAGTTCACTCCTTTTATCACATCGCCTGTCTTCTCTCCCTCTCTCTCTCTCGTTCTTCAACGACCCGCTGTTCACCGAATGCGACCATTTCTGTAAGGAACGGTGGAAGGCAATTTAATTCGCGATCATTCGCTCACTCGTTCCACTTGCCCGTCATGTCAGGTGGTGGTGCTACTCGGTATACTATTATATACCGCTGTTGCTTCAAAACCCACCCCCTTTTTGCTGGCCTTAATTAGCGTGCCTGGTAACACGCGTTCGAGTGCATGAACCTGTTAGTTTGCGCCGTAAACGGAAGCGCTACTCCTGTCAACAATCAAACATCACACACCCTGCAGCTCCAACAGATCAACTCTGGAGGCCTGTCCCGGCGGAGGCCTAGCTAGCAGACGCATCAATCAAAGCGGAAGAACGCTCTCTATCCTGCTTCTGCCGTGCCAGAATTCAGGCCAGCGTATGCAATATTGAGGCCATCTTGAGTTCTACTGCAGTTCGGTCCTGTCATGATGGGTTCTTTGTTACCGGTACGTCCAACGTTTCAAAACCTTATCTGCGTGCTACACACTGGTGACCTTGTCCATAGCTCCAGCGTAAATCGCATGTCTGCTGAGTTCTTCAGAATATTGGATATTTGCTTTCTTTTGCCAACGAGGTCACAACCAAAAAAAAGGGTTTGGTCCATCACGACGTCACACAACAACAACAGCGCACACGTCAGGCAGGCTCAACAACAACAGAGCTCAGTTAGCTCCATCAGGACGACCAGGCGAAGAGTAACGCCTGGTCCTGAACCGTTATCACGGTGATGCCCGCGACCAAGCGCATGACGTCGGCATCTTTCAATCAACTGCCGATTACGATTTCATCATGCTCCATTATCACGCGATTCCCTTGGCAACCGGGACGAAGTGTTCTCACCCATCGGCCAGGCGATCCTCGGTGGCGTCCTCCAACCGTTTTCCCAAGCAAGCATCCCGTTCCACCATCGAACAGGTCGCTCTCTTTAACGATCGGAATTGTATGTACAACAAATGATTATAGCGCATCGGCAAGGTAAACACCGTTTCGTGCAACCGTGGCAAAATAATAATGATTGATAAGCGCTCACTTCGTACAGCGGTGTGTTGCTGCCTTATCTGCCTTACTGATATGCGCCAACGCGGAATAAGTATACCGATTTTGCAGGCAGTTGTTCGTTCTTTTTTTGTTTTGTTTTTTCGTTGTTTGCTTGTTTTCGCTGCTCAATTAATCAACATGCGAATGTGTGTATTATACATTGGGAGGAAAGGAGGCATGGTCGATACAAAAGGCACGCCTGTAACGCAATCGGATCATGTTATTTGCACAAGTGAAGTTGTTTGCAGTAAGTACAAACTATTTGGGCAAGTTTGCAAAGAACAACACCCAAACAGAGAGGACTAAAACTGTCCAGATCTCGGATGGTACGATGGGGGAATAAAAAACTCTTTGTTACAACTCACTGTTGAGCTCCATATAATTTTCAACTCTTAGTGCTTGTGAACAACGTCATTACTTAGTGTTTCCGCTTTATCGGAATAATGTCAGAAAAAAGGAAAAGAAATGACCATAGGCGAATTTTTTTTTGAGCGGAGTCCTAACCTCTTTTCCCCTTCTTCACTGTGTGCAATTTGTACTCTGGAAAAACCACCCAATCAGATGATGATAAGCTTCAAAATTTGCGGCCGATGCGGCAGTTAAAACATTTACTGCGTTACCAGAACAGATAACGTGAGCACACTAACGAGGGCAAACTACGTGATGTTGCTGTTTTTTTTTGTCAACCATCTATTCAGTTTTCGGTGTGATAAAGTTGTGATAAAGATGTCTCACCAAATCTAAGCAGCTAATATTGCTCCATTGTAATGCGGATTGCCGACCCCGCAGGCGTTAAATTGTGAATGAGCTTGAACTTGATGTCCTCTAATCCGTCCGCTTTGCTTTTCTTTTCTCCTTGCAGAATCTTGTCCGTTACGTGTTCCAGAACCAGCACAAGCTAATCCAGCAGCTGCTGGTACAGGGTGGTCCAGTACGTGCGTGCAGCGGTCACGGTGGTACGCAGCAGCAGGCTCAGCTGCGTGTGGAGGAAGATGACAATTTCCCCAAGATTGCCGAGGTGCCACCGCTTGCGGCACCGTTCCCGATGACGATCGAGCATGGAGCCGACGTGGGCGAACAGTTCAAGGTACGGTGTCAAGCATGATGCGGTGCGGGTACGGTCTTGCATCAGCAGGTCCCCGCTTGGATGGTTTGGTGTTGCGGCATCATGCGCACAACAACCGCACCGGGATTGATTGCGTCGCAGAAAACGGGGCAATCCCCGGTTGGTCGTTTCCCCGGATAGGGGTCACCCCGAAAAGGGGTCAATGAAATTCCGAAGAGTGGCGTTCGGTATGCAAATCCCGATACGGGACTGTTGTACGAACCGCACCCTGAACTTGACCCCCCGTCGTATATGTGTGTGCCGGCGACTGGGAGACGGGATTGAATGTCTCCCGGGTTTATGCACGATTTACAACCATTGCGAAACTAGCGAAACGTACTATTTGCATACGGTCTAGTTGCATCGTAGCAATATCCCTTAAGAAATTGGATACGATATTGTACAGCAGGTGCCTCCAAACTTTTTAGAGTGCGAGTCGCTTTGAGGTGAATACCCACAGCTGAGGACCAATTTCGGTATCTACGGCCCGGGGGCCGTAGTTTGAAGACCCCTGTTGTTCAGGACACTGCCCGCACTTGTATCCTAGTATGACTTCAATGTTCTTAATTTCTTCTTCGCCTCACCTCATTGCAGTATTCCGATCTCGGTGTTCGTCTGGCGGCGCCCCATCAGCTTAACCCGAAACCGGACGTTGACGATCTGGCGTTCGGGAAGTACTTCACCGATCACATGCTCAAGGTCCCGTATCACCGCAGGCTAGGAGGTTGGCAAAAGCCCGAAATTACCCCCATGGAAAACCTCAACCTACACCCTGCAGCTAAAGTGTTCCACTACGCTATTGAGGTAAGAGATGCAAGCGCTACTCACCAGTACGGGTGTTCAATATTGATCGTTTCCAACGTTACAGCTATTCGAAGGCATGAAGGCGTACCGTGGCTACGATGGGAAGATTCGTCTATTCCGACCGGAAATGAATATGGCGCGCATGAACGCTACCGCCTACCGCTCCGGTTTGCCCACGTTCGAGGGTGAGGAGCTGATCAAAGCGATGGCCCGATTGGTTATGATCGATTCGGAGTGGGTACCGCACACCGAATCTGCCAGCCTTTACATCCGCCCAACACTGATCGGCATTGAGGTACGTGTCCGTTTCGACGCAGATTCCAAGGGGGGTGGAAAGTTCTGCTGTGTATTATATCTTGTACCTTTGCCTTTCCACAGCCAACGCTAGGCGTTGCATCGTCCGATTCTGCCCTACTGTACACCATCCTTTCACCTGTCGGACCATACTTTAAGCCGGGCGCCAAAGGTTTGAAGCTATACGCCGAGCCGAAGTATACGCGTGCCTGGCCCGGTGGTGTCGGTGACCGCAAGGTTGGTTCCAACTACGGACCGACGATCCACGTCCAGCAGGAAGCATTGCGTAACGGTTGCCATCAGGTACTATGGCTGTACGGTGATGATCATCAGCTGACGGAAGTGGGCGTCATGAACATCTTCATGCTGTACATGAAGGAGAACGGAGGTATGTGCGCCTATTGATAGTTTCATGCTCATTATCAACTCATATCACGCGATGTTTTACTACCTACAGAGCGCGAACTGATAACACCTCCACTGAACGGTCTCATTCTGCCCGGTATCACGCGCGACTCCATCATCCGTCTCTGTCACCAGTGGGGTGAATTTTCGGTCTGCGAGCGTAAGTTCACCATGCCCGAAATCAAGAAGCTCTCCAAGGAAGGACGGGTAAGTACCTCCCCTTATGCTTACAACCGTGTGAGTTGATAAAATGTTAAATTTTATATTCCTTTTTGCTTTTTTTTTCACATCATAGCTATTGGAAATGTTTGGCGCTGGTACGGCAGCCGTCATTAGCCCGATCGAGCAAATCTCGTACATGGGCGAAGACATCTTCGTGCCAACGGAGAGCCACGACAATCCGGTGTACCGGCGGCTGTACAACACGCTCACCGATATCCAGTACGGCAAGCTGGAACATCCGTGGGCCTACGTTATAGACTGAGGTGTCTTTGCTGCCGTGTGCATTATGAGTTGTACTCCGTCGCAAAAACAAGCTCAGCCAGTAGTACAGCAGCAGGTGTATCCAGTCCTAGTTTCCCTTCCCAATCCTTCCCGTTCCTACTCCTATGGGCTAAAGCTGGAAACATTCTATTCTGCTGCTACACTACAACAACATCCTCTCTGTACATAACTATATTTTTTGCAGTAGATTTACTTCGCTGAGTCTCTCTCGTAGGGCATACCCACACATACATATATAATTTTCCCACCATCTCTTAGAGGACTTCATTAGAATCCACTCTGATTAGTAGCCGTAGCTTTCCAATAATCCTTTTCCAACAGTTTGTCCAAACTCCAAAAACCAAACCAGGTCTCCATTTATTAGATTCGATGTCTGCAAAATTACTTGTGATAGTAATGTGTGTGTGTTTGAGAGAGAGAGGATAGAGAGAGAGATAGTGAGAGTAAGAGAGAGAGAGAGAGAGAGAGCTCAATCCTTGCTCAGATTGGTAGGATACACGATCGTTTAGAATAGATAATTAGCAATAGTACGCCATTAGTAAGCGCCAAGGTGTACACAAACCAGGTGTACCACCATAACTCTCCCCCCACCCCAGGGGCGCTCCCGTGAAGGCAGCATGATGTTGTGCCAGCAGTTTCGTTGCACTGCGTTTGATTATTATTATTTTTTTTTGCTTTTGTAACGTATTTTTTTAAATTTTGTGAGTCACAACATTTTTTGTGACAATCACAAAATGGCGCTAGTGTACCATGGTGAACGAATGCACCATCTTATTGCCTACGGAAACAAAAAAATAACGAAAGGAGATGCTGCTGGAAACGTGCATTTACTAGTACTGTAAGGTAGGGTTCTCTATTCCTTGTATTTATATATGTAGCTGCGTGCTGTGTGCAAAACTATCCTAAACAGTTCAAATATCAGCATCGGGTCTAGTGCGCAGTGATCGTTCTGTCGGGCTGTGCATTTTACTAGAAGACAGTAAAATGGGGGGGCCCAACGCGTACAAAGAACCTAAACATCCAAAAAAGGCACACACACAGATAGAGAAAGTTTCTCAATAGAGAGCAACTCCTAATCCGTTCAAGTGACTCAACCCTTGAGCACACAGCTGTATTGTACGTGCCATAGGCACTGCAAAACATGGCGTTTAATGCGTCAATGCAGGTCGGGTGTGTGCTTTTATTTTATTTTATTTTTTTGCGCCTCACCTGTACGTTATATACCTTCAGGGTGTTATGGGGCGATTTCTACGATCGTTACCCCCCAAAAAAAAAACTCACCCCCCAAACACATTGCTCCAGCCATAGCGACCGGGATGTATGGTTTTCTCTTGTGATAGGGCCTTTTCTTAGGTATTTGTTTTTTTTTTAATTTAAGAAGAAGAAAAATTCGTCTTAGTTAATTCCCGCTACGCCCTCTAGCCGTAGTAGTAAACAGATTTTATTTTTCTTTATTTAGAAAAGAAATTTGTCGTACAAAGGAAGAAGAAAAGTGCATTTCCCCGAATAGTTGGCTCTTTTGTAAATATAGCTAAAAAGAGCTACTAGCTCGCTGGTTTACCGGATGAAGCATTGTTTCCTGTTGTTTTTTTTTCGTCTGTGCTCATCTTGACAGGTGAACCGGAAACGAACGTGCGACACCGGGCGGCAATAGAGACTATCCTTTCTACGTCCCAAATTTCACTGTTTGTGGGCCCGGGACGGATAGCAGCCGAATATTACCGCAAGCATAAGAATATTCCATAGAATTAGCGTCTAGTGTTTTACAACGCAAGTGTCATAAACCACTGAACGTAGCGTTTTAAAGTGAACAGAAAAAATGATAAATAAATTCATTGTGTTATGTACCCGATAAATGTAGTGTAAAAGCAACCTTCTATTTTCTCTCCATCCGAACATTTGTAAGGTTCTGCGGTGTATGTTGGTTCCCGTCTTGGATCGACCAAGAGATGGCGCTACTGTAGATCACGCAAATGTAGCTCCTTTTGAATAAATTGCGTGTTTGTAAAATAGTACGAAAAAAAACTTAAAAACAAAACATTGACAAAAGAAAATGGCGTTTCTTGGAAAGGTGGCTTACTCTGCTCTCCACCAAGCACACCTCAGCACGGTCCCAGTTCCATTGTTAGATAAGTGGGCTCGTAAACGGTTGCAGCATCCACCAGCATTTACCTAATTGAATTCTACTTGACGGACGCTCAATCATGTTAAATCATACCCGCATACCGTCCCTATCAGCGTGCTCAGGCTGTATCAAGATCGGTTACGATTACCGCTCCTGACAACAGCACTGTTTTCGCTTGAGCGGAGATGTAGAGCAAAATTACCCTTTAATGGTCACTATCAGACCACTGCTTGGCACACTTATCAAGCCGTGCCCTTCCGTTTCAATTCGGATTCAGGTTGACAACTTGTAGCCCAGCGCTACACAACAGAGTATTAAAATTTGAATAACGATCTGAGGAATGAACTGTTCCATTTTGATGGCATTTTTTTGCGCTTACAATGGCTGTTTGTTGATAACGCGCAATAAGAGCAACAGTTTCACCTGTCAAGACAAGCTGCGTATTGTTTTGCGTTAAATTTCGCACCTTCAATGGTAACACAATGTCGTCCTATTCGGGCATAAAACACAGGGCATTGTATTTGATTGATGAGAAAGATCTGGAAGTTTTGGAATTAGTGCGCTACGCATCAAAATATTTTCTTTTTTATCTATAATTGTCTTTAATTAATGTTAATTTTGGAAAGTCTGCACGCCTATAATTAGACTACTACAGTTGCGATTTCTTCCCATAATTAATGGAGTTTGAAGCGAATCTTTAACGCCATTTTATTTTTATTGGTTGCAGTTAGTTTCGATGTTGTTTAATTGTAATTAAAATACACAAAAGAAAACTTTTTTTTTTCAACCATCTAATCAATAAAATAAATTCCTTCTTGTAATGCTTCATTGCACTCGTGTACTTGCAGCCTAATGGTTACAATTATGGCACTAATGGTTACAGCAATGGCGTCTCTTTCTCTCAAGCAATCCAAACGTTTGATTTATTACCGCGGGAAAGGGAGAAATACATAAAGAGTCCAGCGCTTAGGGAAAGAACCGATTGAGCAAAGAAAGGTTTGGAAAAAGGGTTTTCCATAAACTTTACCATAATTTGGGATTTTTTTTTATTATTTAAAATATACTTTTATGATTATATGGAACTGTAAAAGGAAGTGTTAATGCTCGTGCAAGTTGGGAATAAATTTTAAAAATTTTTAAATTACAAAATTAAAATTTTAAAATTATTTAAAATTACTTTAATTTTAAATAGGGAAGTGATCCATTGCAATACAAACAGAAAGAACGAAAGGGAGAGAGAGATAGAGAGAGAGAGAGAGAGAGAGAGAGAGAGAGAGAGAAGGCAATGCATTCGCGCGTGAGCATGCTGGGTACCATATGTCCAGGCTACTCTCAACACATTTCCTCTCCGTTTTCTAAAAACAGCCCCCCAACCTGACAGTGTGATCGAAATCCGAACGGTTGATATGATGGCCAGCAGCAGCGGAGCCATATCAACATCACGCGCACGCACTCAACCACCACCGCCAACATGTGTGTGCGTGCTAAATGGAAGGCTGCTCGGGGTGGGTTTGGCCGACAGATGGGAAGGGGGTACACAGGCCTTCGAGTGCGACTGGCATGTTGGTTGCGGTCGGTTGTGCCGTGCTTAGTCTACGTGCTGCCCTACACCGTGATTGCTGCCCGACGCGCGCAATCCTCTCGTATTGAACAACAAAAAACGCTCCGTGCAAAAAAAAACTCCGCTGTGTTGTGCGAACAGGTAGAAGAACAGACAGAAGAAACAAAAACATACGCAACTTGCACAAACTGCAGTACGAACAGAGGCGCGACGAGAGAAAAGATCTACCGTACAATTAATCAAGTAGTTGTTGGGGTGTAATATTCGTCTTTTCTGTTACGATTTTGTTGTTGTTGTTGTTGTTGTGCTGCAGCTGTCAAACGGGTGTTGTTTTTTGTTTGTGTTTAAAACTCAGCAAAAGGACGAAGGAAGGATACATCGAACCAACACACGATCAACTTAATCTACAAGCAACGTCCAGACTGTGAGAACGCATCTTCGTCTATCTTGGTGTGATTTGCTTGTCAGAAGCAAGATCCCAACACACCCGGTCTTATTCTGGATGCGGTGCCAAAATAACGCAGAAAATCCCTCGCCCCACTTCGGTACTGTACGGTGCATCGATTTTGAAGGATCTCCGTGTAACTGAGCAGGCGCAACAACTCCTTGGTGCGAATTAAACAGAGAGCTACACCGTGCTGGAGAGCAAAGTGTCAATTGCACAACGTGCCAAACGGGCGAGATTGTGTATTCGAGAGAGCAAAAAAGGAGTTAGAAAGAGCAAGAGAGAGAGCGAGAGAGTGAGAGAGGTCTATTCCGAATAAGACCAGTTCCCAACTAAGAATGCTACAGCGAACGGAGGACTGCACCAACGGTGTACGGACGGACGTACAACAGCTGTCACTGGTCGTCAGGGAGCAGGCGGTTGTCGAAGGAGCCACCGAGATACTGAAGGTTATCAGACCGGACTGGCATCGCGACAACGTGCGATTTAAGGTCAGTGAAGTAGTATGGCTCACCAACAAACACCCAAGCTGCGTGTACGATTTGTGCTCATTTTAGGCTTTTATAAGACCTTGCTCTTTTGCTAAAAATCAGCCCGGCAGAACCCACCACAACGTCTAAACATCGTGGTTTTTTTTTCTCTCAACATCACCGAGATGGTTCGAGATGTTGCTAAATACAACCGATAGCGAACAATACCACTTCCACTGCACGATACCACGATAATGTGTGAATTTGTATGACAAACAAACCAATAAAGACACGTCAGGTGATGACTCCTGTTGACAAATGTTTCGGAGCTTGGGCGTCATCTGCAACAGGCATAATGTGTACTTGTTCTGACACATTCCTAAGCTTCAAATGCAGTATGGAATGTACATACGGTAGTACGCTCAGCTTCAACATCATTAGAAGCGTCATTATTACCTCATCTAGCAGACGCTTGCAGACTAATGAGTCATTAAACTAGCATTAGCTTATCACCTGTACGTGTCGGGCTGGTAAAGTACTGTCTCGGCACGTTTACCTGTTTGCCTGTATAAACCCCGTCCCCCCTACGAAGACTGGTACGCTTATCGTCAGTCTACACCGTGCATATATTTGTATGCTAAACCCAATTTAATGCAGATACAGAGGAAGAATAGCAGGTCTTTCAGATTGATGCTGCTGGTGATAGTGGACACAGCTCACATCCATCATTTCCAGCTGACCCGTCCAATAATGATAATAAATGATGATAATGAACCTTAATATGCTCAAGTAGAACCTCCTCCTGATAAGCATTTTGTAGTATCACTGCGCTTTATTGAGGGTTTCCTGTAGAGGGGGGAGAATTGAATTGAAATGAAACGACTTTATTCCTTCATGATCTCGCTGTCTCGGGATGGTAACTGATGTCTTTTTTGTTGTCGTTGCAGCTCTTCACCGATGGCATCACGAACAAGTTGGTCGGATGTTTTAAGCAACCAGACGAAAGCGATGATAGTAAAGGTACGCCCGAACCTGAGGATGTCGTACTGATCCGGGTTTATGGTAACAAGACGGATCTGCTAATCGATCGACGTAAGGAGACGGAAAACATTCAGCTGTTGCATCGTTATGGTTACGCACCTGCCCTATACGCTACCTTTGCCAATGGGCTCGCGTACGAGTATGTACCGGGTGTAACGCTAACACCTGATACGTGTCATTCCGATGATGTATGGCCACTGGTTGCCCGCCGGATGGCCCAAATGCACAAGGTACGGCCAGACGATCCATCCGCCGGTAATGAAGCTGCGCTTCCAGCAAAACTGGACCAGTTCCTAAGGCTCGTTCCTAACTGCTTCAGTGACACGGTGAAAAATGAACGGTAAGATCACTACCCATATGGTTCGGAACTGAGCTGTAGCTACACCTTCCACCTCAAAACACTTCTTTTGCAGCGTCTGGCAGGTATTTCCCAGAGTCGCGGAATTGCGGGATGAGTTTGATGCACTGTACGCAAGGTTACTCACCACGGACAGTCCGGTCGTCTTTTGCCATAATGATCTACTGCTGGGGAACGTGATCTACGACGAGGCACGATCGCGTGTCACCTTCATCGATTACGAGTATGCCGCACCGAACCATCAAGCGTTTGACATTGGTAACCATTTTACTGAGTTCGCCGGCATCGACGACATTGACTATGGGCGTTATCCAACGCATCAATTTCAACTACGGTGGCTGCGTGTATACCTTGAGGAGTATCTAGGTGAGTCGGTGCCGGTAACAGACAGCGCCGTACAGCGGCTGTATGTACAGGTGAACCAGTACGCACTAGCCTCACATTTCCTCTGGGCGATATGGGCCCTCATACAGGCGGAAAACTCAACCATCGACTTCGATTTTATACAGTAAGTTCCAACCTGGGACCTATTATTCGTCTCGTATATACTATCACATTCTACTTCGCAGGTTCGGTGCTACACGCTTCCTCGAGTATCGTCGGCGAAAAGAGGAGTTCTTAGCGCTTCGCTTCACCAACTAAACCAACAACGTGTTGGATATGGTTGTCTTCTTTTACCATCATTGTGGATCCTGGAAATAATGTGTGGACATTATTGCACACACCGAACATAACAGAGACAGCAGGCTGTCCTTAGATAAGTTCGGGTCATCTCGTCCATCACGTTCCACCTCCATGCAACCATTTCCACTTCCAGTTAGACTCACTACCTAGCCTACGGGTTGCGACCACTTACTACCTTTTCAACGCTCAACAATGGCGCATTGCTTTTATCATTTAACGTTGTTCGTTTTTAATTCTTAGAAAGTCTGTTGTTTGCATTCTCACTCGGATACTCAAATGCTAGAGCAGGGGCCTCCAAACTTTTTAGATGGCGGGCCGTTTTGAGTAGAATAGCCAACGCTGAGGGCCAATTTCTGTATCGCTCGGGAGGGCCGTAGTTTGGAGACCCCTGTTCTAGAGGATACAGGGGCTATATAGGCAAACTAATCTAATGGTGCTACTAGTACGAAATGGAAGATTAAAAAAAAGACTCATTACATAACTCCCCAAAAGCAGAATGCGCCATTAAGCGCAGGACCATATGCTGGCTGATTCATTCCAAGTCATCGGTGCCGTATCAAGGGGAAAAAATACAAAACCAAAAAACACAAGCAAACCTACAACGTGGATAGGTGTGTTCAATGGATCTTGTTCTTTGTTTTTACTACGTGCATAAGAAGCAATAAATAAGATAATTAAAACTAACTTAGAGACATACATTGGTTTTATTATAAAACGCATCCATTACAGCATCCCATTGTCAGATGTAAAGGAAACCATCTGGAGCTTTTATAAAGAGACTTGTATTAAACCGCCAAAGACGTAAAACTGTGCACATGCTCATTCTCATACATTATACCAGTTTATGTTTACAGTTGAATGGTAGTCATTTTTCAATTAATTTCTTTGCGAACGATTTTCCATTCAAATCTGTTTCCTTCATCATTTTTTAAACTTTCTGAATGAATAAAATCAAACATGCAAAATAGAAAACACCACGCCATTTTCCAGGTTTAATTAAATACTTCCATAACCCTATTCCCTCTGCCACTCGACCTTCAAGGTTCTTACCGGTCAATGCGCCTAAAATTATGCTCATTTAATGCTTTATCGGACCCAAGCGAAGAAGTTTGTATGAAAAAACTTCACCCAAAGGGGGGGAAAGCTACCCGTTCGGTCAAACTCGTCTACGTTCGGATTATACAGGACGAGCTAAACCACGAATCTGTGATCGCATATAAGTTTTATGGTGGTATGTTGTTTTGAAATGTCAAATCGACGCAATAACAGTCATTGCAATACGTTCAATGCATAACTACATTCCACTATGAAGCTTCAAAGGCTTTTTGAACGCCTGAAAGTATGCAATCATTATTCGGAATATGATTTTTTATTTGATTTCTATAAAAATCCCATATGCAACACTTTGGGAGGGAGGTTTCAATGGGTCAGGTTCAATGGAAGTTTATGTCACGGGTCAACAATACCGGCCATGTGAACAACTACTCACGTGCTACGTTAAGCCACAAGAATGGCTACCGCTGTTGAGCTGCAATAAGCTCCTTCAAAGTAAATAGCAGATCGTAAGTTTTCTGTACAAATGATAACAATTTGTAGCGCATTAGAGATACGAGATTACATCAACTTCAGTAATTTAAACACATTTCTTACAATAGTGTGGAAAATACAACGGAACTATCGCTCTAAGCTCACGTACGCAGCCAAAACCGTTTGAATTGACGGTTGGGATAAAATTTAAACGCGCCGTTACAGGAAACTGTTGAATTTAGTCGAATATATCGCTGGTCAGTAATGTGCACCATCTACATCACTACTAGATTTTTTTTGTACACTTAATTTCAAATGTTAATTGTTGTAATTTTTAAAGTAAAATAATATCACCTCAATATGAGTATGTTGATAGTATTTTTAGCAACAAGGCAATTGTATCGATCGATGCTAGGTGCGTACAAAAGATGCAAACCTCAATGATTGTGACATTTGAGCAACAATATGTGAGAATTAGCCTTTTTCTAAATAGCTTATACGCCTTCCCAACACCCACACATACACACACACACATCCACTAGCATTCCCATTCCTTCACACTTCGCTATAACCCATCATCGATTGATATGGTGGTCACAAAAACAAAAAAGAATAAATACCACCCCAAAAACGCATGCGCGTAATTCTACCAACACAGCCAAATGGTACGGTGAAAAGGATATATGCCCCCCTGCAATCATGGGGGCCCTGTCTCGGTTCAAGGGCTGATGCTGTTTTCCCAAACCAATTTCGCCTTCCCGACGGTACGGTTCGACAGCGGTGTCCGGTGTTCGACTTGTGCCACAGTGTGCCCTCAAGATACAAAAGAGAGAAGAAAAAAAAAAAGATTTTTTTTTAAGAAAGCAAAAAAATCCGGTGAAGGATCCAACCAACAAGCGGCAGCAGAAGCAAACTAGAAAACTGTGCTTTAAAGAAGGAAAAGGAAACAGGGAACAGCAAAAAGAAAAAACGAACCCTCTTACATCATCTCAACTTTAATAACGAAAAGCAGAAGAAGAAAAAAAGGCGAAAAAACATTAACCTAACAATACAAAACTACCAACAGAGAGAGAAAAAAACCCAAAAAGGCAAGGAAACAAATAAGCAACAAAGAAAAATATAAAACGAAAAACGGTTTGGCAAACCAATTTCTTTTCACAACCTTTTGTTTTGCTAACTCGTTATTGCACGTTGTGCGGAAAGTGCGGCAGAAAACAAATTCATTCATACAGCCCCACCCTTTTACGTAGGTGATTTTCCACCATTCCCTTCCTTACATTCGTCCCCCCTTCATTGCCGTACATTGTGCAGATACCGACACGCAATTTCACGAAATTTTCTTTATTGTTTGTTTTTCTTCTCTTTCCATTTCTCTTCCACTGGTGAATGCTTTTAGTGCGCAAAAGGGTGCAAAAGTGCTACTAATAATACACAGGTGAAGCACAAGTGTGTGACTTTCTGTGCTGGTGTGTGCGTGCGTGTGGGTGTGCGTGTGTGAAACTGTGTGGTTTTACCGTGCGTGCGTGCGTTCCTTTATCTCGCGTTGCATTTACCGTGTGCCCGTGCATGCGTGCGTGAAAAGTAGGCTGACTTCTTCCCTCCTCCCACCCCCCACCCCCTTCTTCCATTCGGCATAGTGACGTTGACGAACTTCTTCGTCACCCCCAGTGGAGCACACTTTCACACCGGGGCCCGATAGCAGGTGAATCCGTACACCCTCTTCACTATCAGTCGTTCGCTGAGAGCGCAAGCAAACGCAAAGCGAGAGAGTGCGCGCGCGAGAGTACGCTTGCTAGCGTAAAGGAGGGAACGGGACAGTATAGCAATCGATTTGTGCTGGAAGAGAAGAGGAAGGTGCTACTGGGGCCCAACCGTACCCGCTATCATAAACGCGAGCTTCCAGCCTGAGGGGGGGCTGTCACCATGCGCCATGATGGAGAAAGCGAAACAGCATAACCCACTGCTCACCTGCCGAGCTGACTAACGGAGAGAATCCCCAAAACTCCACCACCCCAAACCCCCCCCAAATACACCCCCTGCCCGACAACCGAGAGAGAGCGAGTGAGTGAGAGCGCGGGAGAGCGAAAAGGCGCGCGCGCAGGTTGAAGGAAAAGAGAAACCATTTCGCTCGCGCACTCGCTACGTATCCACCTTTCATCCGACAGCGACACACACACACGCAGAAAGGCGAACGGCCTCTCTCTCGCTCCCTCTCTTTCTCGCTTACACACCACCACAGTCGGTGTGCGTGTCACGAGCGACAGCCGAGCGTGTGTGTGCGGGCGCGCGCGCGTGCGCTCACACACCATTAGCGCTATTCCGGTGCGAGCGAGAGCGCAAAAGCAGGGCTTTTCGGGGGGACAGAAGAAAAAAAAAAAGCTGAGCGAAAAATGATGGCGTACGCAGCAGCAGCAGCAGCAGCAACCGACCAGTATTAGTGCACACACGGTCCGTGAAAACAACACTGGCAAGGCAGCGCTGAAGCGCAACGCACCACGGGTTTTTTTCGTTCGACACGATTGAACGCGACTGTTTTTTGGGTTTTATTATTTTATCACACGGCGGACATGTAAACAGTGCCTATCAGTGCTTCCGGTGTGTGAAACGGTGTGTCGCGGAGCAAACAAAAGCAACAACAACAACAAAAAAATTGCAAAGGGGGGAAGCCCAGCGATAACAACCCCAAAGGCGCGCAAAGTTTTTAACTGGGTCGTGCAGAGAAACGCTCGAAGAAAGGGAAACACACACACACACACGTTCGTTCCCCCCTTTTTGCTACTTGTACGGAAATCGTGGAAATACACCGCAGAAAGCAAACCAAAACAAAAAAAAGAAACGATGTGCTTTGCGAGGCCAACGATTGATTGCACGAACAAAAAGAACAGCTGGTTTCGCCCATTTTCGATGCGCTGATCGTGACGAGCTGCCGAGTTCGATTAGAGCACACTACACACACACACACACACATACACACCACACACACACACACACACCACCCACACTCGGCTACACCTTGTCCAATACATTTTCCTTTATAAATTACACACACGCCCACATACACGTACACGGTCGCACACACAAACACACCACACACATACAGTTTTGGCGTAATTCCGTATCCGGCGGTTTGATTTGCAATACGTCATCGATCGATCGAGTTTTTGGTTGTTTGTTGTTTTTTTTTTTGTTGAGGGTGTGTACGATCATCCCTTAAAACGGGAAGAAGGAGTGTGAAGTGAGCACATTCCACCATCCTCGCCCATCCTCGTACACGTGTGGCGAGACAAACAAAAAAAACCTCGCCTTCGCAGCCCCCCCCCCCACACCCCCGGCCTGCGATAATCCCGACGAAAACAACTAGAAAAACACAAAAACCAGACGGCCAACGCGATAACATACACAACAGCAGCAGCAGCAGCAGCAACAACAAAAGAACAACAGCGACACACATACAAAGTAAAAAAAAAGACCCGTCGATCTAACTTCCCGCTACACCGCTAACTCGAGGCAGAGGCTCCAACCTCCCCCCACCCCCCACCCACCGTTACACCGTCGCTCTAATCACCTAATCTTCAAAACACACATACGAATCACTCGCACACACCCGCACGCACGCACGCACTCTCTCGACTGTGGTGACGCGCGCGTGTGTGTGGTGCGGTGTGTGTGTGTGTGCGCAGCGTGTGTGCGTTTGTGTGTGTGTGTGTGGGAAGGGGTGGTGAACGCGGGCGGGAAAGATGAAGAAATTCACCTTCAAGGGCGTTCTGGACGGGTTTCGGTCGTCGGTCAACCAGCAGACACCGGCAGGTGGCGGATCGGCCAAAATTTGCGTCGAGCAGGAGATACAGGAAACGCTCCGTTCGGAACACTTTCAGCTGAAAAAGGTAATAACTAACGAAAAAAAAACACACACACACACAACTTTCCAGATCACCTAAGATAGTGATAAGGGAGATTACGGGGGGGGGGATGTTGTGCAAAACGGAAAATTGCGAATTTTCTTTCATTGGTTTTTGTTTCACTTTTTTCCTTTCCGCAACTTCCGAACGGAAACGAAAATTGGGGTTGTATTTTTTTTTTTTGAAGTTGAAAATCTGACACTTAGGTGTCGTCGTTTTGGGGCGTGGTGGATTTTTTTCTTTATTTCTTTTGTGTGCGTGTGTGCGCTAGAGACAGATTTAGGGGATGATGATGCTTTGAGATGCAATCATCAAAAATCCCCCCCGCCCCCGCGGAGCACACACACACACACAGTATGTGTGACACATTCCTATGTGCATCTCACCGTTTGCGGGTTTGCCGCACCCGCTGCTAACGTCATTTAAAACTGCGCATTCACTCACGTATAACAACAGGCTGGACGTGTTGTACCTTCCCTTTTGTCCCCATGATGTCATCCTAGAGCAATCCGAAATAGAGTCAAACGAGAGAGCGAAGGGGTGGTGAGGCAATGGAGCAAGAGGAGCAACATTTTCGCAATCAAACAAAGAGCACCGGTCGTCTTCTTTCTACAAGCAAACAAAACATTGCAACTTCGCACAGCAGCTGGAACAACATACATCTATCAAACGAACGGCGAGCCTCCTCCCTCCCCCCCCCCTCCTACGCTGCTTAATATGGCCCTCGCTACAACCCTCTACGCGCGACATTTATGAGTTACCCATGCGTTCAAGGATATTATTATAGTTTTGCTACGAAAGCTGGACCTCCGGGACCCAAGGGTGTGTTGTTTAACGGGGCATTTTTCAACGTCAATCACCCCCCCCCCCCCCCCTCTTGAGAGCGTCCTCTAAAGCCTCAACCTTTCAATACGCATTCCTTCCGAGGTCTGGAAGACTATTAAAAACTGCATCCCTATTTCATCCGGATCGATATTTTTCAACTGCGGCTGAAATGAGAAGGTGTAAAAGGGGGGCGAAATGGAGCAACGTGATCACGTTGTGCTTTCCACCCCCAACACACACAGCATCAGGAGTTGATGAGCGAAATTTTCATTCCAACAAAAATGGCCCCCGTAAAATGGCTCCACTGAATCTTGTGGGAATTTTTATGAAGAGTCTTTAGGATTTGTAGGTTATCCTTACTTTTACCAATGTTCCATTATTTTTATTGTAGGAATTGTGCAACGGTGTGTATGTGGGAAAATCTTTTTCTACCTTCAAATCTGCTTCATCATCGACAATTATAAGACACTACGCAGATCCTTGCAGCCAAGCGAATGCGCATGTCCGTTCCTGTTTGGTAGCAGTTCTCTGCTATACACCCCCCCCCCCCCCCATTCATCTCCCTCCACCCTCCATGGGGTACTGATAGTTAGGAAGCGAAGGAGGAACGCCAACGGGGAAGAGATGTGTGTGTGTGGGAGGGAGGAGGGAGACCGGAGTTTAATTTTATTATTATTGCATCCCATCCATACCCCACCTTTCGCGCTTCGTGCTGTGTGGTGAATAATGAAAAATCCTGCTTGCCGTCGAAGATTGGTGGAAAACAGCTAGCGTTTGTTTTATTTGGTATGTTACTATTATTGCAAGCTATATCATAAGACACACGCGGCTATTTTCCCCAATCAAGCACCTGATCCGGCCGAAGGTCATCCAAAAAAAAATCCACGTCTGGCAAAAACTCCACTGTGCAAGAAGTTGTGCTTCATAAACATATGGTCCGTTTTTTTATCAGTACGCTCCCTGTGGATTGGGGTTTTTCGTACTTCAGGTTTGAAAATTGCAACACTATCATAACAAATCCGTCATTCATCGCGGGAAATGAGAGCCTATACAGGGAGAGCTTTTCCCCTAAGGGGGGCTGCCTATCCGCAACATTTGAGTTCCGCCCACAAACGGCTTTTCGCGCAAAACCCACCCAGGGCTACTGTCATCCCGGACCTTCCCGGAGAAAAAAAAAAATGGCAATTCTCTATCGCCCCACCATACCTGGAGCGAACATGTAAAATCGATAACCTTTCCCGTACTGATGATGATGAGGGGGGTGTGGTGGTGGAGGAGAGAGATCACCCGCAATTCGCAACGAAGAAAATTTTTGTCCCATGGTCATGTGAGCCCAGCATCCACCGCTCCGCACTGTACATTACCTCCCATTTCTCGTTTTGATGCATCTAGAGAAGAACATTGGTGTGTGTGTGTGTGTTTTTTTTTGGGTTTTGTTTCCTACCCCAACACACCGTATGAATCAATATTTCTTGCAGTTTTTGCGTACCAGCCAGCCCGCGAGTTGCGCTTTCCCAATGTTACTCCTCAAGCCTCCAAATATTGGAGCAGCACCCCATAATTCCAGCAGCCTCGCGCACTGCGCAGATGTGCTTTTGAGCACTCCTCCCTTCTCAAATAGGAGAAGGTAGTAAGAGTGGAGGTGGTCCTGCAGGGAGGACGGGTGAGGAGGAGGTGAGGGAGAAGAAAATGGTACTCCCCACTTCATCCAGCTTACTGTCCTCCTCCTCCCCCTGGGGGACTCCCCCCCTTTTTTATCACGAGTATGCGCACAAGATGGCGACCGTTTAGTGCCGTACCCATGTGGTGTGGTTTTGCCTGCCATCTTTAACTATATTTATAAAAGTATAAAAAAACAGCGTTTTAATGACCGAAGTTGTACACTACGTTCGAAACACACACTGTATAGGGGGCCATGTGCTTTAGCGTTTAAAATGGGTTTTAAAAAATCATTTTACAAATTGCGATCGTAATCAACGCTGTATGTCCATAGGAGGGAGGTTAGAATACCACCAGTATATAATGATAATCAATAGTTCGCAATTATAAGATGATAGATAGTGGGCAATAACTATTATATCTGTTAGTCCTAGCGGGGTCCCATACCACCGATAGCTCCTTACGGCGAATATCCGAAAGGAGTTCGCTATTCTATTGGTATATTAATTCCATATGGAATACGGAAATGGCAGAGTCTGCTGTAGTTATTCCAAATATATAGATATACATGTAAAACTATATCATCCACACTTACTTTGCTCACAATCAATCTTACCAACTCGGTTCGCTTTTTTCTCCCCAAAACCACAATTTTGCACCAACAGACCTTTCGCCATGGCTTTCCGTACTCCCCGACGGCGCTGGCCTTCGATCCCGTTCAGCGAATTTTGGCCGTGGGAGACAAGTTTGGCTCCATGCGGCTGTAAGTATATTGGGTGTTACCTTCCCAAAAAAAAAACCTCCGCAAAATCAATAGCGCTTCATGTTTTTTATTTGTTATTGTAGATTGGGCAAGTTCGGTGTGGATGCCCACGTGAAGCACGAGGGCGAATCGGCCTGTGCCGTGAATCTGATTGAGTTCCTGGTAAACGAGGGCTGCCTGGTGACGGCCACCGCCGACGATACGTTGCATCTATGGAATTTTCACACCAAAATCCCGAAGGTGGTGCAGAGCCTGAAGTTCCAGCGGGAAAGGTAATGGTCCGAACGGCACTAGCTATTGTAGAACTGTGAAGGGAAGATATACAACAGCGCTACAGCTCTCGCTAAAGTCTGCCATGTTGAATTGGTTGTATTTTCCCAAGAAAGTAGAAATCTTCAAGAGTATTTGAATATATGTTTAAAACATTTACAGTTGAAGAAATAAATTCTTCATTCTTGAAGATTTGAAGACTTCGCGAAGACTTGAACAGATATTCAGGAGACTGAATATCTCCTCTTAAACAAATCTTAATTCTTGAAGATTTGAAGACTTCATGAAGGCTTGAATAGATATTCAGAAGACTGAATATCTCTTCTGAAGGCAAAGAGAACAAGAAAATAAATGGCTTTTTCTATTCCAAATATCCACAGAATATCTCGGCTGCATCTGCCAATCGGTACCAAGTGGTTGTACATTGGAACGGAGAAGGGCAATACGCACATCGCCCACGTCGATTCGTTCACTCTTAGCGGCTACGTTATCAATTGGAACAAAGCTATCGATCCGTAAGGCACTCACACAAATACACTGATGGAATGATCCCATCCCCCACCATGCTTCTTCTTATTTGATTTCTGTTTTCTTTTTAGCATTCGCAAGACGCACCCTGGCGCAGTGGTTCACCTGTCCGATAATCCGCTGGACGCAAACAAGGTAAAAAGGGTGCTGGGAGGTGCACGACGCAAGACACTAATTTTGCACGTGTGCTAATGTCTTTTTTTTCTGCTTCTCCCCATCACAGCTGCTAATAGGATTCGAGTCCGGTCAATTAGTGCTGTGGGATATGAGAGGTAAATGTGCGGAATTTCGCTGGCTGTCGCAAGAGCCGCTCAGCTCCTGCTCCTGGCATCACGAAGGGAAACACTTCATAACATCACACACCGACGGTTCTTTATGTACGTGGCCTTTGAAACTTTCACCAAAACCCTTAACTCATAGTTTTCCTCACGGTAAGTAAGCTGGTTAATTTTTGGGGATTATAAATGGTTAAAAATATCCTAACGGAAAATGTTCTCCGTTAATGCATTTATTTACAGCTAAAACGAACAAGGAAGGTAAAACGGAGAGCTGTAACTCTATTCAGAAAGTCGAAGTGAAAACGAATAGAATAGGGTAAGGGAGACACACTCCCAACACATCAAACTTTTACCAATATTTATATTATATTTCTACCAAACAGAGATCAATTTACCATTTTCTCGGGCGGTCTACCAACGGAGAAGTGCAGTCCCAAGTCGCACTGTATCACCGTCATGGTGCAGGGCAAATCGACGACCGTCCTGGAGATGGAGCACAGCGTAGTCGACTTTGTGACCATGTGCGAGAGTCCGTGGGTCAGCGGTATGCAAACTGAGCAGCACTGAGAGTTACTCAGGAATAAACTAACCTAACTTTTTTGTTTGACCGTTCGGACAAACTTTGCAGACCTGCAAGAACCGTACGCCGTGGCGGTACTGCTGCAGAATGACCTCGTACTGATCGATCTGCTGACGCCCGGCTATCCCACGTTCGAGTCGCCTTATTCGATGGACCTGCACGAGTCGCAGATCACCTGCTGTACCTACCTGGCCGACTGTCCGTCCGATCTGGTGCCCGCGTTCTACTCGGTCGGACGGAGCGCGGCCACAAACCGGCGCTCCGGCTACTCCGAGCGCGAGTGGCCGATCAATGGCGGCGAATGGCAGCCGACGTCCTGCAGCTATTCGGAAATCATCCTCACCGGCCACCAGGACGGTTCGATCAAGTTCTGGGACTCCAGTGCCGGTACGCTGCAGGTACTGTACAAGCTGAAGACGTCGAAGATCTTCGAGAAGCCCCGAGTGAGATCACTGGACAGCGGCGAGGAGGACCCGTTAGCCATCTCCATGCTGTCCCTGTGTGCGGAGTCGAGGTATAGTACTTGTTGTTGTGTTTTTGGGTATATCCACAATAGTTTCATTCGCTATTTCTAACCTTGCAGAAAGCTTTGTGTTGCCTGCAACTGTGGTTATGTCGTTCTGTTCAAGTTCCGGAGAGCCGAAAGCACCGGGGACATTGTGGTAAGTAAGAATACACGACAGGACTGAGTATCAAAACCCCTTCCGGACCAATAACTGAGTATCCTTCTACGGGTCTAAATAAAAGTCAAGGTTTGAGGTTTGAGAGGTTGCCCAAGATTCACATGAGCGTGAATGTCAATTTACTTCACAGGTTTTGGACATTCCGTTCACCATGGAAACTTTTACCGAATTTGAAGGCAGTCCCGAATGTGAGTTCATACCTAAATCACTGCCAAAAACCGTTGACTCAACCGAGAGCGATAAGAAGGTAGGTGTGCTGTTAGCTCCTCAGATTTCCTGGATCTGTTACCCTGCAGAACATCAGTGCTCTGAGCGTTTGCTTCTTCCCCCATCTCCCAACAGAACTGCAGTTTATTAAAGGTGAAAACTGGACCACAGCGAAAACCTCCCGGGTTTCAAGCTCAGCTGGTATGCGTTCCGTCGTGGGCGTGCGGCAGTGTGCAGATAACTGCGCTCACCATCAACTCCAACTACGGACTGTAAGAGGAAGCGTTATTGGCGATTGCCACCTACCATCCTTTGCATAACCCTATTGCTGTGTCCGTTCTGTATTTCAGCATGGCGTACGGCAACGAGTACGGCTTAACGATAGTGGATATTGTGAAGAAAACGTGCGTGCTAAACCTGTGCACCCAGGAAATTTACGGCGCACAGGATCCGTACTCGCGGACGCCCCGAAGTCCGAAGCGTTTGGAAAATAGTCAATCGAAGGACGATTCATTGCGTTCCCCTAGTATAGATCAGGTACGGACGGGATATGTAACAACCAACTACTAGTGAACTTGATTTCTATTAACTAATCTCCAACACATATACGCACACGTACATGCACACATACACACACACACACAATCAATATCTCATTGTATATTCAATGCATCCATTCGGGTAGGGCAGTTCGGGAATCATGTATGTGTGTGTGTGCGCGTGCGGGTATGTGTGCGTGTGTTATGTATGTACGTGTGTAACGCATTACTTGTACAGATGTTTTTTTTATCACACGCGAGGAAGGGAGCAGAGAAACCGAAAGGAGGATGATGATTCGATACAAAAAGGCATTTACTTAACCTCTCTAACATCCCATACCTGGAAGGGGGTTGGGAACATCCATTCCAAAAAAAAACCTTCTCGCATTAGACGGAGCAAGGGCATTTACAACCTCAATCGTTCGTTCATCAACACTCACACACACTAGTAACGGCGTGGAACGAATCTCATCACTCGCTCGCTCATCCTATTCTTGTACACGTGGTTCACACATACACACAAGCACACATACAAACATGTTCATGCACGTTCGCGAGTTGGCAAGAAAGGAGTAGGGTGGGGAGCAGGGAAGTTTTTGGGGGGGTAGGGAGGGGGCATGTACATTAACAACGCGTGGAACGAGTGCCTCTTCAATCGCCTATACAGGTGCCATTTGTTTGATGCTTTAGATGCGGATGCTATAATGTCTAAGAAGCAAGGATACGCCTAGAGTACCACCACCACTTCATCCATCATCACTATCGTTTAGGTTTGTTCGTTCTCTAAACTTTCCGCTTTTAACTCCGATTGGTCGATATTAGCTAGTTGTAGAACGTGCGCTATAAACTCGATAAATGTCCCTTTTTGGAGGAATTCGCCGTGTAACTTCCAGACGTTACCGAACCTCCGTTACATCTCTTCACATCTCAACTCCTCATCGCAAGACTTAAATGATTGTGCATGTAAGGAAAAAAAAGTGGACATCTATTTTGCTGAGATGCTATAAACTGTAAATGCATGTAATGAAAACAGAGTGGACGTCCATTTTGCTGAGATGCTATAAACTTTGTACTTGATTCTGATTGGATAAGAAAAGCTTTCCAACACTTACGCTCATTGTATCGAAAGTGCTCGTTGAAACGTTTTATATTTTTGCCATAAAAAAACACACACTATCGTCACATTCAAAATTCTTCCGAAGTAGACGGAAGCACCTGTGCAGATACAATTTTATTGGCATTCGCCTTCTTCAATCCCTTTCCTTACCTCGCTCGCTCTCTCGCGCAGTTCCTAGCTGAACACGACACGTTAATTGTATAAAAAAAAAATAGAGTGTTGAACAATCGCACCCATTTTGACGAACTTTTGTACAGCAGCGGACAGTTGTGCGTTAGAGTTGTGCCCGTAATACGCATACCGTAGATGTGTTTTGTTACCAGGTGTTTTGTCACAACGGCAGTGTCACGCGTGGCGTCGTGTGCTACTAGAGCGCTCGGTAGTATACACGCACCAAACAAACAAAGAATCCACCATTTTCTTTCCGTGTAATAAGTTTAGTTCAATATTTTGTTCTCTTTTTATTTTCCTTGTTAATCCTCAAACCTAGTCGTGCGTCGTTTGTTTGTTCTGTGTCCTTGTTTTGCGTCCGTTTGTTTCTTCTTTTTTTGCGATCCTTTTAACCCAATATTCGTACTGCCATTTGTGCTCCATTAGACTATACATATACTACCAACAAAAACTTCCATCCGTAGTAGCCACTAACCTCTATTAGCCATTCCGGGTGTGGCAAGTGCGCGCGCTTTTGGGGCCGGTAGAAAACTATGTGTGTGTGTTTTTGGTGGGGAGGGATATAGATGATGACGAAGATTATCCAAACCAAGTTATCTATTTGCCTCCAGCTCAGCCACGTTGAGCCGGCACGACCGGAACAGATGGTCGGACCGGTGGGCGAAACGGTGGGTCCCTCGGTACCCAGTCCGGCCGTCGTCCCGTCTTCCTCCTTCGCTACCTGCGCGTCGAGTGGTGCCGCCATCACCACCAACACCGTGAGGAAGGAACCGGACACAATGCCGGACGCGGAGGAGCCACCGCCGGTGGTGGTGGCGGCGGTGGCTGGGTTGACCGGTCCTACCGTACTGGCACAGGCGCAGGCACCACCGGTGGACGAGGCAACGGCGGCGGCACGGAGTGCCAAGAAATCTTTCATAGAATCCCTCCCACTGCCGAAGTGGCTGCGGAGTTTGAGTAAGTACCGTGCCCCCCCCCCTTCCGGGAATTGTCAACCATCTCGGACAACAACTAGCATTCGTATTTGTGGGCCCGTGGTCCAATCAGCGTATATCTCATGCGTATCATCCCATATCATACCCTCTCTACCCTTCATTCCGCAACCTTTCTCCCCATCTCCCATCTCCCCATTTTCCACCTCAGAACCGCCATTGTTCTTTGACTCCCTTCCAATTTTTGCTACTTGCTCCGTCGAATTTCTTCAAGTCTTCTGTGTGTGTGTGTGTTCTCCACCTTGTCGATCGTCAATAGTGTCGTGTTCTTGACGCGCTAGGCAACTTCGAGAGCTAAGCTAAGGTTTTTACACGTCCACATACACCCACACACAAGATGAATCACATTTCGTTGGAAAGGATCTCGTTCGCTGTGTTCGATTCAGGTTTTTCGCACATATTGGGTCTCCTACTCTTATCCCTGGGAAGGGGTGCAGGGGGGGGGGGAGGGTGTTGGGGATAGTATCTGCAGTGTAGTGGCATAGTGGTAGTCGCTGTCTACCTGGCGGCTAGTGTGTGGGGCACCTGTGTCAGATCATCAGTTGGGATGCCAAATGCCTCATATCATATTCTGCTCTCTCGCCATTTAACAATCCCTTCCCCCCTCACCCCTCCCCTAAAAAAAAAACAACTCTACCGTTTCCCTTTTCCCTCTTCTCCGGCCAAACTCCTGCATTAAAACCCTCCACCCCCGATACAGATAAATGGGCTCGTCGGTGGTGGCAGTGGCAGCGGCGCTGGAGGTGGCGGCGCCGGGGGCGGCAGCAGCGGTGGTGGCGGTGGCGGCGGCGGCGGCGGTGGCGGCATCGGAAGCGGCACCACGTCCAGTTCCGCGACGACACCGAACGCGGTCAACTCGAACATGCCGCTGTCGATGTACGAGCGAGGCATGAGCATATCAAGTGCCGGAAGTCCGAGCAAGCGCACTGGAGCTGGAAGCGGATCCACGACAATAACGGGTCTGACAGACTCGGTCAGGAAATCACGATCGCAAGGTGCCCATCCAAGAAAAACAAACCTTCACAAATATCGCACATACTGTTTCGGTTGAGTTTGTTTTGTTTTTTTCTTCTTCTTCTTTTTCTGTTCCTTGTTTTGTTGTTGTTGTTTTTTTTGTCTTTTCTTTTCCCTGTTTTCCCCGTTTCCACTTTTCCAAATTCACTTTTTTAACTACGACACATACACACATACTCACTGCTACTGGCTTTATTGTTTTGCCCATGTGCTGCTCTGTACTGCCCAAAAACCGGTTGCACTATGTTTTATCTTTTTCACCATCAATCACTATTTTAGTTGTACTTGATGAAAATGTTGAAAAGATTCATCCATAACAATGCTTAGTAGTGAAGTCATTCGACTCATGAGTAGACTCTCAAAAGCAGTGGCGGAATAGCTATTGGGGGACTCCCACCAATTACTTCTTAATAAAAACAATACTTTTGATATTTTTCATTGAATATAAAGTACTTACCCGAGTAAAAAACGATAGTTTGATGGTTGGTTTTAGGTTAACAGCTTGAAAATTAAAAACCAACAACTTTTCTTTTTTTTTTTCTATGCACAAAAACACATTTTTAAACAACACATTTAAAACAGCCTAAAATTGGCCACATTTTTTCAAAAAACGATTTTACGCAATGAGCAATAAGCTCATTGAAAAGCAAAAATAACTTTTTTTTTCACCCAAAAAAACCAAAAAAAAAATTTTTTTCATGCACAAAAACACATACAAACATTTAAACCAACATTTTAAACAACACATTTAAAATAGCCTACAATGGCCACATTTTTCAAAAACCGATTTCACGCAAATGACAAATTTATAATTTGTAAAATGAACACTATTTTTTTTCACCCAACAACAAATAATGTTTACATTTTTTTCTTTCTGTGCGCAAAAGCACATATACATTTCAGTGCTCTTTTTCACATTTAAAACACATTTAAATTGACCACATTTTGCAATACACGATTTAACGCAATAAGCAGGAAGCTCATTGCGAAATGAACATTATTTTTTTCACCCAAAAACAACTAAAACTTTCATTTTTTTCTGTGCACAAAGGCACATATGCACTTAGTGCACTTTGACACATTTAAAACACATTTAAAATAGCCCAAAAATGGCCATATTTTTCTATACACGATTTCACGCAATAAGCAGTAAGCTCATTGGGAATCGAACAAAACTTTTTTTTTCACCCAAAAATAACAAAAACTTTCATTATTTCTGTGCACAAAAACATATTTTTAAACAACACATTTAAAACAACCTTTTTTTTCACTCAAAAAAATCAATGTTTTTCTATGCACAAAAACATACACACATTTCAGTGCTCTTTGGCATATTTAAAACACATTTTTAAACAACACATTTAAAACAGCCTAAAATTGGCATCATTTTAATAAACACTTTTTAAACACTTTTTTTTTAAACAGAAACTCACTTTTTTTACTTTGTTTTTACACTAAAAAACAACCAACACTTGCTTTTTTGTGTTCTGTTTTCTTTCCACAACATGTAAAGATTTTTTTAAATTAATTCCAAATTTTATGAATTAGCCGAGCACGTTTATGCCATGGTTTTATGATAACATTCTTTGGCAAAATTACACCACACGCAAGCAAATAATTTGCCGTGTTTAGTACACGCATAGTAACACGCACTGATTTTAAAATTCCTTCGCTCTCACACACAATGATAACTTAGAACGTAGGAGTAAGAACGCAAGCACCTGCCTGTGCAGGTAAGCGAAAGGTAGAACAAATCTTGTTATCGCTTCACCACTACCAACACGATACCGGTAGCGGAGCCTTGATTGATAGAACAATCCGGCATTGATGTCTTGTGAAGTGTCAAAAGAGTTCAAACAGGTCACAAGAGACAAACGTACTACCTCGCTACACCCACACTTATCATTTTTCACTTTGTTCAATCGTTTTTTCGAACTTTGGACAGTTTTTTACATGCAAAAGAAAACTCAAATTGGTTTAAAATGCAATGAGCGATGAAAATTTTGCATTTGCTTTTAGAAGATAAAACAGTTTGTGATTTTCGGGCCATTTTACATTTAAACAATGGCCTTCTTCTTCCACCTACACTTGCTAACACGAGAGGTGACGCTGACACAAGCCAAGCCGACGCCGGCAATAATTTAAACACGTGCCGCTTCACTGTTTAACAAACAAATTGTTGTTACTAAAACATTCTTTGAATGTAATAAAAATCCTCAACACCAAAGGACGCCACTTTTTGGCACCAAAAAAATGTAAAACCGCGTTGTACCGAAAGCTTTTTCTTCATTACCTACGCGTATTGCTGCCCGATCGCTACTGATCCTAATTTCTCCTTATCTCACGATCGTTATCACGCCACACCCACACAACGATAATCGGGCGAAGCGGCCGCCCGATGTTAGTTTTCGCACACACTTCTCTCTCTCCTTGAGAGACGCCTGCATCTGCAGAGACGCATTGAGAGAGCCTCGCAAAAAAAACCTCTCTCGATCAAATCCGTTCTTAAGTACATTTATGCCATGGAAAATGTAGGCATATGAATGATTTTTTTTAATAACATAAAACAATATATTATTATTATTATATTATATAATAATAATATATTATGTTATTAGTAGGAAAATCCTTTAAAGGTGCTTTGGTTCGGTGGTGCTGTGGCTAAAAGTAAAATTTTCTTCAATTATCGACATTTATTCACATTTCGGTTCTTGGAGGCTCCTCTGACCGGCCAGGCTCCTAGATCCGCCACTGCTCAAAAGATTCAAAATCACCGTAAAGTCACGTATTTCCAAAGATTAATCTTTTTAAGTTCGTTAATTGAGATTTAGAGTCTTTCATTAAATATGAACTTCCATTCATTAATCACCTAAGACTCACGAATCTCCAAAGATTCATCAACGAATCAATGAATCTGAATCGAAGTCTAGCGATCTTAGATTTTTAGCTGTAAAACAAATGTCCACGATTTTATTTTCATCATTCCACACTATTCAATCTGCTTTTGGAGTGTTTTTTTTTGTTTTCGGTTTGCGTTCTCTCGATTGTTTTTGTTTTCTTTTGTCATCATTATATTGTTCTTCTCCCTTTCTTTTGACTGCAATGTTGTTATGTTTTTTGGATCTTATGTTTTAAATTAGCAGTGTGTTAGCAACTATTTTGTTACGTTAAATTTATCGATCTTCCCTCTACAATAGATCGTTGCTTTGTTTGCAATATAGCAAATTAAATATATAGTTCCCATCCGTTTATATTTGACGGAAAAGGATGATTTTGCCATGCCAACGGTGACTACGTTAAGGTGTGATTCGATCACGCATGACAAAATTATCTTTTATGCGTAACTTCTTAAGGCACCTTTCTCCCCATCTGCCCTGTTATAGATCTGGTTTTAGTTTGGTTTGTTTCTTTCAGCACGCTTTCTTCGGTTTAGTTTTAGTACCTTGCCACTCCTACTCCCAACACGGTCCGCCCTATGTTTACCAATCACCAATATTTCTTTCTTGCGGAAAATATCGAATCCAAAATTAAAATAATAAGAAAAATGATAATGTACTGTAACTCATATACATACCGCTCACCTTCGGGTGGCCATCGATCGATGTTTTTGGTTTCGTTTCTCTATTCGCAGATAAATTGGATAACTCATTCTCGAGATCTCGTTCATCTTCTATGTCAAGCTTAGAAAATAATGCAATGGAGGCTGTGACTTGTTTGGCTTTTGCCGATAGTTATGTAAAAAAAAGCGGTAAGTAAAACTGTGAAGCTTCTTTTTTTAACAAACGGTGTAACTAACGCTTTTTCTTCTTGGTATATCGTAGATCCCTCAATGGCGTTGCCTACTGCATGGTTAGGAACCAGTTTAGGATCGATCCTAACCATCTCCCTATCCATTCCGGAGAACGATCTGAGAAAAGCGAACGTGGTCCAGTCGGCACCTACCGGTAAGCTGTGTTATCACATTGGCTGCAGATGAGAAGAGCCTTTTTTATGGTTTATGTTCAAATTTGTAGGAGCTATGTTCCGGCTAAAGGGTTCCATCCTTTCGATGTCGCTGCTCGACTGTAATGGGGCACTCATTCCGTACTCGTTCGAAAGCTGGCGCGAAGATTCAAAGGACGGCAAAGAAAAGCGGGAAAGTATGTGCACCATACCGCAATCACATCCTAACGTTTCTAACCCCAAAACTCCCTTTTTCCACATCCGTTGACAGGGACGCCAACCAAGACATCATCCACCAAGATGAGCCCTACCAATCCGGACGGTTTGTGCGATCGGCAATTTATTGCGATCGCGAGCGAGAAGCAGGCGGGCGTATTCGCGCTACCCAGCCAAAATTGCGTCTACCGGAAGAAGTTGGTCGATTTCGATTTTATCGTGAAGGCAGAAATCATTAGCATGAAAGGTAAAGTCCTGATTTGAGGAGTGGAGGTTGGAATTCCGATTCCTCCCTTCGCCCTCTTGTTGGCTTTAACGACCTCTGAGGCCATGCCGGCTATTTCGGGCTTACTAGACTTTTTTTACCACGTAGCCGGATAGTCAGTCCTTACTACTGGGGGACGGTCCGGATGGGATTTGATCCCGGGTCCTGCCGTGTGGACAGACGCCACCCCGGAATTGGAATTCCAATTCCTATTGGAGATCTTAAAATCTTTGACTACTTCTGGAGAAACGTGGGAACAATACTTGGTTAAACATAACACATCTTTACGTATCTCTCTTACAGATAGCGTCTGTCTGATATGCTACGCTTCGAACGGGCATCTGATGGTGTTTACTCTGCCTAGCCTGAAGCCGCTGCTCGAAGTTGATTTTCTTCCATTGGCCGATCTAAGGTATGTGGGAGCGGGCACCGCACACCTTGTGTCTCATATAATGCGAGTCCGAATATCCTTGCCCATTTGACTAACCCAACCAAAAACCTGTACACGGACCGGCAAACGTGCTTTTCCCCAGATGGGGACTAATTAAACACAAACACACGCATCTTGCCATTGTTCGCTTACTCTAAAACTCTATGCAATACAAACATACATATCCTTTCACCCTTCGTTCCTTATTCACGACACCTCCCCACGCACACACCTTTCAAGCTAAATAACTCGTTCTCTTCACACACAGTTTCCAAACCAAGTGTAAACAGGGCGTGGTGGATCCAATGCTGTCCATTTGGGGGCAACAACTTATAGTCAATGAAGATTCGAATGTGTAAGTGATGCTTTGCCAACGATCTCGAATCCTTGAACGTACGCGAGAGCTAAAGGAAAAAAAAAACGGTTAAAACCGCGAAGTGCGAAGATGGTTTCGTTTGTTTTGCTGTGTTTTTTGCTTCTCCGTCGAGTGTAAATGCGATATCGTTTCTTCGATCAGACCACATTGCGGTATTGGGGATTTTTATTTGGGTGCAGTTGTGTTCGTAGGCTTGTTTTTGGGAAGGATTTATTCATTCGTACGGTACAGAAGTGCTCCAAAAAAACGTCACACATTACTAGATCTGCTTCATCTATCATCTTTACACGTACAGCATACTGGCATTTCTGGTTTTACGAATAACAATATATGTGTATAACAACAACAAAAGAAAAAAAAACATTTTAAACTTATCCACTTATCCCACAGCCCATGTTAATTTGCCAAATGTCACTAAAACTATGCATTATTTTCCTTTCGCTCTTTTTTTCACTCTCTTTGATGACTTCACTATTTCGTAATACCCCCCGAAAACATCGAACCGTCCCCGTTTTTGTCTCCCGCAGGATTTCACGGACGTTTAGCTTTAGTAACAAGGGCCATGGACTGTATCTAGCCACACCCACCGAAATCCAAAAATTTACCGTTTGCCAAGAATTCAGGTAAGTTGAGTTTTTTGTTGTTGTTGCAAAGCCTGGCTAACGCCTAAAATCCTTTATGTTACTCCCTGTGCGTTACGCAGCCACCAATACAACAATATGCTTGGCGATCTCTACGTACCTCATGAAATGCCGGAAGCACCGAAGGAAAGCTTCTTTAAAGGACTGTTCGGCGGAGGCATGCGCAACCTCGACCGAGAGGAGCTGTGTAAGTAACCACCTGTTACATAGCAAAACATCCTCCGTAACGGTATAACGTAACGCTGGAAAGCGAATCCCCTTACCTGGAGGGGTATAACGCTTAGTACATATATATTGTATATGGTGCTTCTACTCTCTTCTGAAGAAAAGCCGTTAACGTCAAACAGAAGTCTAGTTCTGAATTCTCGACAGAAGAATTGTCCATAATGTGCAAAAAACGGTGCAAAGTGAAGTAATTGTTCTAAGATCTGAGCCTAATTGATAGAAGGAAGATGCTTCCAGCGTTACATTTTGTTACAATATTAAGCACAGCATCACAAATTTAGTATTTGATGATAAAAATGAACGTCCAGTACAACTGTACAATATACTTTCATTCCGTTTTTAGTTGGTGAATCGAGCGGTAAGGCGAACCGGTCGGTGGCGAAACACATTCCCGGCCCGAACGCTAACATCCAGGATCTGAATGCTCGGACGACGTCGGTTACGTCGGAGATTGGTAAGGCGCACCAGCTGATGCTCGAGCGCGGTGACAAGCTAAGCCAGCTAGAGGAGCGCACCGAGCGGATGGCTAGCGAGGCGCAACAGTTCTCCAGTTCCGCCCATCTGCTGATGAACAAGTATAAGGACAAAAAGTGGTACCAGCTGTAAATCCCTAAGGGAGAAGCAAATACCGATCGCTAAGGATGTTTAATCGGCGTGCGGATGCGAAGGATGCTGGAAATGAATATATGTGTGTGTGTGCGCTTTTGTGTGGATGTGTGCAACGCTGTGGTGCATGATTGTGACCATATCGTTTCAGCTAATACGGAGAAACCATCACACAACCATGCACTGCCGACACAAACATTAAAATGTCTACACAAACACACACGCACAGGAAGAAGAAAAACCAGACTTCCACGCATATGCCGCACACCGGTGGTAGAGATTGCTGGCCGGTTGCTTAGTTCTACTTCCGGCATCCCCTTATTTCGCAAGGGGAAGGAAGAATGCGAAGCAGGAGAAGAGATGGACAACAGTGGGGGGGGGGCAAAATGTCTCCACCGGCATGCACTGGATGAAGTGAGGAGATGACAAAAAAAAGACACACCACCACACCACCAAATACCCTCTTAATCCAAGCAAGCACACACATGTTACACAAAGCAAAATTGAACGGTAAAGCAGCAGCAGAACGAGGGGGTGGTGGTGGAGAAGAAACGCGAAAAAATGGATTAACAAACAAAACAAACAAAAAAGGCGAAAAAGCTAAAACCACAAGCAGAGCAGGGAGCCCCACGTTACACCGTAGAACATTCTGTTTACTCGTTGAAAATTTTTAGAACATAAGCATTAAAAACAAAACCAGAAAAAAGCTGCGATTAAAAACGAAGGTAAAGCAAAGAACCACAGGGGGGTGGGCAGCAAAATGAGGAAGCAGAAAAGAGAACAGAAAGAAAGTGTGGCTGCTGTTTTGAGTAAACAAACAAAAATCATTGGAGCGGCTGATGCAACCAGCAGCTAAAAAAAACAACCAGCAAACATGTTATATTAAATTATTTTTTAACTTAATAACGAACAAGAGAAACAAGTGAAAGGGAGCGAAGTTAAGACAGCAAAGCTAAGGAAGAAAACCCAAGTCATTACTCAGTAAAATGCAAAAACAAAGCAGAACAATACAAGAGAGGAGAAGTAAATGAATAAGACGTAGTAGCAGACGAAGAAGAATACACGTATAGTGAAAGTGTTTGCCAGGCAGTTTTCGGATCACAAGTGGTGACGCGCCAAGCAAAAAACCAACCAAAACAAAAAAAAACTAAGGGGTTTTTGCCAGCATTAAGATATAAAAAAAATCAACAAAAACAAAAAAAGGGGGAAAATCAACAGAAAACCAGCAAAGCGCGTACAAGTGGCGCTATTACACAAATCATACACACAACCCACACACACAACACATCCAGAACACATTCGTCTCCGGAGTACTCGGTGTCATCCCCGGCAACCAAGACAACACACACACACACAGACACACCGGGGAGGTAGACACGTAGGCCGGAGAAGAAGCAAAACGTCGGAGAAGAAATTACAGAAATTACTGCGCGTTGCGTATCATTTGTACATAGAACATTTTGATATGACGTGTACTGTACATATGTTGAGAAAAATAGCTATTATTGAAGAAAAAAAACACAAACTGGAGTTTAATTTTTTTGTTGTTGCAAAAGTTGATTGAGAAAAAACAATCGAAGAAGCTGCTGGACATTAGTGACGTGTAATCCGGAATGGAATCGTGGATCCACTACGACTCCGCGTATGAAAAATTGATTCCGACTCCGACTGAAAATCAAAATTGAATCCGGCGAGTCCGGTCGACTCCGAGTTCGATCGAATCCCAATGGGTTCGATCGACTCCGGATGAGTCCGGATGGGTCCAGATGAGTCCGATCGAGTCCGACTAGCCATGGATAAATTGTAAATTTTCTACGATAAGTTCCGAGTCGGACCGATCCGACTCTGGCAACATTTATAATTTATCCATCACTACTGGACTCATGACTAGATCTTCATGGGAATAAAGGTAACAAAATTATTTTCAGCATACACCCGAACACGATCGAGATCCTTTATCTCCCCTCCCTCCCTGGGGAATCCATAGAGGAGATCGAGTTCCTCCCCTTCGACTCTGTAGGTAGAGTAGAGTCGTGGAAGCGAACCGTGAAACTCGGCATTGCGCATAACAAGACGGAGTTCCTGATGATCAGCATTCTTACGCGTGGACACGGAGCTAATTGCATCTGTACGGCAGCTAAAATAGTCAGGTGTGGTCATCGATAATCGTCTTAGCTTAGCATCTGGAGTACGCCTGCAGCAATACCACCAAGGCTGCAAATACGTTGGTGTCGATCTAATATGATGCCTATTTGCATCATCTTGACTGAAGACTGTGAGTGTGCCAGAGGTACCGGCAATATCGGAGTGAGAATGTCCAGGTCTTCCGCTAGGGTTATATCCAGGACGAAGTGGCAGGCAGAATGGGGCCTCTCTACGAAAGGACGTTGGACACATGGTCTAATCCTGAACTTAGCGACATGGGTTGATAGGAGGCATGGAGAAGTGAATTTCTTTGTGACTCAATTCCCTACCGGCCATGGGTGTTTCCGGAGTTACCTTCACAAGTACCAGCACACGAGTTCCTTGAGGTGCCCAGTGTGCGTGGCCGTAGAAGAAACAGCCGAACACGTACTCTTCCACTGCCTCCGATTTGCCGACGAACGGCAAGAAGCTAGTGAAAAGTGTGGATCAACTCCCCTCCCTTCCCAATTCTTTCAACAAACACAAAACCCACATTACAGATACATTGTCAGACATTTATTTCGAACACTTGTACCGTGCAGGATCGCAGTCATAACTAAATAATAGCAGCACTTGTTTTTCATTTTGTATCTATCTTCTTTACTATCATTGTCACTGTATTAAACACCGTATTTAAGAAAAAGAAAATGATATGAAATAGGCAACAGAATCTCTTCTGGAAACCGTCCGCAAACTTAACAACTCGTCTTCAAAAGTTTGCAGCTCACACTGTAACAGGTATCATTACTTCATACCGTTTTATAAATTTGCTCTTTACGTGGTGAATGCGTATTACAAACTGCTTACTAATAGCATATCTACAATACATCGCAGCTGCGTAAGCGAAATGCATCATTTTTTCATTCCGTTTCTTATCCCCTGTCTTAATGGTATATTTCCCTGAAGATCTCTCATCTTTTCACAGCATTCTATTATGCGCATCTTACCACTACATAGAAAATATAGTTAAAAAAACCGATTCAAATGTATAATAAACGGGTATGGTAAGAAACGCATTTGCAGCACAATTGAGTTTTGATAATTAATCTGATTATTCAGAAGAACGGCTACTTGTCCCAACCCGAACAATTCCGTGCGTCTTCACACGGTCCACTGTTAGGCACTAGGCTTGGAAATCCAGAGAAAAGCCTAACGTCCGATGTGAGTTAAGCTGAAAGCGCGAGAATTGACAAATCATCGAGTGGCCAATTCACCAACGGCGGACTTCGTAATCCGATTTGTTACCGTAGTAACAGTTGTACATCACGATACCTTCCACACCCGTCGCTTTATACTTAACAAAGTCTTAATACCTGTTGATCTTTCACTAACGTTAGGATCATTTGCACACACACAAATAAAAACTTGGTGAGCTATCATTTTAAAATTCATTTTGAACGGTCAAACCGTGTAGCTAGCAAACAAACGATTTTTTTTAAACAACTATTCATTCATTCGGGTTGCATGTTTAGGAACAGTATGACGACAGATGTGTGTGGCAAAGTAAATTAAATTTAAAAAAAGAAA
>CM028123.1:14812520-14870087 GCA_016254315.1 Anopheles parensis
AGTCTGGGATCGATTCCCGATATTTCCTACCATTACAATCTTTGCAGAAAACACACATGGGCGAGCTGGCAATATCACTCCAGTATATGTCTAATCATACTTACCCTTGCGCACATGACGCGAGGATACCCTAACCATGAAATAATAGTACGGTCTAAATCCTATACCGCTAGTCAAAACGAAACAAACCGACAAGCCATAGGCAGAACGAACGAACGAACGCGATGCAAGACACACCAGCGCAGAACAGTACTCGCGAGTCGAACAAATACTAGAATAAGCAGGAGCAAGCAAGAGAAAAAAAGACGATCGATCGCCACACATAGAAAAAAGTAATGTGGCAACGGCTGTGACAAGCTTTTTTGCTTTAATTTTGAAATTGAGCTTTTTGCTAGACATCCGCACGATGATATTTTTTTTTATAATATCAAGATGGACAAACTGCTACGAGAATCAGTTTCTCGTGCATTTGGTGCTCTAAGCAACAATTCGTTTGGAGCGGATGTTGTAGCTTTATGCAAGGGTATTGATGACGTATTCCATAATATTGATTCATATATTCATAAGAATCAAAGGAGCGTTGTCTCCATCGGAGAGGTTGAGGTGATTTCTGGTTATGAAGTTAACTGGGGAATTAATGTATGGCTTGATGTTGTTAATCTTAATAAGATACCTGTAAAGCACGCTCTTTTTAATTTGATGGAACGGAGATCGAGGTCTATACCAATAGATCCGACATCCGTTTTTCTTGATACATGGAAAATCGATAATGACGCATCATATCATGGCTTTTTATCTGGTCGTGGTATGGAAAATGCGACGTACGGCACAATGCATTTATATGAATGGTTTGGTCTTCTTGCAGGACTAGTCAAGCCGGGATCTTGCATTGAATTATCGTACCTTGCTGGTATCATAAGCAAATTCAAACAGCCTATTTTTAAAAGCAAACATGCTGATAAAAGCGTAATAGATGATCTTCAAGGTTTTTACAATCTCCCAAATATAGTTGAATCATTATTAAATACATGTATACTACGCTTAGGTATGGAAAAGGAGCTGATTAAAATTGGAGGCAAGAAAATATCTCTATTCAGTGTATTAGATGAGATAGCGCTTCGAGTTTGTGTATCACCGAAGATTATTATGAACGATGTCCGTAAGTATTTGGTTTATGTAGTTAGATATTCAGGGACGCTGACACGTGATGATATTCTATATTATTCTCACAATTCATATCTATCTACATATGTTCGAAGTTATTTACAAGAAGAATGTATTGTGGGAAATGAAATCTTTTCAGTATACAGAGAATCGCAAATATTTAAAGATGAAATTACTAAAGGCAGGGAAAGGTTATTAGGATTGGGCCTATATCGGCTAAATGATTTATGCGATGATATCTTATCTTTGTCTTTGAAAACTACTGATAAGGAGCATTTTATTATTGCCTGTAAATTTCTTTTGTCTTTATTATCTATACCTGGCTATGGCCGCGCTTTAAATTTTTCATCCTCACCACGTAGTGGACCAGAATCTGACGTTGATGATCTGGATATAGCAGCTCGTTTATATCAACTAATCCTTCATTTCCATGGTAAAGCTATTGATGCTGGATATGAAATTGTACATCCCGATGACTGGAAGCTGACTTGTATATCGTTTTGGAAATCAACAGGAGCTGGGGTGGATGCCGAAGCCATTGATATTGTTGTAGATGGTGCGGAGAGAAAAGTAAAGGCCACAAAGAAACCTACTATTGGTGCAGTTTACGGAGATAGTGCCTTTCGTCTTACTACTATGGATCGCAAACGTACAAAAGAATCGCCTGGAAGTGTCGGATACCGAGACGTGCCGGGGAAAAGTACACGAGCTATATATGTACTACCTTTGCCCACACTTCATGCTCAAATAGCTGTGTTCCATCATATGGTGAACTATGTCTCATCTAGGGGTATAGGTGATGCAGATGCTAATATTCCTTTTAACGCATCGCATATCCATTCAGGTCCAGGTACTACTACGGGCATGCGTATTTTCGATAACTTAGAAACTATAAAAGCCAGTGCTGAACCTGGAGCCTTTTATCTAGGTACTGACTTATCCAGCTTTGATGCTAATAATGTTTATTGGAATTTTAGAGAGCCCATGATTAAGGCCTTTAAAGAGATAGGAAGATGCACAGGATATAAGTATGGAACAGATAAAATACCTTGGGATGATATGGTAGATAAAGCTATTGGATCTGGGCATGTATATGGCACTATGTGGGATAATGGTCGTGAACCGATAGTGTATTCTGACTTGCCCGAATGTCCTCATCCTAAATATATGACTAGGTATAATGTCGGAAATGATCTACCTAAAGTACGTCCTCTTCCTGGGGTATCGTCCATAAAGGCGGGATCAATCATATGGATACTCGACGTAAAGCTTATCCTTTCAGAAAAAGGGTATATTCCATGGGATGAATGTAAAATTGGGTATTTGAAAGACGGAAGAGACTTTGTTTATCTTACGTCTGAGGCTTCAGGTGAGTTATCAACCTTAATGATGAATTCTATTATGAATTTAGCTATGCAATCTATAATACGTGATAATTTATCTCAAACGACTTTTGGTTCAAAAGTAGTCTTGAAGAAGATGAAGGCTGTGGGTCATGATGCTGAGTGGATTGGTACACTACGTTCCGCTCCTGAATCTGGAGCAGAGATAGATGAGTTCCTCCAATGGTTAAAAGGAATGTATAGCAAAATGGGTCATGTAGTGAAAGAGGAAAACATGATTCTGATTCCTTTGGGGTCTGAATTCGTGCAAACTTTTTCACGATTCGGGCTATATATACCTAGAGATTTGATATCCGTTATCCCGAGTGAAAAGCCTCGTAAAATAGTTGATAGGATTGGTTTCGTTCACTCTTTAAGGAATGTTTTACTCGCAAAAATGGCACGTGGATTCTCTTCTATTTTTTCGCATGTTATTTTCTTATACACTTATCGTAAACTTTCAGCCCTAGACTTTCGTCGCCATAAATTACAATTTAAAGAAAGCTTTAAAACACTAGCTAATGATAATGTTACTAATAAATTCGGCAGGATTGATGTAAAATGGTTAGAAGTAAAAACTAGGAATATATCAATGCTTAAGTTAAATGAGTTTAAAAAAGAAAAAATATTTGTATTCATAAGGTCCGTGTTATGTGCCATGATGCCTGCCGAAGCAGGTGGTGTTATGTGGTCTCCTATATCTTTAAGTATAGTTAACTACTCCGCCTTTTTCATATTTCAATTCGGCCTATTCGATAAGAAAAAAGACCGATCTAATTTGCTGTTAACTTTATATATATATCTGACGTCCCGGAAATCCGGGATTTCAAGTATAAAGTATACTGCTAAAGTTTCACTTGATAAATATAAGCTTTCTATCAACGATATATTTCCACCTTCAACATGTGAATTCTTACGGAGAAAATCTGTACATATTGGACATTTGGATGGTTTGAAAGTCCCTGATCGTATGGTCAGTGAGGGTCTTAAAATGGAAAAGTTCATGCAGCCTTTTCAATCTCTCGACCTAGAAGTCGAATCAGAACAGTTTTACGAAACATATCAGATTAAAATACGTGGATTTAGTTTTGAAAGTGATGCCTGGCTATTAAACTACAATTACGCTATGAGTGATATCGACGTACGATCGTCTTATCTCGGAAGTCAATTCTATGGAGGTCTTTCACGTGAACTAACTGTTATAAAAGATCATGTTGGATTGATCGACATGAATTTTAGGTTGTCTATCCATACAGACATGATGCGTTTAACTATATCCAGGGACCCGGCTTTACGAAATGTTTTGAATCCCGATTCTTTAATATCTTTACTCCAAACTTATGGTGTTTATGACATAAATATGCAGGAAGAAGGTATGGCTTTATTGAGATGTACGGGTTTACGTCCTGAAGTGGCTTCAGCCGTATTAAGTTTATATTTCAGTGATATGTATGGCAGCTATCCTTCTTCTACAGGGGGAGCCATGTCGGACGACTTTTCTAGCGCACTGTCCCTCGTAAATGTAAAGGAATTAATGATGATCGATTTTCCTTCTTCTTTTACAAAATCGCAGAAGATACACTGTATGATACATGCCGCTCAAATGTCCATCGCTATGCTTCTGAAAACAGGTAAACCTTTTAAATTAAAAAGTGTAACACCTATGTCTGCGGATAATCTTTTTGTTGGCACCTATCCTAACACTTATGCTGCATTATGTTCCAAGGGACGTAGTGTTGGATCTAATAATCAGAATATATTCTCAGTGCTATTACGTGAACTTAGGGATAAAGACATAACTCATGTATTCCCTAAACCATCAAATCATCTTTTAGTAATACCCTATAAGTGTGGGAAAACTACTTTATCAAAGCTCAATTCTGCACTAATGGATGTTGATGAGTTCATTAGAAATATACAGGAACTGTTTCCTAGACATACTTTATATATGGGAAGTGATAAATTATGGTTTGAAAAATTGATTCGATGTTATTGTGCCATTAACCCTTCTCTCTGGTGGAACACTGATAAGACGCCCATGATTTCTTCTATTAAATTAGTCGAACATTTGGACGTTACCTCACTTCCGCCACGTAATGTTACTTATCTAATACCCAATTCAAAATTTTCTCGGAAACTACATGGTATTAATAAAAGCTCATATTTTTCTCATGAAGTTGAAAATATTAGAAAAAGATCTAATGATGTAAATCATAATATAGTAGAATATGCTTCCTGGTCTCAACTAAGGATTATCACATCAGCCATGCTATAATGCTTCACCACATACTCTCAACAAATCCTCCCAACGATATTATCGTACAAAAAAAAAAGATGTGACAAGTGATTGTTGACAAGTGCAGTTTAGTGACTGTTTAGCTCTGTTTTGTGTTGTGAAATTTATAGTGAAAAATAGAGCTAAGTGCTCAAAATTATTCTTTGCCACACTAATGAATGTTTGTAGATTCGTTGGATGTCACTGTCTAGATTGTGATTGTTAAATTGATCGTGTAAAACGGGTGGATTTGCGCTGTCAACAGCGTCTCTGCGTTGGAGGCAGCGTCCGATCCTTTTCGTTTACAAAAGTGTTGGTACCGTTTTGTAGAAAACGTATGGATGTGTGAGTGACTTCGAACGAGTGGTATTTTGTTAGTAGTGTAGAGTAGTGTTTGTGTAGCATACGACGGACGCTTAAGTTTGATAACTTGTAAGAAATTTTTAATAATTTGGTTCGCCCGGAATTGATTTCACGGTATGGAGTGTTTAAAATGCTCCGCCGTTGTTTTGATTGGTGATGATCCAATTGTTTGTGCTGGGAGTTGTGGTGGTAGTTTTNTAATACCTGTTGATCTTTCACTAACGTTAGGATCATTTGCACACACACAAATAAAAACTTGGTGAGCTATCATTTTAAAATTCATTTTGAACGGTCAAACCGTGTAGCTAGCAAACAAACGATTTTTTTTAAACAACTATTCATTCATTCGGGTTGCATGTTTAGGAACAGTATGACGACAGATGTGTGTGGCAAAGTAAATTAAATTTAAAAAAAGAAACTAAATAGATGCTGCAAACGACCGTAACTATGCGTGCGGTGCACGACTTCCTTCCTTTATAGTATCATGTTTACAGCGTACTGACTATCAAGTGCAGTGTGTCTTTTCTTCCGCTTGATACAATGAGAATAGTGTGCATGGAGGGCCGCGCTAGACTCCATTTTTGCTAACATGCAAAACACCTTTCAAGTTATCCATCAAATGCAAGCAATTACAGAGCAATTATTTACAAATACACAACTTTTGCATGTATGTGGATGTGTATGTAAATGTTGTGATTTACATTACTTCGTGATCATGACCTAAATTATTTTATTATCTTCGACAAAAATATAGAACGGAATAGAAGCATTAATAAAAAAAAAGATAAAAAATAAACCGAAAGCTAAAACCAATGTTTTGTTAAAGAGTACACAAAACCTGATTTGAAACATCAAATCATTACGATTACTATACTGGTATATTACTGTCTATCGTAGGGACAGCTCCACGTATCTCACGAAACATCTACATAATATATTTGCTATGGTATATAAAAAAACAAACCAACCGCATGTGTGTTTTAACTCGAGTTGCAAGCCTGCATGTGCGCTCGTTCGCCTCCGTGGCCTGGCAATCGGCCCGAATCCTGACTATCCTCATCGTCATCGTTCATCATTTGGTATTGTTCCTCTGTTAACTCGATCTGCAAAGTAAAGACCACAGATAGGATATGAAATAATGTGCCTATTTGCTAGATTAATAGAGTTCTATTATTATTTTTGCTTGTAAAAAAGGCATTCTCATTTCTCATATTAATGTCTAAATGTTCCTCAGTGTTTATATTTGCTATTGTCTGTAGCAGTCATGATTGTGGCAAGGGTGAAATATATTAATTCAAAAAAGCACATTGAATTAACTGTAGAATCCTGCCGAGTATAGTCTGCGCACTTTATCCCGAGTTGGATACTATTGAAGACGCAATCCAATTCTCTTTTTTTTAGGTTAGTTATGCGCTCATATTAAGACGACTGGATATTGCAATCTTTATCCTATACTTCCTAAGATATATTAATGTCTAAATGTTCCTCAGTGTTTATATTTGCTATTGTCTGTATCAGTCATGATTGTGGCAAGGGTGAAATATATTAATTCAAAAAAGCACATTGAATTAACTGTAGAATCCAGCCGAGTATAGTCTGCGCACTTTATCCAGAGTTGGATACTATTGAAGACGCAATCCAATTCTCTTTTTTTGAGGTTAGTTATGCGCTCACACTAAGACGACTGGATATTGCAATATTTATCCTATACTTCCTAAGATATATCAATGTCTAAATGTTCCTCAGTGTTTATATTTGCTATTGTCTGTATCAGTCATGCTTGTGGCAAGGGTGGAATATATTAATTCAAAAAATCATTTTGAATCAACTGTAGAATCCTGCCGAGTATAATCTGCGCACTTTATCCCGAACTGGATACTATTGAAGACGCAATCCAATTCTCTTTTTTTGAGGTTAGTTATGCGCTCATGTTAAGACGACTGGATATTGCAATATTTATCCTATACTTCGTAAGATATATCAATGTCTAAATGTTCCTCAGTGTTTATATTTGCTATTGTCTGTAGCAGTCGTGCTTGTGGCAAGGGTGAAATATATTAATTCAAAAAAGCACTTTGAATTAACTGTAGAAACCTGCCGAGTATAGTTTGCGCACTTTATCCCGAGTTGGATACTATTGAAGACGCAATCCAATTCTCTTTTTTTGAGGTTAGTTATGCGCTCATGTTAAGACGACTGGATATTGCAATATTTATCAATGGCTAAATGTTCCTCAGTGTTTATATTTGCTATTGTCATGCCTGTGTCAAGTGTAAAATAAACTAATTCATTTAAACCGATGTTCATGTACATTTTAATAGGAATCGTGAATGAAAAGCCAATAAATGGAACAAAAAACGCTAACAAATCGAATGCTACCAAACTTACCATTTCAACTTCCTCGCAGTCTTCGGGAATCGGTTCCGGCGGTAGGTTTGGAAGACACTTGCGAATTTCAGGCACTATCTCCGGCGGCAGAGAATCCGGAAACGTGACGACGAACTGTATGATCAGCCGTCCTTTCGCCGTCGGAACGTTTAACGACGGCATACCCTCACCCATCACGCACTTAGTTGAGAAATTCTTCACCACCTCGCCCGGATACGTCTGGATGACAATATCACGCCCATCGAGCGTTTTAATTACCTTCCGGAATCCACACAACGCTTCGGACAGTTGCAGCTCCACGTGCGCTAACAGATCCTGTCCGTTGCGCTTAAATACCGCGTGCGGTTTTTCCTCCAGCACCAGGACAATGTCGCCGGGCCGGTGGTCCGGTTCCTGATCACCTTCGCCCTGCAGCACGATCCGCTGCTCGTCCATCATGCCCTGGAACACTTCCACCTCGAGCAGTTTGCGCACCCGTACCGTTTTGCGCCCGTTGCACTCTTTGCAGCGATCCTTGTCGTCGATCGTTTCACCCAGACCGCGACAGTTTCGGCACCGTTCCTCGCACTGCTGCACCAACCCGGGGGCGATTTTCTGCACCTTCGTTATCACACCCGTCCCCCGGCACGGTGCACATTTCTGCGATGCACCACGCTTGCCACCGATACCCTCGCATGTTTCGCAGATAACGTTCTTCTGTAGCACCAGCTTACGCTTTGTTCCAGTGTATAGCTCCTCCAGGGTGACGCCTAGCGTATGGATTAAATTCGACGACTTTCGCTCGCTTTTACTAATAAAAAAAAGAATATATGTATGTAATGAAAATTCAAATGCGCATTAAAACAAAACAAACACACTTACCGTCCGGTAAAGCCTCCGTTAAAGAACATGTGGAAAATATCCATCGGACTGTGGAAGCCACCGCCCCCACCGGATCCCTGCTTGATAGCATTCTCACCGCCTGCATCATAGATGGCTTTTTTCTCCGGATCGGATAACACCTCGTACGCCATCGAGATTTGTTTAAACTTTTCTCCTTCATGTGGGTTCTTGTCCGGATGGTACTTGAGTGCCAGCTTTCGGTACGCTTTCTTTAGCTCTTCCGGTGTGCTGTTGGGCTGTACGCCCAGAATGTCGTAAAATGCCGTTTCGAATACCATTGTGTTGCTGTCTTATCAGTGCTGTTGTGCTTTTGGTGAAGAGAAGAAATGCAGGCCGAAAACACATGAGTCACAATATAGAAACAGTGATGCAGCATAACACGCCACACGCAATTTTCCCGGAAGTAACCCGCAAAACATTCGCGAATGTTCTTCACTACGTTTTGCATGGCAAAATGGCTACAGGCGGCATATGTTAAGCGAATTATAGGAAGTTTCTACGTTTAATTTAGCAGTAGCTGTGAGGCTACATATAGTGGCAAGTTTGTAGACTGCATCTTACATGTCTAACCTACAAATGAAGCTCTAACAGCAGGACAACTATATCTTCTCAACGACGAAAATCCTCTCGCCAGGACGCCAAAAGATGGTCGTAAATATTTTCCGCGTTTACCAATTCTGTTTGGCCCCGTGTTCGAACAAACTCAGTCAGTACTTTCATGCTGTTTTCTGCTAATTGCTGTACACATTGCTACTACCGAAACTTCACTTACCTTAAGTGTCCGTGCTTAATTATGCCGGTGCGTTGAATCGTCAAGACACGAAGTAGTAATCGCTGACTGCTTGCAAAACCAATTCCTTTTCACTACAAGGATAATATAAGGGCAAGCATAATGGCTGATTATTTGTCGGGGTTTTCCTTTCAACCACTGCCGTAATGCAAACTCGCACCGTTAAATGATTCGATCGTTCTGGAAGCTTCCTCGTTCTCTACGCAGCAAGGCACAATGGGAAGCAACTCGTGAGAACACAATTTGACATTTCGTGTGCATCCACACCTGGATAGTGTCAGTGGAAGGACATCATTTTTCTCGGTAAATTGATGTTTAGCAAATTTAACTGAACGTAACATGTATTAGCTAAAGATCTATTTTACATAAAGACACAATATTGGTGTTATATTTTATGAGAATGCACCAAAAGCTTCATGTATATTTAATATTGAAAAAAAAACAACAAATAATTACCCCCACATATATATATTGTGATGTCATATGTCATTCCAATTCGCTCTGACAGCTGTCAGAGACTGAGCGAATTATTTTACATTATCATTCCGGGCTATGCACAGCATATGAAAATGTATCAGCAGTTATAGTATTTGCTGAAAATTGAATTAAACTTAGTAGCTTTTGATGTAGCGATCAAATAAAAGAAATATTTCATTATCGTTAAAAAAGGAACATCGTCCGAACGTTTGAATGTTTGAAAATATTCTATGTAAACAAATGTAAACCAGAAAACCGATCCATCGTGACAAATGGTTACCGCAGAGTTGAAATCACTTCAGTTCAGCTGTTCAATTTACCCGGTACTGCGTACAGGATTTGTGGAAAGTAATGACTTTTCTATTAATGTAAATCTGCGTAAATACATGTATAGTTTATTGCAAAATCCATTTCTCAGCTGCGATCTCAATTTGAGAAGACACAGGCGCTTGCATTTTTATCGTGGAAGATACTTTACGAAATATTCTATTTAAACCAAACCATAAAACATATTAACTTTGTCTCATGAAAGGATGATGTCTTTCAATGAATATGTTTTTTTTCGAGCAGGGATAATAAATGCAACGTGTAGATAATTTGGACAGAGCAAAGTTTTCCAGTTTAATTTTAATTTATCAAACCCGTTTTTCGTATCGAAATGTCATCGAAGCTGTCATCTACGAAATCAACAATATGGCTTCTCGTTAAAGGTGCACGCGAGCCTACCTTTCCGTGCGGTAATGGAAACAACAATTAACGGTGAAACCACACCCAGCAAATAGCATAGCAGTGAGTCGCAGCATCACAAAGCCAATCCCGCGAGTGTTGTTGTATATTACCGCGCCCGAAAGTGTTCCCAATGGTTGGCTGGATGCGCACAGAACCATGGCACCTTTGTTTAACCCATTTTTACGGATCGTACTGATCGGTACCGTGCTGCAGCTGGTAGCTGGCCAGCAGGGAAGCGGTTTGCTGCGCAGCGGAAACAATCCCTTCTACGACGAACCTGACGATTACCTGCTGCAGCAGCAGCGCACGCCCAACAACGTTGACGATATCTTTCTGCGGACGGGCGATCTGCGCAGTGCGGAGGATTACTTCTGCCCGGAGCACTGGACCGCATTCCGTGGCACCTGTCTGCGGGTGCACAAGTCACCGCGCAAGAGCTGGTACGCAGCGCAAAAGATCTGCCAGGCGTACCAGGGTGAGCTGCTGAGCGTCGATACGATCGAGAAGCATTCGTTCGTGGTGAAGCTGCTCGATCGGGACGTGAGCAAGCTGAATCGGTATTACGTATCGGCGCGCCAAGTTTCACCAGGCAACTGGGTGAACGCGGACAAAAGCCAACTGATCGCGATCGAGGATGCGATCAACTACGAGCTGCTTAGCTCAGACACGAACGAAGAGTTTCAGTCGTACTTCGAGGGCGCGAACGTGCGGAACACGATTGAGCAGGAAGATTCGGACGATCCGAGACGGTTCTATCAGTCGGAACGATACCGCAACCGTAACTATCTCGTGCTCGGCTTCAACATGCACAAGGAGAAATGGCAGTTCTATCCGGTGACGGGCGAGGAGCAGTACCTGTTCATCTGCGAGTCCCGCACACTGTACAGTGCGGACAACCTGAACACGATGCTGGAGGATCGGCGACAGTTTGACTATGGGCTGGAACAAACGGATGTGGAACGTATTCCACGCGGACCGTACTTTATTCGGCAGCCGGTTGACACGACGTACGATACGGGCAAGGCAAGCATTACACGCGACGTCACACTAAGCTGTCTGGCCGGTGGGTATCCTACGCCCCGCTACAGCTGGTACAAGGAGGAGTACGTGAAGGACAATCTCACCGTCATTCAAATCGATCCCCTGCGAAACGCACGACACACGGTCAGCGGTGGTAATCTCATCATACACCGACCGTCTCAAAATTTGGACCAGGGCACGTATCACTGTACCGCCCAGAACAGCTACGGCAAGGTGATCTCCGAAAGTGTACAGCTTAACTTTGGCTACATACTCGAGTTCAATCTTCAGCGCGCGCCGGAAAAGGGTGAGGAAAATTGGGGCAAAGCGTTGGTTTGCGAAGAACCACAGCATTATCCGGACGTAAAGTTTTACTGGTCGCGCAATTACTTCCCCAACTTTGTCTACGAGGATCAGCGCGTGTTTGTCAGCCACGATGGTTCGCTGTACTTTAGCTCGCTCGAGGTGATGGATCGGGCGAATTATTCCTGCACGGTAATGAGCACGGTTAGCGATACGGGCCGAAATGGGCCATTTTTCGAGCTGTCTGTATCGCCCTCCCCGCACTATCAGGATCTTATCTTTGCCAACTCGTTCCCGAAAGCGTTCCCGAAGGTTCCGCTCGCTGGGAAGGATGTGCGGCTAGAATGTATGACGTACGGGTATCCGGTCGCATCGTACAACTGGACGCGCCGGAACGGTAATCTACCCCGGATGTCACGGTTGGAGAATTACAATCGTGTGCTGCTCATACAGAACGCAACCGTGAACGATAATGGCGAGTATCTGTGTAATGCACGGAACGGGAAGAAATCAATCACACAGAGCATCTTTCTGAATGTGCAGATGGAACCGAATTTTACGATACCGTTGCGTGACCGTACCAAAGACTACCAAAGTACGGTATCGTTCCTGTGCGAGGCGTACGCAATGCCGGACGTTAACTATACCTGGTACAAAAATGGCGAACTGATGGAGGAAGACGGTGGTGGTGGACGGCTCAATCGGGACAAGTACACGGTGCAGGACAATCTGCTGAAGATCAACTATCTCGACCCGGAGGAGGATAATGGCATGTACCAGTGTAAGGCGACCAACCAGCTGAAAGGCGTCTACTCGGCGGCACAGCTGCGCGTACTCAGCATGAAACCATCGTTCAAGAAGCATCCGCTCGAGTCGGAAATTTACAGCATTGCGAACGGTAATACGACGATCCGTTGCGAACCGGAAGCTGCCCCTACACCGAAGATTGTGTGGAAGAAGGATGGCAATGTGATCGGTAGTGGTGGGCACCGGAAAATATATCCGACCGGTACGCTACACATCGCGCCGACGTCCCGTGACGATGAGGGTACGTACACCTGTATTGCATCGAACACGCAGGGTATGGCGGAATCGAAGGCACGGTTGATAGTGCTGCAGGAGTTACGCTTTATCGAGCAGCTGCCACCGAAACAGATCAAACAGATCGGTGAGATGCTGTTTATGCGATGTGACGTCACGTACGATCAGTTGCTGGACGTTGCGTTCGTCTGGACACACAACGGTCAGGTGCTGACCGGGTACGACGATGAGGATGAGCAGCGACGCCATCAGCAACCGATCGGACCGGCACCGGACGGTGCACGCATTCGCATCCACTACAACACGCTCGAGGTGCACAATCTCACCCTGGTGGATGGTGGCGAGTACGAGTGTGTTGCAAAATCTTCCGTCAACCGTATCGTATCGAGAGCGACCGTACTCATACAGGGACCGCCCGGTGCACCGGGTGCGGTTAAGGTGATTGACATTAAGAAAACGGAAGCCCTGCTCGAATGGACGAACGGTAATGATAATGGGCGGCCGATCCTGTACTACAACATACTGGGCCGTACCAATTGGAACCGAACGTGGGAGAACGTGTCGATGCACGTGATAGCACAGGAAGCGGATCGATACAATGGGCGCCGGCAGGCAACCGTCACCAATCTGACACCCTGGTGCGAGTACGAGTTTGCGGTCGTTGCCGTTAACGATCTTGGTCTCGGTATGCCCAGCCTACCCTCACCGAAGCATAGCACAAACAAGGACCGGCCGTACATTGCGCCCCGCAATGTGGGTGGTGGAGGTGGTAAGATCGGTGATCTTACCATCACCTGGGATCCGCTGCAGCCGAATGAGCAGAACAGCATCAACGTGCACTACCGTGTGTTCTATCGCCTGCACGGACAGCGCGAATGGGCCAGCGAAGAACTGCAACGGCAGGGCAACACCGGTAAGGCGGTTATACACGTGCCGACCGACAAATACTTCACACGGTACGAGGTAAAGGTACAGGCGGTGAACGATCTTGGTACCGGACCGATCAGCGAACCGGTGGAAATCTTCTCCGCGGAGGATATGCCACAGGTGGCACCGCAGCAAACGATCGCACGCAGCTTCAACTCGACCGCACTGAACGTTACGTGGGTACCGGTTTCGCAAACGCGCGAAACCATCCGTGGCAAACTGATTGGACATCGGGTAAGTGTTGGGACGACCGCTTGGGCCATTTGCATTCAGTTGCGAGATGTACATACTAGTGATGGGCACTCAGAATCGGATTCCGTGTTCGGAATCGGTGCTGATTTCGATTCCGTTTTCCGAATCGTTTCTGGTTCCGGAATCGATTCCGATTCCGGGATCAAATTCGAATCTACCATCCTCCGGAATCGATTCCGACCAAAACATAATTTTACCCATCACTAATACATACTGAGTAAGAGTGAGCGAGTGAGTTTAATCCTCTTTCACTCTGTTTCAATTCATTGAAAAGAATGATTATTCTCATCGCTACGATGACGAAGGTAACTAGGTGTCGATTCTGAAGTTTACTTCGGTTTCGACTACGGATTCGAAGCTGAATTTTTTAAGCATTCAACTTTGGAATTTGAATTTGGACTTGAATTTTTTATTTATTTTTTGTCGTCGCTCGTTACCATTCCTTAGCTCAAGTACTGGAAGAAGGAACACAACGAAGAAGATTCGGTTTACTATCTGTCACGCACCACCCGACCATGGGCGCTCATTGTCGGTCTCGAGCCGGACACGTACTACTTTGTCAAGGTGATGGCGTACAATGCCGCTGGTGAAGGACCGGAAAGTGAACGCTACCTCGAGCGTACCTATCGTAAGGCGCCACAGAAACCACCCTCATCGGTACAGATATTCGGCATTAATCCGTCAACGATCAAGGTGACCTGGCGCTATATCGCACCGTCACAGGACGAGGAACCGGTGCAAGGTTATAAGATACGCATCTGGGAGATGGATCAGGATATGTCTAGCGCGAACGATACGGTCGTGCTGGTCGGCCGCAAGCTGGAGAAGTATATCGACAATCTTACGCCTGGTAAGGACTGTACGATGTGCGGCGAAGGAAGCTGATTTGCTAACCATTCTATTAACTATCCTCCACAGGCAAATCCTACAATCTACGTGTTCTCGCATACAGCAATGGAGGAGATGGTCGCATGTCCAGCCCGCCGATCCAATTCAAGATGGGTAAATAATCGAGTGCTATTTTTCATTCCACATCCTCATAAAATGTGCCGTGCGGCGAAGAACAATTAGCGTACCTCTATTGGCACAATATTACATTATGCGGAAATATATGTAAATGTATACGTGTTTACCACATAATTCGCACTCATGCACGCATCCACACACGTACACGTACACCCCATACATACACAAACAGTTTCAAACATGTATTGACTGCACCGTGAGAGCAAACTTCCCTCCATCGTTTCGCTTTGTTCTTTTCTTTTTACAGGCATTACACAAACGCCTCTGAACAGTGCCACCAATCTGTCCGTTTCGATCGTTACGCTGATCGCACTGTTGGGCGCATTGTTGTGTCTCCCGTAGCCATCCGGTGCGGGACTCATTTCCAGCATTCTCAGCCATTCCACAGCAAACCGCGCCGCAAACGAGGTGAAAACACTCCCCGTGACCTGACCGATCCCGGCCGATGTGTGGGATGTGATGTTTAGGGAGTATTGATCCACACGGTTGCCTTCAGGCCCTTCCTGCGAGTGAGCCTTGATGTCTAGCTTTAGTGTAGATTACTTTAGTTATATCCGGAGGAAGAATTTCATGCTAGAGAAAGGGTGAGGCAGGAAACAGAAACGAAGAAGGGAAAATAGAATGGTATTTTGAGTGTTGTTCGGTAGGTATAGTGAAGCATAAGTATTTACAACAAAAATTATCAACATCCGTCCGTAGATGAGTAAGAGATAAAGAAAGAGAGAAAGAGAGAGAGAGAGAGTGTGTTGCAAGAGACGATCCGTCCATAGTGAAAGCGCAGCGAGGATGACAATGTTTACAATTTACTAATTTACAAACAAACAGAAAACAAAAAAACTCCTAAAATAAACTAATACGAGCGATGGAAACGGTACTTAATACGTGATTGTTTTGCTTTTAATCGATTTGTGTCGATGTACATTGCACACTAATCAATAGATCGAACTGTTCACACACGCCTTGTACTAACGCCTTGTAACGCGTCTTCAAGTGCGCCTAAATGTATGCAAACGCGTGCTTCACACGTTGGTGTTTCTATGGTCGTTCGCATAGTATGCTAGGGCAGTTCGTCGTACGCATCTAGATGAGACTTTTAAATGCACATCCGACAGATGCTTTCAGGTCAGTGAACCCGTGTTACAACCCTATCATTTATATAAAAAGTTAAATAACAAACGGTAAAGATAGCATAATGTATTTATGTAATAAATATTGGAATTTTCGATTTTAATTTAACTAACTACAAAAACTAATCAACTGCATGTGACAAATACTTTAGGTTGAAACAAGGGAGAATTAACGTAGAGGAGGAATAAGGTGTGGGGGAGATATATTTAGGGTTCTTAAATCGTCGTTTTTACACGACAGCTGTAATAAACCAGTACGTACCCGATAGGCTTGTGTGAAGATGAGCGCAACACGTAAACAACCATGCAAAGAAGCCATGTAAGATAAAACAGAGAGCTAACAGAGCTAAGAAAAACTATACCACATGCCCACAAACACGCTCAGTTGCGTGATTGTGCGTGATAGATCGTGCGTGCGTTTGTTCTATTGCACACATACACGCATGTAAACGCATGCAACCGTCCGTGCAAGCGTGACATCTCTGCGTTGTTCGCGCAGCAGCCGAAGATGAGATGAGGATCTGTTTACGGTTCGCTCTACTCCGGTAGCCGTTTCGAACGACAAATAGGCAAACATTTTCGCTTACACTAGCAATCATTTGCCGGCATGTATGTGCATAGATGTTTTTTCCATTCCCCGGATAAGCGCTAGTCGCGCAACAACGACGTTGTTGCGTGCGGTTTGACGCACCGAAACCTCGTCCGCTGCTAGGGGATGCAGCATCCCCAATTGTGCAACCCCTTTACTAATGCTATGAGCAAACCTATAGACAAAGGAAAGTAACCAGATTTTTTCCGTGTCTGCCCTTCAATTAATTTTTGAGACAGGCCTGTGTACAAATGTAGTTTTATTGTTTACTTAAAGCAGAAATTTCTATTACTTTTAAAGCTTTTAAAACTCGTACAAACGAACATTACAAATGGGTTTCCTTTCGTCATATGAATGACACCTACACACACACACACACACACACACGTACACCATTTCTCCCTCTCCCACGGCGTGCTAAGAAACTCTAACGACCGTTGGTCAGTGGGTTCGAAAGAGAAAAGCGTATGCAGTTCTAACACACGCCGGTAAGGGAGATAAAAAATGGCTCCTGTTGTTCCAAAGCACTACTGCGCCGGTGTGCACATTGGTTTGGTGTGTGCGTTTCATTGTGCGTGTGTGTGTGTGTGGGTGAGTGTGTGTAAGTACTCGGCAAACTCGGCATTAAATGATTATGATGCTTGCAAAGCTATTCCTTCACCAACTGCTTCCAAGCGATCCAAAGCTACCCAAGCGTTGCCGGCCATTTTATTAGCAATTGATTTGATTTGCCAAAAAAATGCTGCTGTACAATTATTTGTAGCTTTCTCAAAAAAAAAGATAGTCTTTTGTATTTTTGTAACAGCGGCAGTGTCTACTAAGCTGTTACCCGTTTAGTAGTATTAAATAAGTGCCACCTTTTGGTGCATTCCGGTCGCAACAAAGAAAAAAAGCAAACAAAACGCATACGCAGGCCATCTACAAAGCAATGTCACCAATACCAACATTGCAGGGGTTTCATAAAACCTTCTGGTTTCTTCAAACATTTAACATACAGGGTGTTCAATAAGTTCGAATACATTTTCAAAATGTGTTTAAAAAATCACAAAGAACAAGATAGACTTGTTCAATTCGATTCCTATGGAAGCTATGTTTATTGAGCACGTTTAGGGAATATTAGTCGGGAGCGGCACGCACCTGGTGCATCGGTATCTCGTCCCAGATCTTGAGCTTCTGAAATTGGTCTATAGTGTTCACTTGATGTTCGCTCTGCCTGATCAGTATGTGTGACCATACAAAAAGTTCAGTGGGTTAAGGTCGGAGGAGCTGTGATGCCACAAAGAGCTATCGCGAAAATCTGTCAAATTCTCTCGATACCAAGCTTGAACGATATTCATCGTGTGGGCCGGCGCACCGTCCAGTTTAAAGACGTAATGATCTTTCCCGTAGAGTTCCCGAAGTGCTGGACAACGTCGGCATCTACAACCGATGATTTTGGACCTTGTGCGGCTGTTGCCAGCCAAGAATTTCAGAACAAGTATCATTTTGGCTATGTCCAGCCTCTTTTTAGCTGTAGCTTCCGTTACTTCGTGAACCTTGTGTTTCTTGTACGGCTTACATCCTAGGTTCTTCGTCATGATGGTTTGAGCAGTTCCGATCGACACATGCAGGTCAGCCGCGGTCTTACGGATCGCGCGGTTCATTTTTCGGTGAACCCTTTCCCTCACCTCCTTCATGGATGTCTCCCTGTACCGACGGACGATGGTATAAATGAAATTCCTCTTCATTCCATGGGGTTTCAACCGCCGGAATATGTCACTGCGTCGCTCATCTCTTGCAAAAAAAAAATTACTACGATGTCGCGGTACTTTTTATTATATTTTTCTTTATTATCAACAAATGATAGCAAGTTGACATTATGTCCAACGGTTAGTGGATATACGGGGCTTACCAATATCATTACATTGAATGCTCATGGTCCAAAGCTACACCACGATGAAAAGTTGTATTCGAACTTATTGAACACCCTGTAAATTAAATATAAATGATAAATGAAATTGCTTTATGCTGGGCTTGGTGAAGAAGTGAATTATCCGTGTAATATTCACTATCATTCTATACACTATCATTCTACCCATACATTAGCCTTTGCCTTGTTTCTTGGAAAACCATGAAATACCCTGCAATACACGTAACGCAACACACATCATTCTACCACCGGCACAATTACACAATACCCATCCGTTGTATGCTATTTCTTTCCCACCTGCTGACCTTCCCTATACGTGCGTCCTTGCCGCTTACCCTTTCCCTGTCACTTCATCCGCCGCTAGCCTTTTGCAATCGTGCAAGGCACACAACCATTCGAAGCGATGTGCGCGTCGTACCGTATAGGTACTCCCCGCTTGACAAAACGCAGGAGCGAAAGAGAAGGAAGGCAAAAAGCAAAGTATAGAAAAAGATGGATCATCATTCACGAAGCAAAGGTACGGTGCGGGACACCATACTAAAAACGAGAATTCGAGCCCCTGCGTGTGCAAGCGAGAAGATGATACAAAGGCCAAAAAAAAAATCAAATACACACACACACCTATATATTCGACCATTCAAAAACAAGCGTAGGTTGGATGCGTATGAAGCGTTAAGGGTAAAATTTGCTTCTCCGCACTGTTTCGGTTCACTCGCGTGCATGATTGCCGTACGTGCGAGTGAATACAATTGCGTACGTGCGTATGTGTGTATGGCGTCACGCAACGTGCCTTTTCAGCAGCTAGCAATGTTTTTTTTTCTTTTTGGGGTGGTTAAATGAACAGCTTCAGAGAGCAAATACCATACCATGCGAGGGGTTGTATGAAGTCTTGAAGGTGGCTAGCGAAGGGCTGGAGATGGGGGGGGGAGGGATGGGAGGGGAGGGGGAGGGTTGTTGGTGAGGAACTGGAAGGCAGGATGATGCTATCGATCTCGCTCAACACGCGCGCTCCCGTATGTTATATCACCTTTTGCGCGGTCTTTCGGTCAGACGGCCGTGTCACGTCGCACGTCACCCGGCTGTCAAGCGCAAGCCCAAACGCAACCACATGAAATGGGTGGGCATTGAGGGTGTTGTGCACCATCCGCCACCCTTCCGTCGTCTCCCCCCCCCCCCCCCCCCCCCCCCCCCCCCCCCCCCCCCCCCCCCCCCCCCCCCCCCCCCCCCCCTACCCCCTCTGCCAACCCCCGTGACCCGTTCTACAATCGACACGCGCGTGCTGTTGGTAGCGACACGACGCGCCGACCCCGAGAAACGAAGCTGGGTTTGTTGCTGAACGAAGCTGAACGCAAACGGATAGATACACACAGTGTCCTGTCGGTTTTCTCCCTGGTCCGGTCGATGTGTGTGTCTCTGAGCCCATAAGTCTGAGGTGAGAAGCAAGCAAGCAAGCAGTAGCAACACCAGTAGCATCAGCAGCAGCAGCATCCGTGCGTTCTTACTACGACTGTAGGCACGAAACAAGTGAGCCAATAGTTTTACTATAACAAACATCATCCAAAAACTTAAATAGCGAAAAAAAATACAATTAAAAGAAACACGCGCAACCAACAACAGAGCAATAAAGAGAAGGAAATAATAGAGAAAAACAACGAAGGCAGCAAACAACAAAAAAAACCAAACAATCACAAATCAACACCGGGACCAAGTGCACCCGCCTTAGTAGTATGTGTGTGTGCGTATTGGTGTGTGTGTGTGCATGAAGTGGAGTGGTTAGAATTAAGAGAGAGAAAAAAAATACGGAAAAACAAAATCGTAAAAAAAGAAGAAGAAAAAAACACATGGGGGGTGAGGGGGAGAAAACAAACAAATTGTGCAACATTGACGCTTGTAAACAATCGTCTTCAGCCACAACGCAACAATCAATCAACAACAAAAAATTACAATAAATCGCTAACGAAATACCTGTCATTCTGGGGGTACTGCGTACGGGGGGTAGGGCTAACCAATACGAATGTATTGATAATGTGTATAACACACGCAAAACAATAGTATCAGGAAAATTTTATCTTTTTTAATATTGCTAGTGCGTTTGTAAATTAATTTTCTTCTGATCAGTTCATTATTGGGCATTACTCCCCCCTCCCCCACACACCCTTACGTCCCTAGTATGAGTTTACAAGGGATGTAACATTACAAGGAGTAAAATGTTTAAAAAAAACAACAAAACCTTGCCACCCACCCCCCTTTTGACACACATACACGCACACATGCACACCCCTTGCAGGCAACAGTCATGATTTTTTTTTGTTTGCTTTTGCGTTACAGTTTTCCGCTACCAACCCCCCACCCATCCCTCCCCCTCGCGTTGCTGCGGACGGTGTTCGAACACAGAACGCTATCATCATCACCAATCATTATCATTAAGCAATGCCGAGCAATGATTTTTTGGGCAAGAACGAAACGGTAGCAGGACACCGAAAATCGCTCGTTCGCTTTAGTTTTCCTTCCCAAGAAAAAAAAACACACCGGAGATTTTTCCGCCACCCGAGGAAAAGCATTTTCGGAACAGCATTCTTTTCTTCATTTCCAACCCCCTCCTGCTGCTGCGTTTTCCTGTGTCCCCATGTGCTTCATCAATTACACACTTCAAACAAAATAAAAAAAAACTGTGTTGTGTACCGGCGCCAGCTTCAGTTTTCTCTAACATCTCTCGATATGCTTTCTCCCTTTCACCCACTGTTAGGTGTGTTCTCGTGCCCTAATCCCTCCCGCCGCGGTTCCCAATACGTAAGTACCGCGACGTGAAAAGCCGTATCCGACCCAGGAAGAAGGGAAAGTGAAACAAATAAAACGAAGAAGGACAAAAACCGAGAAACGGGGGGAAAAAAAACAAACGGAAAGAACATAAGCGAAAGTAAAACATACCCAAAACGCACACACCTCCGCCCGCCCCGCAGCCCTCGTCTAAGTTACGTCGCGCGCGTTTGTGTTTGTGTCGCGGCCGAATACATTTTGGGTACGCGATAAGCAACGAAAGCGCATGTGATCGCGCATTGTTTTTCTGTTTTTCCATACGACTTTTCCGTTTTTCCATTCGCACTGTCTTTGTGTCTGTGTGCGTTTGTTTGTTGTGCTTTATACCCTCTGTTCGTACCACCTTCAAAGCGACCATTACGCCGAAATTACACACACACACACACAAGCGCACACACATCTCCCCTATAGCTAAGTGCGCCTGGATGTGTGTGGGTGCGTACGCGCGCGTGACAAGCGAATGGTGTGTCAAAACAAGTGATGCCAAAAAGGTAACAAAACGCGCTACAAACGGCAAACGGGCAACACAAAAATACGCCACAACACACAAACACGCACACAAGTGTGAGCGGGAAGGAAGATAAGCCTTGCAAGTGTGCGCGATAGAGAAAGAAAACACACATTCAAGTGTGCGGTGCAAGCGAGAGAGAGAGAGACCCGCGCTGTACGAGCGAACGAAACGGCAAGTGTTTTGGTAGCGTGAGAACGAGAAAGCAAACCAATCCGGCCCATCTCCCGCTTGTGTGGGGAAGATATACACTGTGTAAAACCGAGAGACATCAGGGTCCGCATCTACTCGTCCCGTGTCGATGTGTGTGTGTGCATGTGTATAGCTGTTTGTGCACGGTTAAAGTGCTTTTTGTTTTGTATCCGCGAACCCAAAGGCATCATTTTCATTGCTATCGGATTCTAATCGAGGATAAACGTGTTTTCTCTTAGCCCCCGTGTGTGCTCGTCTCTGGTGTGCTGCTACACGTCTTTTCCCGCGCGCCCGTGTGTGTGTGCATTTTAGTTTGTGTGAGCGTGTGTGTGTGTGTGCACACGAGTGTTTATGCACTCGGCATTTGCACAATTGTCGCGTGCAAATAGCTCCACCAAACCTTCGCCACCCCACCCCACCTCTCTCTTACCCCTCTGCATCCGTCCACCCACCCATCAACCAAACAACACCACCAGCGAAGGCTCGAAGCATTCGAAACACATCGGTCGATACGTGCGGTTTTGTGTGTAGTTGACTAAAGTGTGTAAAGTGTGTTAGAGAGTGTAACTTTGATTTACCCGGCAATCGGTTGACAATTAACAACAGCAGCGCCCGCGAAAGTGCCGAACCAGTGACAGAAGTTACAACAGCAAACGAAAAGAGGAAGAAAAAAACAAACACCTAAAAACAAGAAGAAGAATCCCGCAACACACAACATTCAACTGTCCGCAACCAAACAACAACCTACCACCCGCCCCCCTGCCTCCCCGGACACACACACAGAGAGACGGACGGCGTGATATACACCGTACGCGTGTAATCAACCCGTTTACGTGTGGAGGCGTTCGGCGTCGCGCTATCAGCTTCGGGCACTCTTTTGATAGCGTGCACCAGTGTGTGTGGGCGTGTATGTGCGTGCGTGCGTGTCAAAGCTTTACCCGCAAAGCACAAGACGTCTGGAGAAAGAACCTGTGTACGGCTTAATACTATACGGCAAACGGCGCAAATAACAACCCCGCAGTTTCAAGATGATGATGGTAAGTAAATGTCATAGTAGTGGTATAGTGTTTGATTTTTTTTCTTCGTATTTTACCTTTATTTTATTAAGTTAAATGTTTATTATATTCTACTGTAAGCTAAAAACCTATCGTACCCGGGGGCAAAACTACTCGACTGTTATCATTATTTCAATTTGCTGTCAAATTACTGCGCCATTTAAGTAGAAGTTCAGAAAGCTGTCAAACAATAATAAGTCAAAACATAGACGTAGAGGCACAAGTGCACGTGCCATGCAAACAAATGAGCAAAACATTTGCTACTAACGACACGCAATGCCGAATCTGTCAAATTGGTTTGTCAAATAATGCACAACAAAAGCTAAACAAATATTCATCTAAAATCGTGGATTTCCGGATGAAACCTATCAAAACATGCCGGGGAAAGTGGGGGGTCCGGAAACGAAAGTAAATGTCTCATACGTAAGGAAAGTAATTATTTCTTACTTAAAATGATACAAATTACCCGTCTACTACACATTTTCTTATTGGCGAATGACGTTTGTCCTGCAAATAATTGTGTTGTCTTAGATTTTCTTAAATAACATGAAAAAAGAAACAAACTTCGTTATTTACATTTTCCAAAATGTCATTGGGTCTCCTTTGAAACATTATTTCTTGGTTAATTGTGCTTTGTTTTTTTATATATTACTATTACCCAACTAAAAGATAATTTGTCAAATTTTAACCAACCGTCAAACGTTACATTTTCATTCCTCCTCTTCCACGTTCCGTCGTCACTCCCATCACTAATTTAATCGAGGAAAATCCGGAATAGTAGTGTTCCTACTGGAAACAGTAGCAAAGCGCGTTTCAGAAGGCAGGAACGAAGTATTGCGGGTTGAAGGGAAAACATCCCAATCGAAGAAAACGAAGCTCGTAACGTTTTGGGGGAATATGTTTATACCCTCGAGAATGGAATTATGGAAGACTGCGTGACAGGGATAGCGAGAAAGCGACAGCTAAAACGAGGCAGCAAAAAAAAAGGTATCAAAGAGCGACAGAGAGTGGGAAGGAGAAAGCATCATTCCATCTCGTGTACTCGTGAAGGTGAAGGACTTGCCGCACACGAGGAAAAGTGGTATAGCATTCTTCTTCATCGGTCATCGGTCCGGCATAGCTCACCCTTAACCACCCGCCACACTAAAAACAAAATAAAAAAAAAGTACACGAACCTTACTAGAGCCAAGGAAAAGCCATCTTCCTATATTTCCCATCATCTTCCACCTAGCACACACACACACACTTTCTCTTTCCTTTCCACATCTGGTCTATGCTACAGTTATTGTTTTGTAAGATTAAGTGTTAAGCAAACGGAAATGGAAACGGAAACGAACGAGAAGAAGGCGCATGTTAGTATGCGTTCTCCCTCCCCACCTCCCCCTGTAGTCGCCTCGATGCCCAATCCGCTGTGTCTCGGGGATTACTGCTTGCCGGGGAGCGTCGAATGGGCGGCGGTTGTCCTTTCAGCAAAATGTTGCTGTTTTTTTTGTACATATATAAATACGTGCAGTCGTGTGCGTGTCCACCGTAGCGCGAAGAAGGTACACTGTTTGCAATCCTTGCACTTACCGTCTCTGTTTGTCTTGCACAATTTTAGCCGGAAGAGAGCGCTGGAGGGGGAGGGGGGGGTATGAACAAGTGAAGTGGGTGGAAGGCCGTTATCCTTTGCGGTTAACGATGGTTTCTGTGTGCTTTGTTTTGCCGCCACCGTAAAGTAGCAAATGGTGTTTTATTTTTTATGCTGTTCGCTCTCTCTCCCCCTCTCGCTCGCGCTCTTTATTTCTCTCTCCATCTGTCTTTCTCCCATTTACACACACACACACACACAGAAACAGTTTTGCTCATTCCTTTCCAAAGTGCGTGTTCTTTTGTTATCCTTTTTGTCAAACCGAGGAGGAATCATACGGGGTCGCGCTTACTGCTTTCACTTTCTTACTACAGAGTTTTGTGCGAGGGTGGCAAAAAGGGTGCGCTTTACGGGCAACATTCACTGCCTGTTATGTCTGTCGTTTTCCTTGCGACAGCTTGTATGCGCCCATGTGTGTGTGTGTATGTATGTAATAGATGAGGTAGTATCCTTTCTCATAAGTATTCTTGCAAAGAGAACCCAACAACACCAGAAGTCGTCTTCTTCGCAAAGATTCTTAGCAAGAAGAGACTGCTGTTCATTTCATCCCCTTAACATCACCCATAATCTGCGTCCCTTAGCAAGGACATTCGATCAAGTTTAAGGGAGAGCCTCTAAATTTCACTAAGCTTTGCTTCGTTGTGTTAGTGCCGTTGTTGTACGGTAGAGAAATGTCCATTCCTTGGGATTCCTTATTCATCTACCATCATCCTACAACGCCACCCCACCCTTTCGACCATCCTTCGATGGTCGTTGGTGGTACACAAGGGTAGACATCTTGCCTGAAACAGGTCCATCCGGTACGGGTGGGTTTTACTGGAATTGTTTGTCGCACGCAAACTAGACCAAGAGTACAAGAGCGCATAGTAGCAAGGCTCGGCAACGGTACATAGTTCCGTTTCGCCAGTTTATGTCCAGGGTGCGTCGCTTTATGTTTAGTACATAGGCTCGTGGACCGTGAACCTTTTTTGCGTTGTACCATGGAATTCATCTCTCGCAACCGTCCATCTGTAGCCATTTTGTAGCTCCAGAGTTCATAAGCGCAGGAAGGCAAAGCACACATACCGTCGTACAGACTTGCGTGTACGGAAGAATCTTACATTAAGAGGGGAGCAAGAGTACTCAAAAATATTAAACAAGATGCCTTACTAAGAATAAGAAAATAAAGTCACAACTTCAACATTTACATCCCTAAAACGCTAATCATGCAAATTTGAACATTATCGAAGATACATCTTAATGGCTAACAAGATACAACTTATATTGACACCTGTCAATGATTGACTTGAAAGGTGTGACTAGTTCAACTCAACGCTGATGGATATTTCAAAGTTTCCCATCTTGCTAAAAACTCGTTATAAACCATCGAGACATTGATTTTGGTGACAGCACACAGAGAATACTCAGATATTTTCACGAATACTACTTAGTTATGATTACTGCTGTTTGTTCAACAAGTAATATGTAATCGTATTCCCTAGCACAAGTGTGCAATGTTAAGACATAGTACAAAACTAAAGTCTCTAGTTACAGGTTCTTGCTACACTTACACCATTTTGTATGTGTACATGCATTAGTTGCTAGGCGACTTCAATATTTCTGAGCAACACACTAGCCGTGCTTTGTAGACGTGATGTGGGTGGATGGCGGTATACGTATGTGTGTTTGTCCAAGAAATAAATTTGCTGACCGGAACATCCTTTTACCCGATCGGTGGTTTTGTGAGCAGTACCTACAGAAGATGGAGTGTATATATGAAACAGTATGACTAATGTGCTTCCCTGTCTTGATGTTTTTATTGTTGTTGTTGTCAAAGTCAACTTCTCTATTCCTCCCAAGACCATCGCCCATCTTGGGGCGCAAGTAATGAACGATACGCGGCTATTCTATATGCGTTAGTAATTTACACCTTCAACACCTCCTACAATCTACAACGATCTCCTGCCCTAGTGTTCTGGCACTCTGGCAGTGGGGGGTGGGGGATATGCAGATTAAAGTGAATAGTCAGCAATGGAATGGTTTGTTTTAGACATGCCCTCATGTGTTAGCCTGTGTGTTACAGGTTTAAGAGAATTCACACCTTTCTCGCCGTACGGAAGAAGGTGTCTCAGTCGGGAACTACCAACACCCTCACCACGCATATCCTGACCCTTTGTTCTGAAGATGCGCAGTGTGTACGCTAAAGATGGGCAGCATTTCTTCGGATTTTACATGTTGTCTCCGAAGGCTTTAAGGAAGGTGGGTTTAAACGAGCACCAGATGTGCTGGTGGCAAATATTTTGTTTGTCATAGTTTACTATGAGTCAAATGTTTTAAATAATAGTGTTATAGAATGAGGTGTAAGGTGCGAATATTGAAATATGGCTTAAAAACCTATAATATGCGTTGTCACACGATACGAATCATCGGCTGGTGAACATCGTGCACACTAGTACAAAGTTTTATAAAAAAAATCTGTCCTCTTAACTGTATAGTCCAACAATAACTATCCAAGGACCCAGTTTAAACGAGAATCAATACACAACCTGGGGTGTATTCAATCGAACGTCTAAGTATAGTATATGGATCTTCCCCAAGGAGTTTTATACAATTACCTAAAAGAAGAACATCCGAACAAACCCTTTGGTATAACCCCAAAAATCACGACACCTAACGCTCACTTCACTTGTGCGTCGTTGCGATTGCGGTTTTTGTTCGTTCTAGCGACGAGGCCCGGCAATGTCGCCTGATGATGGAAGCACGTACGAAATGGTAGTAGTGTGTGGTGTTCTATGTGCCCTCTGTGCGCACATCTCTTAAGTCAAACGGCGGCCGGTTTTTGGTACGCTTTGTACGAAGCATTATTTCGTACCTTACACACGGCGTAGTATGCGTGCCGGAGTGATAGGAGGATTTTTTTTGTTAGGTGCGTGAACAGAATGGGACTGATGCGCAGTTTAGGCCGTGTACATATAGGTGATCATTCGAACAAATACAAACACAGAAAGAGAGACCGAGTGAAGGGTGGAAAGAGAGACTAAAGACCGTATAGGATAGCTCATACATCTCTCGTACCAGTAAACCGGTAATGTCACCTTATCTGGATCTTTCATTTTCGCCTGCGCAAATGGCAATAGCTTGTGTGGATGCAATGCAATAGAACACCGGATTGGTTCGCGGATATCAATCGCCGCTACGTCTATAAATGCAAATACCTAGTCTGACAAACACTCCATCATTAAAATATCTACACCAATGTCTTCCACAGGATGACAGCGAATTGATCGATAAATTTCGTTTACTTAAGCTCAGAAGAAAGAAAAAACTATGACTCACAAAAGAGTCATTCATATGAATCTTCAATGAAGAGTCATTCAAATCATGATCCGAATCATATCATAGGGGGTAGTGGATATTGCTTTCTAACATCTTTTTCCTCTGGTTAGTCGGGATAAGCCCAGAAACTGTTAGGATTCATGATTCAATCAGAATTCATGAAACTTCAGAATAGAGATTCAGAATCATTCACTCAGTTCAAAGATTTATTCAGATTCATGAATCTGAATCAGATTCACCCAACACTATGAATCACTTCTGTCACTTCTGTCCCGTCTAATTGCCATCTTTAGAGAACGTATCTGTGAATGCAATAAAAGTGTACACATCTGAAGTCTCATTGTTTTCCATTTAATCTTCTAATCGCTCCAATAGTTTCACTCTGCATCATCTGATTTCCAGTGTAGTGTGCATTGTTCGTTTTATTTATCTTTTTTTTGCATATTAGGGAGAACATAACGGTGTCACGCAACATAAAATGAGCAGTGTATCATCATCATCATGCTTGCAACATGGTTTATTTGTATTTTTTTTTAATTAATTTGCGAAATGGTGATGTAGTAGGGATTTGCACACACGTTAAAAAAATATTTTTAATAACTTTCATTTCTTCCCTTTTTTTTGTGACACTAAAACCTCTAGAGATGTTATTAGTCTACCATTTCTGACTTTCCTTGACTTTAAATTTCGCATAGCGAAATAGTCGCACAGTCCTCCGTATGGCGATCCTCGGTTGGGATTTGATATCCGGACCTATCTTGTAGAGTCCTAACTGTCACTCAGTCAATAGATAACGCAATACTGAGCCTCTCATGCTATCACACAATTTAAAAAAAGTAAACAAATCTTTCAAAATGCAATAAATTTCCAGATTCGTGTACTTGTTTATTGCCTGAGATTTTCTTCTTGTCTGGCACATAGAGAACACCCAGCAAACTGGATAACAATTCAACCACGTGCACTGGCCGCTGCACGTTTGCTGCACTCCAATGCTGCTCTCTAATGTTTCATCCCGCGCTTCCTGCCCGCCCATTCCATCCCTCCACCCGTCTTCGCTGTAGTTCTCATTTTTTCTTCCATTTTTTTTGTGCTGCACACAGAAATAAACATTCTCCGCGCGATGGTGGTAAAACGCGGCATTTTGCGCGCGCGTTTTTTATTCTCTCTCCTTCTGTTGTGTTTTGTTTGCGTTGCTGTGTTCTTATGCTGTCAGCGTAGACAAGCTTCCTACCTTCACTGTAGTCCCACATATATCTTGTGGTTTTGGCAAAGCGCGGGTGTGGGTGGTAAAAATATAACCCCAAAACGAAGGAATGAATAATGTACCACCGTCACATTTGTGCTGGCTGGCTAAATTTGCATCGTAAGCAAAGGAGATGTGCGAGTTTTTGTGGTAAAGTTTTTGGCGGGAAAAATCTGCCCCATCAGCAATGCACAAAGCCAGCGCTTTCTGGAGGTACCAGATGCAGTTGTTGGCGCTACTTCTCAAGGAATTCTTTTGTGTTTATGATCCTTCATTTTGTTTTCATTGTTATTTACAGAACGGTCAGATCGTTTTCGCTTCCATTACAATTAGTCACTATTAGAATATGGGAATTATTTGTCCTGAGTCAGTCAGAACATTCAAAATGGTTGCCTAACGATGTAAAATATGTCCCCTAATTGCGTGACCTTTACTGCAAAGGTACCCAACCAGCACGTTGTTTAAAACTTTGTACCAAATTGTACAAAATGGAGCTCTCTTTCTCGCTCTCGCTCTCTCTTTCTCACTCTCTCTCTATTTCTCTGTCTCTCTCTCTCTGTCTCGCTTGGTTAATACCACTTGCTTTAGTTTTTCAGGTGTGCGTTAAGATACAACGGCCGTTTTCGGTAAATGGTGCGGCACACACAAGCACGACGCTCCTTCGTAGCGACAATATCGATTGATTATCGCCTACCCCATCTGTCTCTCTGTGCTATATCGCTCAACAAAAAAAAAAAACACACACACAATGTATGCGTCCGCGAACTCTCTCATGTCATGGTTGTAGCGGGAGACCCTTTTAATATACGGGCGCGTGACGTCAGGCCGGACAGTGGAGAACGGAATGTTCCATGTGAAATCAGAAGAACTCCCAACACACGCTCATACAAGAGATGAAGTGAGGAGAACGATGGTAGCGGAGGAGAAGATGTGCAGACTAACCAATAATCAAACTGATCAGGCAATCGATTTTTGGACGGCGCGCACATACGCACACACACACACACACGAATCATATTCTACACCCTAGACCACCGATCCACATGGAAGCGGATACTATCTTCTTCTCTATGGTACCGGAACGATACCATCCAGAAACGAGTGAGACGAGATCAATCCGGGTATACCATCTCACTCACATTTCGGACAACAAGATTATACAGCACTTTTGGAGAACGCTTTATTTGCAAAGGTATTCCCTTATGTATACCTTACCTGCTCCAGCGTACGAAGATGACAGTAGCATTGGCTGTGCTCTGCACCCCCCCCCCCCCCCCAATCCTACCGTTGTGCAATAGTGGCCCCTCCGCTAGGTGTCTCCCTAGAGCGGGACGAAGGAGCAAATGCTGAGCGGGGCATTCTTTTTGGTGCATTAATTATTGGACGCGCTCGCATGCGCGCCAAGAACAAGACATCCCCCACACCACACTGCGTGCATATCATCCCTGGCTGGGTCTATAAAGGGCAACGGCTTCACAAACAGAAACCTGTATCAGTGGGGGTGTTAAACACACACACACTGCGAACTAGCCCTGTGGTTGAGCGCGCGCATTCGGCGTTAACATCCGTCTTTGTTCAGATATGGGAAAAAAGCCAAGTAACAATTTACCTCATCATGTAATACACTCAATTAATGTATTAAATAATTTTATCAAAACAAAAACAAACAAACAACCCGGATTTAAATTGCGACTAGAACTAGTATGAAGAGCAGCAGTACAAGTCAAAGTACACCGGAATTCCCCAACAAAGTCCCGACATGCGAAAGCTTTGCAGCATCCCGTGAAAGCTTTCGAATGTGTGCAAGCTTTCATGCGCGTACTGTCACGGGTATCAGAATAGCGGGATTTTGACGTCGTATTACAGATTACTTCCATACCACTAACAATCTACAAACAAAAAGAAAAGAAGGATACGCAAAATAACTAACAGATTCCGATTTTCTCAATGATCGGAGGCACTAACGCACGCGTCTAAACAGGACAATCGTCTGAAAGCTTTATTGCTAAAGCTTTCTCCTTTGTACGCAAAGTTCGTTCGCATCCCGCATGGAAAGCTTTGTTGTTGAAAAGCTTTACGCTACACGCACTAAAAAAACAAATGGCGGCTTTGGAAAAGCACACAGCATAGAAGTCTTTTCCGTTGACAGTTTGCCCTTTTTTCTTTTGGATGGGATTTATAAAAGGATATTTTTATTGTGATTTTGTGCTTTTCTAGTAACATTATCAATCTCTCGAACTGCAGTGAATTGCATAAGAAATTCATTTATTTGTTTCTAATAATAGCACAAAAACGCAAGTTAGCCGCAAAGGACAGCTTTTGGAGGTTGGGTTTTTAATGATTGCTTTACTTTGTTGTGTTTCTTCTGCCATTAAGGCTTACCCTTATACTGATACGTAAGCAATTTCGGTTGTGTATATTCCGGTTTTGTGGTAAACGATTTTGATACATTCTCCCCTTCTGGCGAACGGTTTCGTTTATAGCAAAAATGAAAAAAGTCGAAAAAAAAATATCCTCAACCCAACATCCCTCATTCCAGCGCCCTGCTGTGTTTGTTTGGCCGTTCAAGGGTATAAGGCCCCATGTTACAAACTTCAAGGTTTTTACCCTCCGTTTGTGTGTTCCATTCTTTTCTTTTCCCGTTTTTTGTTGTTCTTCTTCCCCTGCTTTGTGCGCTGTTTGGATGTCTGTTTTTTAATTTCTTTTCTCTCTTCTTTGTTACTTCTACTTTATCCGCGCTCCTTTCCGTCAACGTTCCTGAATTTTATTGTTTTATTATATGACTAGACTTTTTATTTTTCCTCTTCTTCTGCAGTCATTCTTGTGCACCCGGCTTCCGCACACCCAGTTCCCCTTTTTGGGTACACAGACGCACCCCAGGTCTGGTGTTTTTTTTGTTCATTCTTCTTCGCACGCTCCGTATTTTTCTCCATGTCTCCATACAAACGGCGTCGTTTTGGTGGTTGCTCGTGTTTCCCGTCTTCTACCGCTTCGTAGAAACAAAAGCAAAATGTTTTTAAAATTAAAATAAAACAACAGCAAAAAAACCCTCTTCGATGCCGTTTGCTTTTTTTTTATGTACGATTTGCAGTCAAACCTTTTATTACGCACGTTGTATGTATGTGTCCTGTATGTGCGAGTTTGTATCCAAATGTAAATTCACATTTTACTTGTTTTGTTCTCAGAACGGTCGGTTCAATTTTGCTGACATGGCTCCTTTAAAAAAAACATATGATGCCTTAAAGTTATATGGAAAGCAAAAGAAAGGAAATAAAAAAAACACACATTCTCACGCTGTCAGTGCCGTGGAGCGGGAACGCTTTAGAATCTTTTGCTTGATAGAAAATCATTCACAAACTACGAAAAACCCGGCTTCTTCTCCTGCCGCCCACGAAACTGCCGGGGTGTTTTGTGCGCTGCATCGGTATTTCTTACCGCAAAAGGCGCAAACGTCCACGTGGAGTGGTTTGAAAAATTCGTTTCTTTTCCATCGATGATACGCGCAAGGTTTAGGTGCGTCGGTTTAATATCTATTCGCTTCTTCTTTTTGGAGAGGGGAGGAGGGGGGGAGGAGGAGCGGACGGTATGAGCCGAGTCGGTTAGGTCCAAACTTGGGCCAAGAATTGTATACTGCAAGCACAAGCATGATTTTAAAATTCCGTTCCGTTCCATTCCAGTACGAAGTAGTGATGGGTCATGCGATTCATTTGATGGTTCAACTCGGAGTCGGATGCAGGAGAATCGGAATCGACTCCGACTCGACTCACGGGATAGAGCCGACCGGTAAATACAGGGTGTTCGAGATAAATTTGACACCTGGCCTTTGGGTTTATATCTCAGGGTTGAGTTGACGTATCGAAATGATTGATATGTCATTCGATTGCTAAAAGTTGTGCGAACAAGTGTAAAAAATGTCTAGCTCCGTAAATATGTGGAACCCGTCCGAATTGTACAAGCGCGTAACGTGTGTTATGATGGTTCGTGCCGGCCATACGAATGCCGAAATTCGGAAGGCGGCGATGTGTTCGCTGAACACCGTAAAAACAATACGCGTACAGCTCGAGGAGTGTGCGAACAATAACACTATCCACGTCTTCACCAAACAGCATAGCAGGCGGTCGGATTGTGTGCGGACCGACGCGTTCCTGGCCGGATTGCAGCAGCGGGCGACGGCCGATCCCGGCGTCGGCATCCGGGCCCTGGCGCGAGACGTTGGCGTGGCCCCGAGCACCGTCAAGGTGGCGTTAAATGAGGACCTGCGGTACGCGTCGTACAAGCGACGTAGGGGACAGCTCATAACAGCAAAAACGCGCGAAAATCGGCTTGCCAACGCTAAGCGCTTGCTGAGCTGACTGAAGCAACCGGCGCAGCCAGGCACGTTGTGGTTCTTCTCTGACGAGAAAAACTTTTGTCAAGACCAGAAGCACAACGTGCAGAACAACCGCTGGCTCGCTTACTGTGCTGCTGATGTGCCCCGTGTGCCGCAGACGAAGTTTCCTCAGACGGTGATGGTGTTCGTGTGCGTNGGGCTAAATTTGACACCTGGCCTTTGGGTTTATATCTTAGGGTTGAGTTGACGTATCGAAATGATTGATATGTCATTCGATTGCTAAAAGTTGTGCGAACAAGTGTAAAAAATGTCTAGCTCCGTAAATATGTGGAACCCGTCCGAATTGTACAAGCGCGTAACGTGTGTTATGATGGTTCGTGCCGGCCATACGAATGCCGAAATTCGGAAGGCGGCGATGTGACCTGCTGGCCACCGTGGTGAAGCCGTGGATTGAGACGATGGCCAATGGGCGGCCGTACGTTTGACAGCAGGATTCTGCACCATGCCATACGGCCGTAAAAGCACGCCAATGGCTCACTGCCAATTTCGACCGATACACCAGCACCGACGTTTGGCCACCCAGCTCCCCTGACCTTAATCCTATGGATTACTTTGTGTGTGGCACAGTTGAGCGGGACACCAACAGGGCGTCCTGCAATACCAAAGCGGAGCTGGTGGCCAGAATAAAGGGCGTGTTTGCGGCCATCCCCAGAGACATGGTTATCCGGGCTTGCGCCCGGTTCCGGAAGCGGGTGCAGGCGGCCATCGACGCGGAGGGAGGGTACTTCGAATAAAAAATGCGGCAAACATGATAAGCTCAACTTTGTAGAAAATTTTTTTTTAATATTTAACATAAATTTGATAAAAATTCTTTTCCTATTCCCTCAGAAACTGTCAAATTTATCTCGAACACCCTGTATAAGTAGGTTCAGTAGTTCCGATCCGAACACGCTGCATCGAATGGTCGGAGTCACTTAGGGATGGCTCCGATCCGGTAGGTTCGGGTTGACTCGCCCATCTCTAGTACGAAGCTGTGTTTGTATTTTTTTTTGTTAATATTTTTCAAACAATCCCACCAATTCCTTATCAATCATAATGCATATAATAGCGAGATAAAATAATATTAAATATTAACTGTAAAAAAGTAATATGAATTGGTTGGCTCGCGAGAGTGTATAATTGCGAAGTCGCAATTCGAACGCAATTCGCACAAATACAGTCACACTCTTCCCTTCTTCAGAGCGCACGCATTCCCTATTTTTTCCCTTTGTTGGAGCTGTTGGAGCAAACACTGTGCATGTGTGTGTGTGCGTTTTGTATGTGTTGTGTGGAGCTCAGCGATCCGATCGATCAAGCTGAGTCGCGACGTCGACATGTTTGCTGGGACGAAAGAGTCGCTTATATGTGTTTGCCGTATGCGATAGCTCTGTACATTGCTCGGACCGTTTTGGTACGCCGCCTGTGTACTCAATGCCCTCTGGCACAGTATGAACAAAAAAAAAATGAAAGAGAGAGAGAGAGAAAATTTAAAAGAAATAGAAACTCGCTGGTCACAAGGGCTGTATCCCGCATCGCATCCCGATTCCGGAGACATGCTTCTTTTAGGCGAGAGCGGATAGTGAGAAGAATTCAATGCAGGGTTTTCCACCACAGCAACGACACGATTACATTTCTTATCAACTGTACCGAATATGCAGTACGGTGCACATCTTAACGAATGCTGAAAATAGCACATCTTCAGCGTTCGATCTGTTCGAAAGCAAGAAAACAAAAATCAATACCGGTGAACCCTGCATAAGGGTACGGTTTCAAAACACACACGCGCATTTATTCTACGACGCGAAAACGCCGCAGCAAAATGCGTTGCAAACGAAACGAGGAGGGAAAAAAACTATAATAAAAGGGTTTTCGTTCACGACTTTGTTCTCCCAGTACCGACGCCATTCTTCTTCTCGGTTTTTGGGAAAGTATCCCGAGGGACGCCGCGCGCGCCACGTAACAACCGAGCGTCGAAACGTAGTTGCGCATCAACCAGAGTGTTGCTCTCCCATTCTAACGCCCTGCACTTTACGCGCTTCGCTTTCCCATTCTTTCAGTGCGCAATGTACCGCGACTTCAACCGGTTTTTTTTTTATTTTATTTTGTCGTGTCCGCTGCTTCCTTCCTATCGCGCAGGCCACCGACCCATCGGTTCAGCTATTCTTGTTTTTCGTTTTGGGCCACAACTTTCTATAGAAAAGAAGGAACCCGTTCTTCATCGCGCACACACACATACACACGTACACACAAACACAATGCAGTGAGTACATACACAAGGGTAGTGGAAAACGATCCCCTATTTTCATTGGCAAACAGGCAACAGCAGCAAGCAACAGCAACTAGGGACAGTTGGAACGAGGGAGAGATAGGGATCGTGAGAGTGAGAGTGATGGGAGAGCTCAGAAGGCTAATCGACAGTGAAGAAACCGAAGAAAACCCCTGCAAAAGAACCGGGATAAAGCAGTAACAAAAAAAAGAAGAAGAGATATGAAACCTTCGGATGGTGTGTTAGGGTGCGGTACCACGAAGGAAATGGGATACAGAACAGTGCCCATCATCAGCGTGGCACAGGGAGCAAGAGCAGGAAAGCAGGAAGGTGTTACGCGAGAATATGGCCATAGCGAGGGCTATAAATTATGAGCAGGCAGCCCCTGGTTGCAGCCTGGGTGTTGCCTATATACCCTATACCACCTTTCCCTCCTGCCGTTGGCCGTACGTTTTATTTTATAAATTTCTACCTGACAGAAATATATTCCACCTTTCTTTTGTACTCGCCAGCCAGCTTCATGCTCCCTTGCTTTGTAAGCAGCGTTACTGTTCTTATGGTGCTGTTAGCGGTAGGATAAACGTTAACCTCACATGCACGTATGGCGATGTACCCGGTGAGAGAACATTTTATCGTAGAATATGGGTATTTTGTTTACGACCGCCCGGTCTACCGCTAACTAGGTAAAAAGGGCATCCGATAACTTTCAAATGCACATGATGTTGTTGCACAATGCTGATTATTCTCCGAGCACGGGAAACATCACGGTTGGAGACGAGGTTCTATCAGCGATTTTTTTCTGTGTTCACCGAGGCGATTTCAATTTTTACTTTGGTGGATTATTGTAACTACATTACTAGAAGTGTCATTTCTCTGCGGCACGCATAAACAAATAATCCGATTAATAAGTAATCGCGCATAGCAGGCGTATAACAAGTAGCAACTATTTAACGATTTGTTGCAATACTGTTCTGTCGTGAACAGTTTGATTTTGTTTTAGTGACAAATTTTAAAACTAACAATCAATTTGACAGCTGTCAAATGTGACAGTACAGTCCTTGAAATATCCTAGTTAATGGTAATTTTCACCAAAATAGTCTTTACTAATCCAACACTAAACTATCTTAAGATAGCTAAGGTATAGTTGAGTGTAGCAATAAACAAGAAAATATTGAAAAAATTTCTAACAAAAACCCTCTAAGGGTGATCGTATCATGAGCACTTGTTTTCCAATTCCGATCGATGGTCGTATACATAAATAAAGAAAAAAAAACACAAAAATGAATGCGTCAGCGTGTTTTATACCAAGCTACCGCTTCTCACACACAGCTATACCCAGAAGCTTCGTAAGAATGTATTTTTTTTTTATTGGATTAGCCACAAAAGTTATAGGAAACATTGGGCCCAAGAACACATGGTTGCGCGTGTTGGATCCTGTGTTTTGGCTCACTGTGTGTGGGTGTGTGTACGGTGATGTGGAGATACACATCTGCCTGTGTGTTTACCCTCCCTCCCTTCCATCCCATATACTGCGCAGTTTTGGCACGGTCGAATGTGGCTGACTTGGCGAGGCGGGTAGGTTCGCTGGGTGGGTGGTGGTAGCATTCGCATGATGTTGCCAAGTCTCTATGTGGCGAGCATGCGCGTGCGCTCGCATTCGTTTCCTCCTCAAAACACAATGTTCGATCGATGCTCAGAAAGGTGGTACAAAACGCCATGCTCTAAAGCATTTTTGTGGCAACACAGTACATGCTGCTGCTACTTATTACACAAACACACATACACGCCGGTCACATAGATGCGTTCGATGGGTAACGACGGGAATGGACAGGACAACCGTTTGTGTATGTGTGTGTGTATATATATGTATATATGGAAGATGGTGTACTATGTACAACACATGCGTGGGAACTAGCATCTACCAGCGCTGCTGGAAAGGGCTCATGAAATAAAAGAAAAAGAAAAAAAAGACAAGCGGCATAATATATGTGTGTGCGTGTGTGTGTATGTCAGTCCCTTCTGCGTTCCAAAATGGTCCACCGGGTGGTGTGTGGTCACACACATCTCGTGAGTTCTCAGTAATGCAATGTTAAATGAGTTGCCCCTCCCTTTCACTGTGCTATCCCCCCCCTTCTGCCTTCCACCATATGATGCCATAAATGGCGAAATTTTTATCGCCTTTTGCTGTGTATTGTAGCAGAAGAACGGGTAAGCTAATAAATTGGGGCAGGTTTTGTTTTTTCCCTTCGTCTTCTTCTTCTTCTTCTTCACGCAACTTTTGCGTGACTCGGCACAGAATCAAACGATAATATTTTTATTATATGTATGCACCTAGCAAAGAGTGTCGTGGCCCATCCTAGCATATGATGTTTGCCGGAGATGAATATATGCATAATATTTGGTGCGTTTCCTTATAAATTGGTGTGATTGTGTGTTCTTCTTCTTCCATCTGTTCCAGCATATAGCCTCTCACTAGCGGGTAAGGCTCACGTGCGCTTACGCAGCTAATTGCATTGAAGGAAAGAGAGATCACGTAGGAAAATTTCCCTTTCTTATCATTCGCCGCAATATTGATTCCGTCTGGCACAGCCTCAGTCTCTGACGACCGTGCGCGTCACCGCCGTATTACGAATCGTGTGCTTGCACCACGCGTGCATTTTCGCTCATATTTATGTCGCCAAAAACATGCACAAAAAAAGACAGAAGAAGCAGAAAACAGCATGTTGCACCCTCACATTTCATCACACTGTTTTCCCTTTAACCTTTGATCTAACGCCGGTGTTGATGTTTGGGAATTGGTTCGAATGCTCATTCCAGCACTCATTGCTGCATGTACAGTCGGGCGCCGATTATCCGGGTACCTTTTATCCGGCTGTCCCATTATCCGTGCAGCTCGAAAATGACAGTTCCGAAGGAGAATTGACATATGAAATACTAAACCGATGATGGCAAGAAATAAAAGCTTCAATACGGAATGATATAATTTGCTCTAATTTGAAAAAAAAAGAACAGATTTATTTTGCAAAGTGTAAATAAGGAAATTAACATCTAGCTTTATAAAATTTCAAACTATACACTAATATTTATCAATAAAAAGAGTTGTGCCTATTATCCGTGGTATTCGCTTATCCGGCAGGGGCCGAGTCCCGATGAGCACGGATAATCGACGTTCCACTGTATTTTTTTGTTTTGTTTTTGGTGCTGTGCTTGCTAGTAAGAGTCATGCTTTCGATAACATCTGTCAAATTATGTATATCTATTGTTTCGTTGCTAAGCATCTCTTATGTTCGTTTTTTGTTATATATTATTTTATCGCGGCTCTAGTAAGTCCTGCACCGCACCAAAAAAAAACCACACACACACAAACATTTGTAAGAGAAAGCGAGTGAAGAGAGCGGGAGAGAAAGAGAGAGAGAATGAGCATGCTGGTCCATGTGCATTTTACAGATAAGATTATGCGTATACCTGGATGCGCGTGTATATGTTTGACGTGTTGGGAATGAATCAAATTGTACACTCTGCCTGCTCAACGTGGTAATTGGAAGGGCTAGAAAATTGATGAAGGCCCCCCGGTTTATTTCTTTCTTTTTCGCATTCGTGCGGAAACCGGTCGATTTTGCCGGTTTGTTTGCCTGGCGTCCCTGTTTGTCCCATTGATGTGTTCGAACGTTCAATAAACGTTCCAAACACGCGTACTGCTGGGCGGGCGGCGTTGCTCTTTAGGATGCTGCGCGGCTGCCTATTGTTGCTTTTGCACCGAGCCATTGTATTGGTAAAATTAGCTGCTGACAGAGATTTTGTATATTAATTTGTGTTTGACATAAAACCATACGTGTTTCTTCCTGGGGCATTAATTAGTTTTTAACGCAATGAAAATGTTTTGGTAAACACATTCTTTTACTCTCGCACTGGGTAGAGCGTCAGATCATGCGTGTACGCGTAGTAGGCCAGGAATGCGTTACAGACATTCCAAAATTTACATTAAAATATTTATTTAATTATAAAAACATTAAAAAAAATATTTTGTTGCACCCTGTTAATTTGTATATTTTTTGCTTTTCTTTTTCAAGTATTAAACAAATAATAAAAAAACTTTTTTTTTATCCGAAAAATAAATGAATTCAAATTTATCCGTCAAATAATGGTATATCCGAAATATTTGTTTATTTTTACTATCTCGTTATCTTGTTCTATTATCATTTCGTTACACGTTTTATACTGTCCATATGTTTTATATTTTTAATCTTAATTGCTGTATTTATGTGTCTTTCCTTTTTTACTTTTGTGATTTGATTAAACTTGCTTATTTTTTTTCGTTATTTTAATATTTACTGTTGTTGCAAATATGTGTATTATTAGCTTGTTGAACATATTAAGGCACCTGGTACAGCTTCATCGCCAATTGAATGTGTTTTGGGGCGTTTATACTATCGATTGTATACTTAGCTTATGAGCTTTTATCCGGTAATGTTTGCACTATGTGGTACTAGGTGTTCGCCAACAATGACGCTCTATTGTTATTGTTTGTTTTCCTGTATAACAGCAAATGAGCTTCACCGATTGTACGGAAATGTGACAAAAAATATGCATCAAATGTTTCTATTCCTCTCTTTTTTACTCTTATCATTGTTTTCTTGCCGGTGGTTCGGGAATTTCTAGCCCTGGATCGATATGTTGAAGGCAGAATGCTAGGTCTTCTGTAGATTTTTTCTTCGCACCACCAAACAAAGCTCTTTCTGCCTTTAGAAAACCCGCCGTGAGATTCTCTCTCTCTCGCTCTCGTAGTATTTCACTGTATTCGGTGTTAGCAATCTAATGTTGGAGATTAGCACAACTCCCGTAGAATTTTTTTCATGTTTTTACTCCAAGAGTTTTTACCTTTTCATACTCTTTTTCATCAGAGGTCAAAGGTTTTTCTTCAGCTTATGCTCTCGTTCTCTTCGTGTGGCAAAGGCGAATGACGCATTCTTGTAATGCTCAAATAAGGCAAAAAACAAATTGTTCGAAAAAATTATGTATTAGAGAGAGAGAGCGCATAGAAGATGGATCATTCGCAAAGCTACCTCAGCCTCAGCCATGCCAGCACATATTGCAATTTTTCGGCAAGCTTGCTAAAGATTTGACCTTCCGCTCGTGTACCAAAAAGCTGCCAACAGGATCTTTTCTGTTTTTGGCTAAGAGAATGTTTTCCATTGGAGCAAATGGGAAAAGTCTGCTAAGGTAGAGTATCCTTTTCCATTGCTTTTTTTTTGCACCCATTTTGTTCGAAGCCATGCGTTTGCGCGCGCGTATGTGTGTTTGTGTGTGTGTGTGTGTGAGAGAGAGGTTTTAAAAGTATTGGAGCATAATATACGGGCGTGTGCACATTGTGTTGTCTGCCGGGTGTATTAGTATACGCCTCCCGTTACGCCTTAGTACCTTCCTTCCCCCCCCCCCTCCCACCTCCTTTGGTAAAACTAGCGCGTGGATCAAAAATGGGATGAACTGTGAGGGAAAAAGAGAAGACTGCCACTGCCACTGCGCGCTGTATAAGAGGAATGGAATGCGCGTTCATAAAGGAAAAAAAAATGAAGCGTGCTTTTGGCACCATTTCGTTTCAATTTTTCTTGTTTCATGAATGATTTCATTTTTAAGTTAAGTTGATTTTTTTTTTAATAGAAATTAGACAAATTGAACAGATTACGATGGTTGTCGCTGCTCCTGTAATTCTTGAGAGGGAAACCACAATTATTTGATTGAAATATTAACAACAAAAGAAATGACGCCAATCGGCGGGTGTTTGTGTGCGCCTGTATGTGCCGCTGGATGACGGCGCGTTGCTTTTTCGCAGGCAATTAAATTTTTCACACACACACACACACACGTACGCACGCAACAGAAACCGATGTGTGCATGTGTGTGTGTGCTGCTTGTTCTTTTTCCTTATTGTTACAGTGTGCGTGTGTATGTGTGTGCGTATATTGTGCATGAAATTCACACAGCGTGCGTGAAAGAGACAACACGACAAAAATGAGAAGCCAATTGGTGTGCGCCTTTAGCAGTTTGGGTTCGGAATTGTGTGTGTGTGTGTTTTTTTTTACTTCTTCCTTTCTGGTGAAGCAGAAACAAACAATCCATAAAATGCATACACAAGTCACCTAACACTGAAAGATTTTCCATAACTTTTTGCAACTCTTTATTGTGGTAACAGTTCATGTGGTTTGTTTAAAAAATGGAAGAAAAATTCACACACTCTTGCAAGCTACCACATTGACACATGCAGACACAATGCACGCACACATCTAGTAGAATAGAGCGAGTGAGAGTAGTTGCGCGTAGGGTACGCGGGCAATGTGGAGGGGGGAGTATAGCGGGCCCGAGGTAGGGTGGAATGGTGGTGGCAAAATAGCGCTGTCCCGGTCGCACCTCCGTGCGAACATATACGCGTAAGGTACAGTCGCTTTTTTCCTTGACCTCCGTCGAGCTGCACTGGTGAATGCTTACCGTATTTTCCTATTGTACGGTGAGTGGAGTGAACATACAAAGCAGCAAGCAGGCAGCGCAAGCAAGCAAAGCGTGCAAGGCACCAGACCCAGCAGTAGAAGCAAGCCCCCAGTGGCCTATGTGAGGCAATAGACAGAAGAGAAGAAAGGAAAAAAAACCCCGAGGCAAGCACAAGCAATCAAAAGCTTCCCAAAAGCACGAGGTGTGTGTTGTGTGTAGCGGCTTAAAACAGCTTCGCAGCGTTTTCTCGCTGCCCACCCTCAATCTTTCCGGACAGCAGCAAGTGCGTGTGACCTGAGTGTTGTAGACTCTGTGTGTGCGTGTGTGTATGGTTTTGGGGGAAGGAAAATAGAAGGATTGGGGATGTGTTCTGCATCTTCCCCCGCTAAAATTATAGCCCTTACGCCATGGTGCGCCATAATCTTAACCATCCTTTAAACTTCTCTAAAACCAATAAAAGGGTCGTCCAGTAACCTTTCCAGTTGTGGGGGTATGTGTGTACGCGGTATACAAATGCGTTGTGTGCGGTGTGATTGTTGCGGGGCCTTACCTTCGCCATCCAGTTGTCCAACATCCAAAAAACAATCGATATTTAATCCACCAAACCAGCAGCATTAAACAATTGTTCGAACATTTAAGAAACAAAAACAACATAAACTCAATTAAAAAAAAAAAGCTGTACAATCAACGCGTTGGCACACACCACCAAACAAACAAAAAAAGCGCCACTCATTTTAAACCTAAGAATAAAGGTACACGAATGGCTACGTGTGGCTGCGTCTGGCTGTGTGTGTGTTTAGAGACATTTTCGATAGAGCAACAAAACAAAATGCGCCGCGAGATGGAGCGAACAAAAGAAAAACAGAAAGAAGAAGAAAACAAAAAAAAGTCCATTCAAATCCTTTAATTTGATTTAATTTTTCTCAATATCCTCAAATGTCAAAAAAACACATAATCCATTATCAAGCACAAAACAAAACAAACCGGGGGGGAGTAGGTTGCACTATAAAACATTGACAAGAGGCAGTAGAAAATAGTGTTGGTAGAGTTGTGTGCGGCAGGTCATTGCGATGAACGTTGCCGAACGCAGCGCCGCCCCGCGCAAGAGCAACGTACTAAAAGTAAGTGACGTGCCAAAGTGAGAAAAAATCGCAAGCTGTTTCTTCTCGGCACTATCTTTGCTGCTGTAACGCACACACGCGCGCGCGCATATTGCTTCCGAAGTGCGTGTGCGCCGTGTATGTTTTTGCGTGCGATAGTATTGGTAGCTTAGCTTGATAATGGGCGCTGAGCGTACCTTATTCTTATTGGGCCGAATAACGCGCGGGACACCATGGTTTTAGATGGCTTAGTGCTACAGTGTGTGTCCAAATGTGAGACGCGATTAGTAGGTAACGCAAATTAGAGACAAAGCGCGAACTGCTCTTTTCACCAGATCATCTCATTGTTGTGAGTAACCGCATGGCGTTACTGTACACGCGATACCATTTAGCACTTTATTCGCCATAGCTTAAGCCGGTTTTGCTTAGCTACTACCGAAGCTTCAGAGGATGATCTTTAGAATTTAGAGAAGAAAAAACACTCATTTAGTGTATATATTCTTTCCTTTCTACATGCAAACAAAATGAAGGTATGAAAGCGAAATAAAATGGCCCAAATGAAGGCATGAAAGGCGATATAAATGCAATTATTTTAGTTATGCACACACATTGCTTGTTTCTAAAAGAATCAACTCAGTATGTGAGAGAAATCATAATGGTGATTTTCTCTTTAACCCTTATTTTATGTCAAAAATTGACGTGAAATGTCAAAATTGACGTTATTAGCAGGAACGTTTTATAGAGTAACGTCTTTATAGATTGTTTTTTTTTTGTTTGCAATAGTTTTTGGCTGAAGAAGAATATTATTGTTTTCTTTCAGTATTGTTTGTCTCAAATTTCGCATTGTGTGTGGGATAGTCGTACTCACTGAACATCATCATATGTACAGTTTGAAGTGTTGCAAATGCAAATCGCACATTTTGCAAACATGTTTTTCTCTCAAAATAAAAAGCTAGAGTTAGACACGGTTGCTTACCGGATGTCTCTTGCTTCGGTAAGAAAAACATTGTTTCCAATTGCTTTCAGTCGGAAATACACACAGCAGCTGCGGATTCCTCCAGACTTGACAGGATGAGATGAGAATAGCTTGTTTTTTTTTTGCTTTGCTTCTCGTTTCTCACGCTTGCGAGGTCACAGTGAGCAGGGTAACTCAGAGAGCTGGCAGATGAAAAGCCGTTTTAACTCCAATGATTGGCTCGCCACAGAGAGAGAGAGGCAGCTGTGTAACGCAGCGCAACATCAAACCGACTTGTGAGAAGAGCGAAAATTCGCTTGCATTCGTATTTCACACTCAAACTCACACGGGCGCGCGCGATAAATGAGATCATTTCTGCTTACGCGCGTGCTTGCGACCCATCCCTCAACCCCCCCCCCCCCTCCCCGCCCCTCGTACATGTACGCGCGAGAAGATGTAAGCAATGGCGCATCTCTATTGAATGCGCGTACTCTACGGCGTGTGCGTCAGCAGCAGCAGCAGCACAACACCGCGCGCGTCATGTGTATCGACCCAACTCACGCGCGATATCCCACCCGGGTTCGGGGTTTTTGCTCTCGCGCGATGCTTTTCTCACTCGGTGAGCGGTGAGTAAGCGTTTGGCTTCGTAACGTGCGAGCCCCATCTAGTGTGTGCGCGCCGTGTACACGGATGCCCTGTACAGCGACCGTCCATTGCCACAGTACAGTTGCTGGTCGACAGCGGGCAGAACAGCAAGCAGCAGTGTACGGCGTCTACTGTAAGCAGCTAGCGTTACCAGCATCACCAGTATCTCTTTCTCATTTGTTCTCACATCGGTTTGGTGGGGCAGCTGGTGCGCTCTCTCGCTTTGTCTCTGCTACCCCGGTAGCATATTTGGGCCGCTTGGGAATCGGTTTTTTTTTTAAAAGGACGTTTTAAGATCCCCCAACAAGAGAAGATTGTGTCTGTGTGTGCGTATGTGTGTGTGTGCATATATTAAGTGTGTGTGTGCTCCGCTGTGTATATACGCGTCTCAGGCCAATGGCGATCGATTTTATGTGAAAAAAATAAGTTTTTCTTTCACGATTTTCGATTCGTTTTCGATCACACAAGTAACAAAACAAAAAAAAACGAAAAAATATAGTTTCGAACAAATGGTAGCGTAGTTTGGTGCTACGTAGCAGTGTGTGTGTGTGCGTTGTGTAAAATCAGTGAGAAAACATCTCAATATAATCGATAGGCTACGGATGATTTGTTCATATAAAGAAGGAAGCACAAAGCACAGGACCGGAACTTAAAGAAAATCGAATAAAATGTGTGCAGAATAAGATTTACTTTTTGTTTCTGGATAGGGAATATAAGAAAGCACGCGGCCGAGATCGGCAGAGGACGGGGTATAAATGCTGCCACGGGAGAAGCAACTGCGTCGTCACGTCGCGTGAGAGCAGTCTGTAGTGTAGTTTCGTGTATATAAGCTATGTCGGCTATAGTGTGCCTTTTCTCGGGATGGTGTGAAAAAAGTCTTCTTACAAAAAAAAAAATCTATCAAACCCCCAAACCCTCTCCCCGGACCAGGAATGGAAAAAAAAGCACGAGGCAAAGTTGCACAATTTAAATGGCTAATATTGTGGTGTGCGCTGCCAATTGCTACTACTAAACTATAGCAACAGCTACTACTACTACTACTACTACCACCACCATACACGACCGCGTTGCGATGAGTTACTAAAAATGGAAGTGTACACCAGGCCGCGCCGCTACTACGGCTTCACTTCTATTCGTGCGTCTCGCTTGATGCCAAAAACGCCTTTCTCTCTTTTTTTTGTCAATCTTACCATCTCGTTCACTCACGTTTGCCCTTTCGCTCCGGGGGGATCACATTTGCGCCGGATTTTGTTCACTATCAACCGCTCAAAAAAAAAAAGAAACGAAGCAGCAGCACCACCACTACCAGCATCAGTGCCAGCAGCAGCGTTCCTCTATAGGGAGAATAAGTGTTATTACGTGAGTGCGTGCGAAAGAAAGATAGAAAGAGAGAGAGAGAGAGAGAGAGATCGGTGGCGCCTGTTCGCTTGGTAGCAGGAAAAATAGAAGAAAGTTTTTGAATTTTTAGAAAAAGAAATTCTACATTAACAAAAGGAAGAAACCATTCCCTGCGCCTATAAGTGTTTAATCAGGGAATGTGTTTTTTTGTTGTTGGGTTTTTAGTATCCGGTCAATCGAGAAAACGCACAATCAACCAATCATTAAAATAACACCACAATTCAAACAAAAGACCATCATCAGTAGCTGCAGCACAACCCAGCAAACACAAAAGCAGCAGCAGCAGCAACACCATCCATCGGAAAAAGCAAGCTCCTGGCTCCCCCCCCCCCCCCCCTTAATAAGAAACGGTTTAAGGGGGGAACGAGCTACAAAAGAGGAAAAATGGAACCGAAAATGAAAATCGTGCGTGTGGTGTGCGTGTGCTGTGTATGTGTGTGTTTGTGTGCGTAAGATAGTGCTGTACGACTCTCGCAAAGGAAAGCTTACAAGCAAAATAGCGTAGCAACAAAAAAATGGTTTGCAAAAGAAACATTAGAGTTGTTTAATACAAGAAACAAAAACTTTAAAGAGACAAACTTTAGGGCAACACCGAACACACACAAAACCCTGCATCCACCGAATGCCGGAAATGTGAGTGCGCGCCCCGTTGTGGATGTGTATGGGGTTTCGGTTGCGTACGTGTTATATTACCCTTTCTCGCTCTGTCGTCCATATTGCCAAACGTCCATTCCACACACCAAGGCTTTCGTGGGGGGTTTTCTCTCTTTCCGGTGCCCTGTCTCTTTCTATTTTTTTATATTTTACGCTATTATGTGTGTGAGTGCATTGTGTGCGCGCGTGTGTGTGTGTAAGTAGATAATTTTTCTTCCTGCGCGTACCGTTGTTTTTTTTTGTTTTTTGAAAATGGAAGTCGGAAGAAAAAACGTGGATATTTTATTAAATTGTGTTAAAATGTAGCTTTGCCTACACTTTAGACTTTTTCTCTGTGGTGCGTGCAGAGAAAAATAAAGTTTGTTTTTTTGTATAAAACAGATCCACCCCTGCCCTTTCTCCCTCTAAACTTGTAACCCAGTAGGTAACAGAAAGGAAATCAAGAATAAAACAGAATGGAGGATTCCATTAGTTCGTTGAACCTCTGCTCTGTGGAAGGCATCTATGGTGGATAAGCAAGTTAGAAAATTGTTTTGTTATATTATTTTTCGATAGATGAAAATGATTTGACATGGGAAAAACGCCTCACTATCGCTAAAACATCCTTTTTTCTTTTGACAAAAGGACATAAATTTGAATCCACTTAGAATGCAGAAACCTATCCATCGCATAGTTCTCGACCCGAAATGTGTGTTTTGTCGGTGAAAAAAACTAATGAAGCGCGCGCGCGTTCCGAAATAAAAACACATCTTTTAAGTGCCGCTGCACGCGTTGTTTGGTCGGTTGTGTGTTTTTTTTTGTCCTTGATCGTTTCCATAGTGAACGCTCACCGTGCGCCCCCAGTGAGAAACAGTATTCTCACTCACACGCCCGGCACTCACTCTCATCTCACGTACTGGCTGGGTTTCTGCATGGACAAACACGCGGTGGCAGTGTTGAGAGCGCGCACACTCACGCATTTCCCTACGATGAAATGTGCTCTTTTGTACGCTCATCTTCGTTTCGTTCGCTCACCGCGTGCTGCGTGCGCAATGGCGTCCCCTGTTGGTAGGGCCGCCATTTATATATATAATATTATCCTCGTTTGCACTGAAGGCTCACGGGATATATTGAAAAACTCAGGCCTAGAAGTTATTTTGTGTGTTTCGTTGGGGGTTTTCATTCTTTCATTGCTAAGATAGGACCTTCTTGCTTAAAATGATAGCGTATGTGCTATCTTTAGTTACGTGGTTTTTTTTTCATTCGTCTCTCCAGCTGGAAGGAAACGGGAAACATCAGAATGGAAGATTGAATTCCTTTTCACGTGATCTTTGCATGGCACTGAAATGAAATATGCTGTCACGGCGCAGGTTGTTTTGGTAATTTTTCGTGTAATAAATAGCAAACACGGTATAACAACTAGCCCAGAAACTGAATATCGCATATTTTGAGCGAAAAAGAGCACTTGAAGAAACATCACGAAGGAGCGTGAATACCATGCAAAATAGGACCATATTGGCGTCGTGTACTTTTGGTCTTGTGCTCTGGTATTATAGAAGTTTTAGAAGAATTGGAATATTTGTTCGCTTCGGCGAGAAACATGGAAAAAACGTGAGTTCTGATGTACCCCATACTTTTAGGGATAGTTTTCTTTTTCGGGGTAGTTAAACGGTGTAGCCCCCGCATCGTTTTAGAAGGGCGACGCCAAAGAAAACGCAGCTGCAGTTCGCGCGCGCTTTTTCGGCTGCTTACGCGTAATACACACGACTGTATTAACGCACCAACACATGACACACTCACATTCGATGCCGCCATGATGGTTAGCGCGCGCATTTCCCATCTCCTTCCCCACCAACCCCATCCGTGTGCGGTACGGGTTAATACGCCTTTTGCGGCATGTTATTTAGGAAAAGTTCGAGGAAATACTCAAAGAAATCTAATGCTAGTCGAAAGGTCCTTCTGTGGCAGGATATTATTTTCTAATATAAGTTAATAAAAGGATTTATTTTTTACACGTCCTATGTTGTGTACGTGACATAATTATACGCTTATGATTTGGTGTGTGTGTTTTTCAAAAACGAGGAAATAGAAAATCTTCTATAGACACCCTAGGGCCAACATGTGTGAGCGGTTAAAGGAACCAAATAATACTAAAAGGTTTTATATTGGTACGAACTAGATTATTGAAAAAGATGCAGAATGTAATAATCTCAAAACTTGCTTTAATTTAAATTAGTTTTATTGTCGTTTTTTTAACAACTTTCATTGGCTTACAGTACTGAACTTTTGGATCGATTTTTCACCGAACACCTCCATCGTGTTTCTTTTTTTTGTCCTTTTTTCAGTTGCCAGTTGGCTGTATGGCTCACAAATACACACGGCGAGAGCGTGTGTTCCCTTTATGTATATGTAGATGTTCAGTTGTTTGTGTGTGTTTGTTGCGCGTGAAAACGAGTGCGCCCGCGCGCGCGTGCTCGCGTTCCGGTACATGACGCACGCACACACACATCTACATAAATTCATACCAAACGCCTTCCGTTACGAGCTGCCATTGAGTGTGTGCGTGTCGGTTGCTTGCATTACGAGAGCGAGCGAGCACGATTAAAGTAGCGCTGTCTAGCTCGCACTGCTGCCATTTTGTGTTCGGTACGCGCGGTTATACACAGGCGTCCCCTGAACGGCGCGCATCCATTACCGTACAAAAGCACACGAACACTAGTTCGGTAAAAATGTGTTTTTTTTTTCAAATCTTTTTACTGATTTTTTTAATATGCACATATCGAATGTGTTGGAAAATGGTGAAGCGTGAAAAAAATGCAATAGTTCACTAAATGCATCTTTGCCCCCGGTCGCCAATATTAGAGCAACCCTTTAACCAGGTCTTGTAAACAATAAAAAGAAGCTGAACGTTATCATCTTCCGTTGCTCTCTTCTACCTTCCCCCCTCTTGTCAGAAAAGCACGCGCCTTAGCCGTGTTAGGGACAACATAAAATTCCTTTATGTTCACTCGATGTTGAATTACTTCATTTTTCTTTTCCATTTGTATGTGTATTATGAACACGTGTTACTATTTCTGTTATATTGATTGTTTTGCATATTTGTATAACTTGATGTATAACAAAAAAAGGATCTAAATGAATAAACGTGATAGAAGAGGAGAAGTAGACGTGTGGTTTCATCATGTTCTCATTCTCTTCACCTCACTCTTAAGATGCGTCCACCATTTTACTTGGAATGTGATGATGGTGTGCTGCTGCTGCTGCTGCGCACACACACACGCACCTGGTACCGACTTACTAAAGCACAGACACACACATACACACGCACGCACGCGTATGGCTGTTATTGTTGGTGGCAGGCATGGCGCCGGATCTCCGGATCTTAGGTTAAGCATCAGCTATTGGCCACTCTATCGCGGTCTTTGCCGTGCGATCACCGAAAGATTATTTTATATTTTTCTAATTATGTACAACAAAATTGTGCGTGTGTGTTTAAAATCATCAAAGGATTTGTTAGAATAACACAAACTTCACTATTTTGTTCGCGAAATTGCGAACAAGAACGCGGCAAAGCCAGAGCAAACATGAATGGGTTGGGTGAGTAAGGGGGAGGGGGGGTCTCTCTTCTTAGTTTAACGACCTCTAAGGTCATGGCGGCCATTGTTGGCTTCTTCTTCTTCTCTCTGCGAGGTCCTATAGAGGAGTCCAGCTTCCTGCGCCTTCTTGTGTTACTACACAGTATTGGGCTTACGCTCCAAAACCTCAAAGATTTCCGACACCGGCCACTTAAGGCCATATGTCCCCATTTCTGGTGTACTAGACTTATTTTTTCCACGTTGTCGCATAGTCAGTCCTTGTACGGGGAGACGGTCCGGATGGGATTTGATCCCCGGTCCAACCGTGTGGAACGGCGCCGTTTATCACATACAACACCGCATAGCACCGACCATAGCACATCCCCAATGCTGGTATAAGAATGTTAGAAATGTAAACAATAAACTATGAACCACCATGCATATTTCCCATACATCTGCTACAGTCAAGACAAAACAGAATGATTGATTTTTTAATACCAAATTTAAATATCCAAAGAAAAAACACAAATAAACATTCAAATGCCATTAATTCACGAGGGTACGAGCTTGTTTCTTAATGAATTAGTGTTGAAGTTGAAATCAAAATGAATTAATTGCTCGTTGAATAGTCTAGAGATGGTTTATATTCGATCGTGTATTGTTCCGCAAAATCTACGATGCTCGACAATCGAACAGAAGAGCAAAAGCAAACAGCTTTTTTGGATCGCATTTCGCCGCCATCAACCCTAGATTGTACTTCTTTTATACTTACTGTTATTCTTCAAGAAAACAGAACTACTCACTTACATGTACAGTGGAACGCCGATTATCCGGGGGTACCTTTTATCCAGCTGTCCCATTATCCGTGCAGCTCGGAAATGACAGTTCCAAAAGCGAATTGACATATTAACTGCAAAACCAATGATAGCATGAATTAAAAAAGCCTTAATAGGCCATACTTACGCAACATTTTTGAACTTCAGTTTTTGAAGACTGTGATACTATACTGGTAAAAACAACAGCTTCATCATCACATCCGTAGGTTTAGAAATGTATTTCAGATTCATTTCGAATGTACAATTTCCATTCGTGGTTTCCCAGTACGTATTGTTGTCCATTTTTGATAGATTATGGATATATTTATTATTAAAAATCTTATTTATTGTGAGAATTTTGTTAAGAGATTACCAAATATGGGTATTGATAAGCAATTGAATTTTGTAACGAAATAGTTTATACACAAATACCCACACACACATGAAGCAAAACATACATACACTCACATATTCGATATAGGCGGATTCGGTGGTTACACTTGTTCAATATTATCGGAGAATATCTGTATAAGAAATATATCCCGTCAGGAAACGTTTTGAGAAGCATACAAATAGCAAATACAAGACCTTTTTTCTGCACCAAGCTTGCGACCACTTCAATGTTCACCGGCGAAATGAATGCTGGATTAACCGTGCCGGGTTTGACGTTTTAATTCGCTGTCAAAAAATGATCCGCACGGACCAGGACAAGAGAGAAAAAAAAATTACACGTAAACTTAGGTTCGCCGAATCGTCACCAGATGAATGAATGAAAAGGTGACGAATCGTTTTGCAGATGTTTGTATGGTCGGATTTTTTTGCAAGATTTAAAATTTTGTACTCCCGAAGCTGTGTTTTCGATAAGGTTTTTGTTTCTAATTATTCTTCCTTTTCTAAACACACACAGATGGTATTCAATGATGTGTCTCTGCGGTGTCTGCTCTGGTGGGAAAGTGGTTGTATGTGTGTTTGTTATTTTACCTTTGAATTGTAAAGAGGGTGCGATTAGCTGGGAAGATTTCAGTGCAGATTTTGGAGGATTCGATTTTTATAAACAAACGAAAACGGAAAAGTGTTTATGGAATGTGTATAATTCGTAGAATGGATGAGGAAAAATTAAAAGTAAAAAATTGAAGAACCTAAAACACGCACACACGCGTACCCATGATAGTTTCATCTTATTCTGCATTTTTTTTTTGTAAAAAAAAGGAAAAAAAAGTGTTTAGGGAAGAGTTTTCATTTTTCGCCAATGTATTAGAATAATGCACAACAGGAAATGCCATTAGCATGATATCGAAGTGACACACTTCATAATGGTAAATGTTTCAAAAGCGTTTAAAAGTGCATCCGACTGCATAATAGCACTAAAAGAAACCGGGACAAGCATCCTTAACGAAATCGAACGGTTAGCTTCCTTTTTATGGCTTTTGGAGTTTTATGTTTTTATCGGGTGCGAAAAACGAAACAGACAATCGCCATAAATGCATTATTTGCTTTGAGGGCTGATGGCCCGAGGGTTTCAAATGCACAGCAATAAATCCTGAACTCGCAAGGCAAATTGTGTAGCTGCACATCAACACAACCGTGTGCAGAAAGATGTTTCTGGTCTTTAGTGCGGTAAAGAATATGATGTGTTAATTTCATTACCCAACAGCCGGAGGCATACACAACCACATAAACACACACATGGCAAGGCGGGGGATGTTAAAAAGAATCATAAAAGAAATGCAACCGAGGCTGTTAGTCATCCTTCAGCAATAAAATGCCAATTTACATAAACTATGCAATTGCAACTTAAACCAACCCAACGGGTGCTAAAAGTGTATTTAAATTAGCTAATTGAAATGTCATCAATATGTGTTCATACACACACACGCGCACACACACAGGGCACACGAAATGTGTGTGTTGAAATCGTTTTTTTTTCTTAACATCTCAACAATATTATGTGTTTATTTTAGATTGAAGAGAGCAGCAAAGAGACGAATGTAAATATTATAAATTTGCACATCCAACAACTCCCAGACGGGTGTTAAAATACACGATCGAATGCTTACCTTATGGGTTTGTTGTCTTCATTGATTAATTAAGAATGTGTGTGAGTGGGTAAATGAGCAATACATTTAATCGTTCCTAAGTAATAGACGCATGCACACACACGTCACCCTTGTGCATCCCCTAAAGAGAGAAAGGAAGAAAATAAGAACTGTATTAAAAATATTAGCAAACGCACACATACGCACACACACATCCCAATAAGATGAAATGAAAAACATTTATCTAGATAAAGTGATAAAGTGCGCGCACGAACACACACACAGCTACGTTCGCATAAACTCAACCCGTCAACCTTACCTAAGGTTGTATGTGTGTGTTGTGATTGTTTAATGATTCATTGGTTATATTATTTTATTTTACTTTTTTTTTTGGTTATGCAAAGTGCAGTTAGCGAAACAACAGAACAAAGTGCACACCCTTGTGCGTGTGATTTCAACAGAGAGAGAGAGAGTGAGAGAGTGAGTGCGCGCGCATATGAAACAGTGCATCGTGGTGTAGTTGTGAAACAAAGCGCAAAAGTATAGGTGGTGATCTGTTGGAAGAAAACGGAGTTTTTTTTTGTAAATTAAATTCTGCAACAACAGCAACAAACAATAAACAAACCAACACAACAAAACCGTAATTTTACTTACCCCCAACATACAACACCGCCTGGATGCACCCGCTGGCGCGCGGACACTGTTGTGCATCGTTGTATCGCCGCATCATCGAAAGTAGCAGCAGCAGCAGAAGGAGAAGATTCGTTGCTGGCCTCATCACCGTGCACGCACGAACAAGCAGAGAAAGCGGCCGGCACTAGGACGTTCGGTGGTGTGAAGAACCAGTAGTGCCGCCTTGGAAGAAAACGTCGCGCACTTGTGTGCCGTGTGCGCGAGAGGGAAACGAGCGAACAAGGGGCGAGCAAACAACGTACCCGAGTGTCCAAGCAACATCCTTCCAAGGATGAGTAGAAGTAGTGACAGATCGTCAACAACATCAATATTGCCTTCAGCCTTTGGAGCAGCATCAGTGGCAGCAGCGGCGAACTTAGACCGAGCGAGTTAAGGACGAGTCCAGTTGCCTTTAGCACAACGCCGACTACAGACAGAACCCCGTTTTTTTTGCGCGGAAGGAGTTGTTGTTTTCGTTGTTTTAAAGTTAACCGGTTTAGTTTGGTGTGTTTTGTGTATCCCACCGTTTATCCCTCAATTTGGCGATCAATAAAAGCAATAAGCGCGCGATAAGGTTTGCGAAATCATCATACACCGGTCTCAAGGATTCCTGTTTATGTTGGAGCATAGTATTGGAATGCACGGTCTTCCCTTCGCCGTGTGTATTTCACCCATCAAGACGCGCCTCGTGTTGAGTTGAAGATAGCGAAGGACATCATACGGAGGAAGAAACACCAGAGCAACCAAGCTAAAACATACAAACGGACAACAGAAGAGGTAGTGTAGTGGAAGACGCGAGTGTACGCCAAAAAAGGTGTCCGAATACATACTACCGGTGTGTCAACTGGTAAGCGTGTGTTACGCTGCCAACTAAAAATCGGGCCACATCTCGCCTTCTGTCACGCGATCTCCCCCACCCCCCAACACCAAACCTTTCCCCCCCCTCTGTATCATTCGCCATCCTTCCTCTCTGGTTCCATTGTTCGGTGTTACCGACAGCCGCCAGCGTGCGCGTACCGCGTGTCGTGTGTCGGCTAGCAGCAGAGGAAGATGTCGGAGCACCATCGCGGTGCTTGGGGTACGCGTGAGGACGCCGTCTGGTGGCCGGGTGGCATCTCGTCGACGGAACAGCAAACACTGCAGCACCATCAGCATCTCATCAACCAGCACCATCAACAGCAGCTCGCCCAACAGCAGGCGGCCCAATTGCAGCATCAGGTCGCGGTACAGCAACAGCAGCAACAGCAGCAGCAGAACCAACAGCAGCAGCAGAACGACAGCGCCCGGAACAACAGCACAACGTCCACATCCGCTACCCAGCAGCTGTTCTCGTACAAAATGGCCAACAGCTTTCAGAACCCGGTCACCACGATGTCGGGTGTGACGGTGTCCACCTCGAACGCACCATACGACTACCGGCTCGGCATGAGCACGGTGGTGGCACGGCCCGGTGACCCTCCGACCATGTCCAGCACAGCGCCCACCACCCAATGGTGGTATCCGGGCGGCCAGAACGCGCTTGACAACTCCCTGCAACAGCAGCAACAGCAGCAACAACAGCAGCAGCAACAGCAACAACAGCAACAACAACAACAACAGCAACAACAGCAACAGCAAACTCAACAGCATCAGGTACGTGTTTATACACCCATGGTGGGTTCTCACACCACCAAAAGAGTCCGCAGCTGTCATAAGCGATACAAAGAAGAACAAAAAGAAAGAAGAGGATACAAAAGTTTGTGATACAGTTTGTCATTATATCTCAACATTCATCGAAACAAGTCCTAACTATTGTGATAACAATGTACATAAACCAATAGATTGTGTGACGCAATCATATGCGGATGTTCTTGACTTACATCAAGAAACAATGAATTTTTAGTTACTGTTGAATGTTTTGAATTTGCAGCCAATTTGATGTTCTGTTGAACGATACTCTGCCGTAAGAAGGTATTTTACCTTTTTAACAAACACTGTAAATACATTCGTACGGCAGAGCACCAAACAACACAAATGTTTCTAGTTGTATTTTGAAAGGAAATTTGTTGGAAGATAATGGATTGGGATCTTACCTTTGGACTGTTGTTGAGTCTTTTCTTCCAATATTTGTTAACCGCATCTAAAAAGATAAAGAAAAAAGATATAATTAAAGGAAAATGTAGTATACAATCTTTGATTAAGGTTAAGAATTCTCAAAAGAAGAGTTCTTAAAATACGATGCAAAAGCTTTCCACTGTTTAGGTGTCCTCAGTTAGTTGATATTCTGCTGAAGGATACGCTGCTGTACGAAGTAATTCACCTTTATAATAAACACGGTAAATACATTCGTACGGCAGAGCACCAAACAACACAAATGTTTCTAGTTGTATTTTGAAAGGAAATTTGTTGGAAGAGAATGGATTGGGACCTTACCTTTGGACTGTTGTTGAGTCTTTTCTTCCAATATTTGTTAACCGCATCTAAAAAGATAAAGAAAAAAGAAACAATTAGAGGAACATGTAGAATATAATCTTTGATTAAGGTTAAGAATGCTCAAAAGAAGCGTTCTTAAAATACGATGCAAAAGCTTCCAATATGTTGCCTTTCCACTGTTGAGGTGTCCTCAGTTAGTTGATATTCTGCTGGACGATACTCTGCCGTAAGCAAATGAATTACCTTTATAATAAACACGGTACATACATTCGTACGGCAGAGCACCAAACAACTCAAATGTTTCTAGTTGTATTTTGAAAGGAAATTTGTTGGAAGAGAATGGATTGGGATCTTACCTTTGGACTGTTGTTGAATCTTTTCTTCCAATATTTGTTAACCGCAACTAAAAAGATAAAAAAAGAAACAATTAGAGGAAAATATAGAATATAATCTTTGATTAAGGTTAAGAATGCTCAAAAGAAGCGTTCTTAAAATACGATGCAAAAGCTTCCAATATGTTGCCTTTCCACTGTTGAGGTGTCCTCAGTTAGTTGATATTCTGCTGGACGATACTCTGCCGTAAGCAAATGAATTACCTTTATAATAAACACGGTACATACATTCGTACGGCAGAGCACCAAACAACACAAATGTTTCTAGTTGTATTTTGAAAGGAAATTTGTTGGAAGAGAATGGATTGGGATCTTACCTTTGGACTGTTGTTGAATCTTTTCTTCCAATATTTGTTAACCGCAACTAAAAAGATAAAAAAAAAGAAACAATTAGAGGAAAATATAGAATATA
>CM028123.1:14870458-14894547 GCA_016254315.1 Anopheles parensis
GAAACAATTAGAGGAAAATATAGAATATAATCTTTGATTAAGGTTAAGAATGCTCAAAAGAAGCGTTCTTAAAATACGATGCAAAAGCTTCCAATATGTTGCCTTTCCACTGTTGAGGTGTCCTCAGTTAGTTGATATTCTGCTGGACGATACTCTGCCGTAAGCAAATGAATTACCTTTATAATAAACACGGTACATACATTCGTACGGCAGAGCACCACACAACACAAATGTTTCTAGTTGTATTTTGAAAGGAAATTTATTGGAAGAGAATGGATTGGGATCTTACCTTTGGACTGTTGTTGAATCTTTTCTTCCAATATTTGTTAACTGCAACTAAAAAGATAAAGAATAAAGAAACAATTAGAGGAAAATATAGAATATAATCTTTGATTAAGGTTAAGAATCCTCAAAAGAAGAGTTCTTTAAATACGATGCAAAAGCTTTCCACTGTTGAGGTGTCCTCAGTTAATTGATATTCTGCTGAACGATACTCTGCCGTAAGAATGTACATTACCTTTATAATCATCACGGCAAATACATTCGTACGGCAGAATACCGCACAATACATATTTTCCTAGTTGTATTTTGAAAGGAAATTTGTTGGAAGAAAATGAAAATAAAACGTTTGTATTGTTGTTGAGTTTTTGTTCTGCCGGTAATTGATATTCGCTTTGGAAAGATATGAAAAACGAAATAATTAGAAGAAGCTGGTGCACAAATACGAATGTACTTTTAAAATGAGAATGTAATTCTTTATTAAATGAGAATGTAATTGAAAATAACGCGAACACATTGATAAACCATCATACGAATTACTGGAAAAAAATGTCCGAATTGTTTTTTTTGTAAAATGGTCATCCCTTCACGCATTTTCAAACATGTCAAAACGAGACGATTTTGCGGGAAAGTAACGCGCGTCAAAATCTTTCATTTGCTTTTAGCCGATGGACGCCATTTTCATCGATGACGGAGATTAGAACAATCGGCAATTTTTTGTTGAATCCGTCCCGCTTCCGCTCGCTTTAGCAGATTCGCTAGAAGAGCGAGAAAGCATGACATATTTCACGATGCCGGCAGTACAAGGGCAGCCGGATGAGTGAAGGAGATAGCACCCTCGTGGATAAGTCATTGAAATAATTTTACATATTTCACGAAAGTACTGCATTATTTGCATCACTATTTTCACACAACACGAGAAAAACGAAACCAATAGCAATATGCAATATGCGCGAGTTACAATTGTTCTGTTCCATGCTGTCAAAAAGGCGCGGGCGCTGAGAAGAGCCCTTCGGGTACGAAGGAGTATGTAAATGAAAATATTACTTACCTTATAAAATCAAAAGTATCTTTGTACTTGTACTGTTACTTTGTACGTTCTAATTAACAAAAAGAAACACAGTAAACGCATCCTTCCTATTACATTTCACCTTCACGCACAGTAGAAGTATAAGAACACGACCTGCCTGCTGCTCGCACCAAAGAGAAAAGAAAGTGCTTAACCGGAAGCTGTATGTTCATAGCTGCGTTTACACCGTGTCAGCAAAAGAACAGTGTAAACGCGCCGTAACTAGCCCTTCGACAATCGTCCTACACGTATACATTGACGGGTGCAGCTTGGTTTTAGGTGTGCATCTGGAGTGGAGTTTATTCACACCGCTCACCAGCATTATGCCCAAACAAGGTTTATCAATGTGAGGTGTGATCTGTACAGAAAAAATTAAAAAGGAAAGCTTTATACGGATCCATCTTTTTTGTACGCATGCGTTATAAAAAATGTTGATCGCTAATTTGCTATTATTTCTAATTTAAAACCTTTAATATTTCTCGAAGAGGTTTGTCAAATAGGATCTCTATGATCGCATTGAATAATAAATATATGGTAATATATGGTAGTTCCCGAGATATACGGTGCCCCTTGGATGCTGCTCTGGGATTTGTCGTTTATGAAGCTGCTAATTAAAATCCTGTAAAACATTGTCATACAATTGTCGTCATAGAAAACTTTTTTTTTCTATACACCTTGTAATACATGTCGTAAGCACATCTTGCATACATGCATCTTGGTTGTCGAAACAGAACAAATTATTGCAGCAGAAATGAGCTGGAAACAATCTCTCCAATGTGGCATGATTTTTTGAACAAGCAGACTAACAAATGTAGGCAGTGGAAATTAGATTTGTGCTTGCTTTATTGCTGTTTTTGTAAGTTTGATAGTTTCATGTTTGTATAATTGACGTAAGGCGATATCAAGGTGATGAAGTTAGGTGTGACAAATTTTCGGCAAATTATGTTATTACACGTTTACCTTATTTTGTTACACGATTTAATTTAAGGTGTTTTACAGGGTTTAATTGAAGAACACCAATTTCTTATTATCACCTAGTCCCGGTTGTTCCGTTTAATAAACGCAACAGTTTGTCCGATGCGTTTATTGAAAACGGAAACGAATTGCTTCCACGGAACAGTGTGTTTCGCACATCTTATAGTTCTGCATCTTGTTCGGGTTGACCTTATCCCTTCAGTCCGAATTGTACAATCCTTCGAATCCTGCCTTTCGCACTTATTTGAAACGCGTGCTTATTTTCTGTGTACTTTCTGTGCAGCAGGCTTAAATACCAGTTCGCTATTCCTGCGTGGCCAAAAAGGGTTTTGTGATTTGTTACAAACGATGGCGTACGTCGCACAGAACTGCTTAGTGTTAGGTTATTCAATCGTGGATGTGGTTTATAATAGATATTTAGGTGGAAGATTAGGATATATACGATTAGACGATCACATGATCGTATCTCTGGGTGTAAGCGAAGAATTTAGAGACCTGTTCGAAGAAAGATTATTCCCTGGTTATGGATTTAGGATTCTACACTGTCCCTGGGTGCACATCGCATTTTCTCCACACCATTTCGGAATGCAAATTTCCATTATTGAAGGCAATCATCTATACGCATCATTCGGTTTTCCGACGCATTATGAAAATGATATTTTAGATGAATTTTTAGTAAACAACCTAAATTGATTATTTATATATTTATTTATATTTGAGCGCGCCTGTCGAAATTATATTCTTCGTTAGTAGTGAATAACAAATGGTTTTGCATGTTACCAGTAATATATATGACATGTTGGTAGGTACACAGTATGTTTTGCCCCCCCCCTAATTGCTGATGATTTTGTTTGAGCGTGCAGCGATTTTGATAAATTTTCACTTATCCATTTTCTTCTGTTTCTGTTCTCATTACCATTCTTTGCAGAGTCAAACGCATGTCCAGAATAATGTTATTCTGAATAAAATGGTCACCGGTACTGTTGCTGGTGGTAAGGTTAAAGACAATAAGCCGAGGGGGCGCATGACGGCGTACGCGTTTTTCGTGCAAACCTGTCGAGAAGAGCATAAGAAGAAACATCCGGAGGAGCAGGTCATATTTGCTGAATTTTCCCGCAAATGTGCCGAACGATGGAAGGTAAGTAGTCTGATTTGTAGGGGGAAGGGAAACGAAGGGTTGGGATGATGTACAAAGGGAATGTAAGAAGACGGTGGTAGGACACACATCCTTTGGCGACCCGTGGCCAAACAGTTACAGCGCATGCAAACCATGTTGTCGTTGTTTTGGTTTTGCGAAATGTCACAATCCAAGCAGAAACAAAACCGGTGTCCTCCTTTAACAGGAATGCACATTTGGTTTTTGGCAATTTTCCTTCCTATAGGAACCTTCCATTAATAATAGTTGCTTTGTAAAATGTAAATTAATTTAATGAAACTCATTTAGCGTAAGATGCTAAGATGATGTGTTGGATCGAATTTTCATTATATAATGCAGTTTGAGTTTAAGCGTTTCCATTAAACGAGCCGTACCAGCTTCCACCACCGCCACTTGCAGAGGGGGGGTTTATGTTGTGATCAATACGGATGCTCTACCCGATTTATTCTTTACAGACGATGTTGGACAAGGAAAAGCAGCGTTTTCACGAGATGGCTGAGAAGGATAAGGCTCGGTACGAGCTTGAAATGCAAAGCTATGTGCCTCCAAAGGGCGCTGTGGTAGGACGGGGTAAAAAACGAAAGCAGTTTAAAGATCCCAACGCACCGAAGCGTTCGCTGTAAGTATGGCATAAGATCCGGACGGACCGATCCGCATCTCGTCATCGGTTCTGTTGCATTAATTCATATTTGTTTCGATTTTATCTTTTTAGTTCGGCATTTTTCTGGTTCTGTCACGATGAGCGGAACAAGGTTAAGGCGTTGAATCCGGAATATGGTGTGGGCGATATCGCGAAGGAGCTTGGTCGAAAGTGGTCAGATATGGATGCGGAAATAAAGCAGAAGTACGAACAAATGGCCGAAAAGGATAAGCAAAGATATGAACAGGTATGCGCTTTTTGCTTTTGTCTCGTTTTTACCATCCATTTTTTGAAACCAATGCTAATTTGTTTCTTTCTTTTTGGGTTTTTTTTTCGTTATTTTTTCACTTAACTCGCGCACGCGCAGGAGATGACCGAGTATAAGCTGAAGTGTAAAAATGAACAAGGTGGCGGCACACCTGGTTTGAACTTGCCGCAACAGTTGCAACAGGCAGGGCTTCAACATCTCCCGCAGCATGTGCAGCAGGCTGCCGCCGCCCAGTTACAGGCGCAAGTCGTCCAGGCACAGCAAGCCGCGGCTGTTGCCGCAGCAGCCGCTGCCGCCGTTCAACAGCAGCACGACGATGACGATGACGAGGAGGATGGTGATGAGGACGATAACGAGTAATGTGTGGGGGTAGGCAGCGCAACCACACCATTCACACCACCTCAAAATTTTCCTCCCCTTCCCCAGAACAGATCCCTCCCGCTCCGAACAACCACCCCTCATGCCACATTTTCATTATCTCCTCTTTCATTAGCTTACCCCCAACGCTACCGTTCTTAGAACCCTGTTTCAACAAAAAAAAAAAACAAATTCAATAGCTATTTGAAATTATTGTTCCCAGGCAAATAGACACATTCTCACATCGACGCTCATAAAACATACAAATTATAACGATAATTTAGTACAGGCAGTAATTTTATTAGTTTTTTTTATTATTTTATAATCTAAACTACACCCCTTATAAAGAAAACATGTTCAGGAAGAGGACACAACGCTGTAAAATCATCGGTAAATCGATGCATATTTAGCGCCTAGGTTACACACAGCAGTAAAACAACAAGAGAGAAAAATAAAAACAAAAAAATATACGCTGCGTTTTGAAAAGGAACGAGAACTCTAAGCCAAGTACAACAGAAATGAAAGGTAGAGAGAGAGAGAGAGAGAAAAAAAAGAAGACGAAAGGAAAGCAGCGGAAGGAAAGATAGTAAGAGAAGGTTTAGGAAAGGAGCATCGTTTAGTATAAGCAATTATGCTCTATAGATTCCCAGTCCTCTGTGTCCCCCTTCCCCCCCTGAAAAGAGCCTATAAAGTAGAAAGCTGTATGGGAGAAAGGGGTGGGGGAAAGGGATGGCGAAGAAGAAAACAGATCAGTTTAGGATAAAATAGCGCACCACACACTAATGGGTGGGTGCCACACTGTAAAGAATTACATTGGATAAAGTGCGTGTATATGCGCGCGCATTTTTTTTGTAGCGTTTTTAGGAGTCGCGAACGAGGACGGTTCTTAAATATTACGAAAACAAAGGGGGGTTTGGCACATATTGAGCGCTAGCGGCGATAACGAATCGACACGATCACACTCTCATTTGATTAAGCTGATTCGTTTCGTACGAAACCGTATCCTGTCTCCCTTATAGAATGTTAGCCTTCGAAGAAGAAGAAAAAGATACAAAATGCGGGACGTATCTTTTTGTTTGTTTGTTTGTTTTTTTTTGGGGGAAAAACAACTAGTGTCTCTTCTAAGACATTCTTAGAGCGTTAATTTTAAGTTCTCCACACATCGGATTTTACAACTAGCGCGCGCGACCTTATATTCGACTTTGTCGGTGTACGGAAAGTAATGCATTACATTGTCGCTATTATGCATTATTATAATTTCTTTTATTTTTTCTTTTACGTTGTCAAAATGCATCCCCATTTTTTTTTAATTCACTACTTTTCTTCACACAAAATAAATGGAAAAAAATAAGTAAAGCCTCTTGCGAACAACCGGGAAAAAAGGAATACGTGGATTACACACTCACACACACAGAGGAGGAAAGCGTTATGCTGTGATGCCATTGTGTAACACACAGCAGGAACGAACCGACCGATGTCATTAAGAAAAAATTGAATTTCACTTAGCCAGGGCCAGAATGGAAAGCAACACGAACTCGTCAAAAAGAAAACAAATGTTCTAACAAATCAACCATATGTAAAAGAAATATAAGTAATCCATATTTAGAGGAATGCGCGACAATGGGTTTTTTTCTCCATCTCTTTCTCATCCATCGCTCCTACCTTCCTCCGCTTTCCTTTTATATAGTCGTCTTTTTTCGCATTCACTCGCCTTGTACGGCTCGGGAAAAAGGACTCACGATTGAAGACGACAGTCAAACGAGTTTCAGTTGCATACGTACATCGTAAGTTTGCATAAGTTCAGCATTAATCGACAAATTACATTTGTTTCCGTTACATGCCCATTTTATAGTTCGATGTGTAGTAATGATCCGTTAACCGTGGGACAGAAACCTACTGTGTGTATGTGGGGGCGTTGTGGTATGAGTGGCATAACACTCGCTCTCCCCGTTTCAAACAACCAACCAACCAAATCTCTCTCCCTTCCTTCGTCCCTCATCATGCAACCTAGCAAAGCTCCTTTGCAACACTTTGCCCTTCCGCCGGGGGTATCCTGTAGTGAAAGAGGGGTGTGTTTGCGTGTGTGTTGTAGTAGACTTAGCAGTAAGTAAGACGGCACGTATATTGGCGCTAAAAAAATCATATAAGGGAAGGAGAAGAACAAAAAAAATACAACAACCAACATAATTAAAGGCAACCAGCAAACACGACAAGAACAGTTTAAGATTAAGAAGCAAATGAAATGAAGATAAACTAAATAAAACCGCCACGTCCTTGTGTGTGGGTGTGTGTGTGTGTGCGTGTGTTGGTAGGAAAATGTGAGAGCAGTATCATTATATGACACAATGGAGGCGCAACCAAAATTGGTGTCACAAAATAAATGAAAACTTAAAACTGAAACGAAACAAAGTATCACACGTACACACACGCATGCACAACTCACAACTTTTTTCCCTCCCCTTTCCTTTCCCCGCACCCACTCTCTCTTCTCATCCTCCTCCCCACTCCACATTGCGAAGTGCGAGGCGGAAACATTGTAATAAAATTTGAAGCAACATTTTATAGGACAAAACAAAAACAAGCGTAAGAATTAAACAGTTTTTAGTAAGGGCTGGTAGGTGAGAAAACTCGAAAGTACTAATGAGAGGATGCGGAATAGCGCGGAGGGATAATAGGAAAACGATGGATAGAAGGTTGGACAATTTGGAGAGCTGAATTAAAACCCAAAAGAGACAGAAAGAATGTGTGGAAGATGAAAGTGGGAGTATTAGTCCGATTACAAACTAATTGGAGCGATTAGTTGGATTATACTTAACGTTTAATTTCTTTTTTTTGTCCTTTCGCCCTGTTTTTGTCATTCGTCATGATGGAACCATATTTTTTTTATAGAATTAGTGAAAACCCCACACACATGTTTGTTTTAAATTAGTTTTAGTTATTTTTGCCATCTGCTTCTCGTCTCGCCGCGCACGACGAACGCGGAGCCAGACCGCGCAAGGACTAGGGTAGGGAAGGAAAAAGATCATGAATAAGGGAGGATAATGTGGTGGAAAAGCAGCGATAAAAAAAACACTGTTCACAAAACTATAGGAAGGAAGCGATATTAGTAGAAAGCGATAAGAACTCTAAGGCCGCGAGCAGAGACAGCAAAACGGCATACAATTAAAACAAATAAATGAAAGGTATAGTACGTACGCATAGAACAACAACAAAAAAACAACAAAACATGGAACACTCAACACACAATACAAATGATTAAGAAAGGAGCAAAACAAAAGCAACAACAACAAACAAAACATTAATAAACAAATATAAAATCATCATAAGCTAACAAGAGCGATCTCTATCAGCCACTGGAGAGAATAGTGAGAAAAGGGAATGAAGAAAGAAAATTTAGCTAAAATCCTCACCCGCCCGGAGAATAACCGTGTTTGTGCGTGCGCGCGCTAGAGAGACAGATAGTGTGTGTGTTTGTGTCTCTGTGCTTGTAAGATGTTGTACAACATTGTACAACAAAGCGCTGACACAAAAAGCGAAATAAATTCGAAAAAAGTTACGCGACAGTAATGTGATGTACACATGTTAATGTTTCACATTAGCATTAGCCTTTTTAGAAAGGCATTCGTTCTAAATTCTCTTCCTTCACTGGAATTGTTGGAATATGTGTGCGTGTGTGTGATAATGTACGCATCTAGGTACGACGTTGAAAGATCGTTGGAAGAATGGCAGAATATGGATGAGGTGTTTTTTTTATAAAATACTAAATGTACGACTTACCATGATTAGTCCGGGGGCAAGTTTGGGCCTCATAAACTGTCATGTCGTTTAATACGATTAAAATGCGAAGAGCCTATCTTCTGTTACAAAGTCGTCTTCCATCTTATTTTGCGTACATTTCACACACTGGTGGTGGTGAATGGTGAACTTTGATTAAAATTTATTTTTACCGCTCTTTTCATAGTTTCACACTTCGAAAGGGAGTTAATAGTTAAAGTTCTCCATGCGCGTTCCTGCTTCCTTCCGCTCCCTTGAATCTTTCGATCCTACCGCCGGCCAAAAACTCTTCATCGTTCGAGACGCACGCGTGTAGTATTTGCAGGCTACGCATAAGCTGGCAACAACAAAAAACGTGTAAATGTAAATAAAATCAACATATTTAGAAGCAAAAGAAAACAAACAAAAGAAGAAAAAAAAACACAAAGGATTAGGGCCAACGTTAGGGGAAGCCAGCATAAAGCAAAATGTACGTTAAATCAAGTTTAGTAGCCAATAATGGAAAACAATTGGAAGGGTATAGGATAAGAGAGATATGCTATCGTGGGCGTTATAACCTTTTTGCTAGATATCTCCACTCACCCTCCCAAAAAACCCTTACCAGAATTACATAGCGCCATATGCACATTTACATTGCGCGCATTAAAATACATACACACACACACACACACACACACACACACACACACACACACACACACACACACACACAAACACTTGAAAAACTTTCTAGGTGCACACGAAGAACTTGTATGGCCGGTTAAGCAGGAAACTCAACTCCGTTTCCCTCTCCTTCCCACGCACATCGATCGGCCCATGTGTGTGCCCATTAAAATTGGCCTGATGTTGGTGCCCTTTATCACACATTATGTCACACAAACCAAACACACACACATACACATACATACAGAATGGAATGTTGATGCATATATAAAGGCGGCGGCACCGGAGACGGCAGGAGGGCGCATAACAACAGATCCTTTTTCCTAGCGCTATAAGTCTATAGAAATATAGTAGTAAGAAGAGAACAGCAAACAACAAACAAAATTAAATAAAACAAAGCAGAAGGGGAAAAAAATAAAACCAGACGCAAACCTAGCTACATCTTATGCTGAAATAATGATAATAACAATAAAAAAAACAACAACACACGTAAAACCTATAAAGGGAACGATTCAATCATCCGAGAGCGAGAGTGGAAGCGATCATACTATTTGCGGGCTGCTGCTTACGAGTTAACGCTTTCTTCGAGAAACAAATCCTTGCGTTGGAAATTCATTGGTTATACATATATGCACAGATTACCTGTGCATATATTAAAGTGATAGTTTCAAATCGAAATCGGTTTTTGGTTTAATTAATAGATGTCTCTTTCTTCAGGTTTAGAATATACTGCAGGTAAGAATTATATGGCAACATTTGTTTAGTATCAATGCATGTAATTAACGTAATGCCATGATCTCTTAATCGTTGATGAGAATTGATGAGAAAATTCACAACAAAACGATAACAACATGTGATGTTAAAGGTCCTATAGTAAATGAGAAAACATTACATACTAGCGCCATCTAGTTGGCTTTCTTACGGTTTGGTAGGAAGTTTTATTGGCTCATTTTCTACTCTGATTCTACCTATGTCACGAACCATCACAGCGCCATCTAGTCGGAAAACGTTTCAAGCTAGAGGCGAAAGGTTGGTTTTTTATGGCTCTCTTCGACGGCAACAAAACTCTCTTAAATGTGTTCATAAATCTCTCTCGAAAATTTAAGCCCTCTCAGCACAACAGTGTAGCATAATTTTTACTATACTACGCCAAAACAAGTTAGTACAGAAGTAAACATTTTAGGAACAGCTAACAGAAATTTTGCTTTATTATTATTAGACAAAATTAATTTTTAATTATAAGAGTAATACGCCTCATTTTTGTTCACGATCGACAAAATTATTACTGCAACGATTTATTTATTTATAACGAAAAGCAGCTCGTCAGCCCTGCATCGCACTCGAATCTTTACCGAGTACCCCTGTATTTATCTTCTCTCCATCTATCTAGCTCGCTCAGCCACCGCAGGAAAAAAAGAGAAAGCCGAGAGCCTTTCAGCGATCCCGCTTCACGCTCTCGCATTCCATCATTTCAATCCTAGCAGTGTAGTGGCGGATGCGTATGTGTTGTGCAGCCCGTTTTGTTAATTAGGTGAATATATCTGTACCATTATATTGTGCGAGAGGGTTTTCGAGATACCGTGTGGTCGCAAGTACGTACGCTCGTGGACGACGCCGTCCATTTTGCACGCATTTCTTCAATCGATCGCGTCCCAGTGCGGCCATTGTCGCCGCGTTTGTCGCTGCACGATTTCGTGTGCTTATTTCGTGTCGTCGTGTGGCGCTGTTGCTGCTGGCCCCAATTTTGCTGGCCAATCTGGTGAACATTCGCGGCGTGTACTGTCGTACGTGTGCGGGCGTGTGTGTATGCTGTATGTGCGCTTCTGATTGCAGTGTACGTGCGTGTGTTTCCGTGTCCATCTCGATCCAGCAAGGAAGAAGGAAAAAGGTGCTTTCATTTGCGCACGGTGCGTTTTGTTTTGCAAAGTCGCTTTTCATAGTGGTGGTTTATTTCTTTTTCCCCCCTTTTACCCCTTGTGCGAGATGAAGAATTGCTTCTTGATCGGTATTTCACATTTTAAAAAAAAGGGAAAACGCGCATAAGCGCACACACACGTACCACAAAGCCCAAATGCATATGGAGATCGAATAACGTCTAACACGCATCACTCCCGTTTACTCGCCCTGGTTCGAAAGTTGGCCCGTTTTGCGATCGTTTGCAATTGTTTTTTTGTGTGTGGTTTGCGTTACAAAATCGTTCCTTTCGTTGGTTGCTAACTTTACCCAAGTACATACGCGGCCGTCTTGCGGTGCTAGGAATCAACCTTGGCGCGAAAAAAAGAAGAAAAGTGGCCACATACAATAGCGAACCGTAACGAAGAAGCAGTCAAGAAAGCGAACCACGGTTATAAACGCGACACGCCAATCGAACGCGATCGTTCGCCGAAATATTTTGTCAACAGAGCAAGCTTTAAGGAAGAGCAACAAAAAAAAAACCACGAGCTAAATCAAATCACTTTGCAGCGTTCAATCGAAATGGTTTAAATATCAACACACATATCGATATGTCTGCATTTGATTTTCCATGCGTTTGTGTTATTTTTCGTGTGTCGTACGTGCTGCAGCAGGGAAAATTCTCGCGCAAATATGTAAAGCAATTTCACAGCGGCTGCCAACATTCAAACATTATCCACCACCAACAGGCACATTCAAACGATCATCAACTGAACGAGGAGCGCCAGTGGATGGTAGGGATGAACGACGCATAGCTCCCCCATTCCGTGGAACCAAGGCGTCTACCATCAGTTTCGCGAGTACACCCCTTCCCTCTCTCTGCATTTGGTATCAGATTAGAGGGAAGAAAGAACAAGGAGGCCGAGGAGATGGAGCCAAGGAGTAAATCGAGATGAGAAGGGGTTGTACTGTTTAGCGGGGCGGATTGTCACAAGAAGAAATAATGGTGTATATGTGTGTTTGGATCAATCTCGAAGATCGCGGGGATCGAAGAAACGGCACAGTTGCCAACACGGTGCGGGTATTATTAAATACACCTCGCTTGCAACGTTGTTGCATGCCTTTCTGTCTTCATTTTTTGCGCTCCACTCTTTGTGTGCAGTTTGCTGTTTCTGATCCCCGCCACCAAGCCAGCACTGATTCGCGTTTCTTCGCTTCCATAAGCGAAGGATTCTCGTCGCACACCGCCAATCCGTTGTTGGGGTGTTTTCGTGTTTTTCTTCTTCCTTTAACCATTCCAACTTTTTAAATGCCCTTTTTCACTGAATGTTGGGAATGTTTGATTTTTTGGTCTATGCTGCTGAGCCTAACGGACTCAGTGCAGCAGGAAAGGGATGAAAACGGACAGCACATCAGCCATGTATAGTGACACGCGCGTTGTCCTTGAAGCATGCGATTGCCAGAATGCAAATGACAAGATCAGCTGATTTTGGATATTCTGCGGAGAAAGATTGCACACGTACGTGGTTGTGTTCCAGTGTTAAAGCGCTAAAGGATAAGATTAACATTCGTTTTGTTTTTATTTCAGGCACAAGCATGGGGAATAATGAAACTATACACTGTTTATATTGTGGATTCGTTTTATTGAATCGATTTACTCGTCCAGGAAATGATACAGTACGCTAGGAGACTTTTATGGAATTTACTTCTCTTTTGGTTCTGTAAAACGTTACTAAAACCGTTTTAACATTGCTATTGAACTTGACTACATCGTGACCTCATCTGGCTGACTATCTGCCACGCAAAACAACAAACACCAAACAAAAACAATAATACAATTCACAAAACATAAGCTGCTTAAGTTGCACCGCCCGAGATGGAATGAAATTGCATTTCGAAGAATAGCATGGATTGCCTAAAACCTCTCAACAAAAAACACCCCAAAACGCCCACGCACGCATTCATCCATACGTATGATAATTAAAGCGAGTGGATGAAGCAACGTTTGTTGTATGCCATAAAGCACAACAAAACCCTCGAACCCTCCACCATAAACACGCACATAAATGCAACATCGCAGCAGACGATATATGCAGTTTTGAGTGGGAGGAATAGGATCCGGCAACCTTCTGCTTTGCAGTAGAATGCGCCAGAGAATGAAAGCACGAAAAATTAAGCAAAAAAAAAAGCAATATGGTCCCGTTTTTTCGATCGCTGCTTGTGTGTGTGTGTGCGCGTTACTATGCGTTACAGCGTACCACATTCCAACGTTGCGTTCGTTCGCGCGAATCTCTTTTTTTTTTGGTGTATGTGCCCAACATGCGTGTTGGGTCACAAAGTGGCGGTAACAGTGCATTGCAGGCAAATTCTTCATGTGTCCCTCACCCCCTACCCCTTCCCGACACACTCCGAATCACCTGTGTATTTATTTATGTGTGTGTGTGTATGTCTGCTTTGGGTGAAGAGTCAGCATTATCCGTATGTTTTGAACGCACCGAACCGAAAGGAAAAGATGATTGGAAGAGGGTAGTAGTAAAGCGGAGAGTACATTTCGTATGCGCATCAATTTCAAGCAACGCGCGATCATGCTGCGCGTCTGTTTTGTAGGCGAAGGCGAACCGGAACTCACAGCCGTGAGTGACCTGCTTTCCTGAGGATCCAAATCTGCTGGGTTTTTGGACCACTCATCACGCATCGTTCATTGTTTAGAAACAAGATAACGCACACAGCGGTATGAAGAAAGAAGAAAATAGCGTGCCCAACCCCGAGTACAGTAATTCGAAGGAGGTGGATTCGAAGATCGTCACACGAATCCCTGCCGCTCAGCGAAACTATTTCTTCTCGTTGCGAAAAATCGGTGCATGCCTGTTTGGTGAAGTGTTATGTCATGGCAGGGGATCGCCTAGGACGCTTTTAAACACTTACACTTCGGTTAGTGTGGTATGCAAACACCGCGCAGCGTTTTGTGGCGAGATAAAAAAAAAAACTTCCAAAACCAGCCAAAACAGTATCATTTCCTACAGTGCACACGCACACGTGAACATCTACTCCGGTGATGGTCGGTTTCTGTTGCGCACACCGCCGATTAACGCCGTCCAGCCACATATATTCTCACCCGATGGTGAAGGTGGAAAAAAAGCAAAAGGAGAATGGTTGATGGTGGTGCCACACAGCAGGTTTTCGAATGGCTATCAATTCGACTCTAGCACGCCGGAATGTCACATTGCCACATTGGCCGCGCATATACAAACGAACCGCACCGACTATGTTTGTGTGTGCAGGTATGTGTGTGTGTACGCACATCGATAGAAGGTGCGCCCTCCCAATACACACACGCACGTGTCGATCGGTTCATTTAAATGTTCACAGGCGGCGAGACCGCGGCAAACAAGTACGGCAACAGTGCGTCCCAAACAGCGAACGGTTGCGCACTCACGCACTCTGAAGAATCAAAAAGAAAAAAAAACAGAACGTACACTCACACGCCCACTCACATGCCGCGTGGTCTGGCAGCAAACCCAAGCTGGCCGGTTGTAATTATATCGGTGCTGTGTGATTTTCTTCTCCTGTCCGTTCTTCTATCGTTTGTCCTTTTTTTGTCGTTCCACTCTCTCTTCGCTCTGGTGACGTTTTCCTGGCGTTTGGTGGATGCTACCTCTTAGAAGCGCAAAACATAATGGTGGTGAAATGTATTACTACATACACATACACCTTCAGAAAGGGTGATAGGACCAGGTGTTCAAGATCCCCCACGGTGCGATACTCCACACGTTTTTGGGGGGGAAGGAAAGTCCTTCTGAACTAGAGTTATGCACATTGAGTAAGAGTGAGTGAGTTAAATTTTGCTAAGGAGTTTATAGTTTCAACTCAGCATAAGGAGTTTTAATGACTCTTTTTCTCATTTCTTTACATTTTTACTCATTCATTCTCTGTGTTGACAAATGACTGACTCTTTTACATTTTTACTCACTCACTCTCTCTGTGCCGGCTAATGACTCACTCACTCTCTCTGTGTCGACTAATAAGTAACAATTTAAATCCAAAAAGAGTAACAACTCTTATTGAGTGAGTAAAAATGCCAAGGAGTGAGTCATTAGTCAGCACAGAGAGTGAATGAGTAAAAAGGTCAAGGAGTAATTAAAGGATTAGTTTAGAGTAATATTTTTATGATTCGCAAAAGAGTTAGTAAAAGATTCAAATCCTTATAATCACTCTTTCACTTTGTTTCAACTCATTGAAAAGAGTGACAATTCTCATCTCTATTCTGAACATTATCCTCACAGATACCTTAAGTAGGAGAGTCGAAAACTAATGATGTCTACATCATCCGCGTGTTCCAGCATCTGGATTCAAGTCACTGATAAACCTCTTCTCTGGAGTTAGCTCTTATAGGCCCACCTTTTTGTTCTCCAAAAAGAGCCACATTAAGTAGGTAAAATTATATTACGCGTTACGCGAGCAAGACACTATGCTTTGCGGTGTAACAGATCTTTGAGGCTGTTTGGTAACTTTCCTTTCGAAAATGGCTTATCGAGACGGCTTCATGGTGTAAACCAGGGGTCTCCACACTACTGGATCTCGGGATCTCCAATTCCCTCCCGAGAGATCCCGAGATTGGCCCTCAGCTGTGGCTATTCCACTCAATGTGGTCCGCCATCTAAAAAGTTTGGACGCCCCTGGTGTAAACCATGGAGTTCTTCGATACATGTCTAAAAAAATCTCATTTTTCTTTCTTTGTAGAACAAAAAAGGAAAAGACAATGCTATCGTGTCAACCAGATCGACAAACTCCGTACATCTCGTATCCTTCCCTCGTGGTGATATGCAATTGACCTTCGGCGACTGGTAGCCAAATTTTTGTTCCTGTGTCGCCAGTCTTTAGACGCGCTTTTGGGATCTGTTTCTGGCACCCAGCAGATGTATGGGCTAGATGTTCTGGTGTATAGCGAGTTCTCTAGCCGGCCAATTAACTTACGGAAAAGCCGAGATACCCGTCCACGGTTCAATCCACGTACGTGGGAATGGGAACTCTCACAAACACATGCTCTCTCGGATGTCCACTGCATTGGAATGCGAGTGTTGATATTCGCGTGGTCCGAGGCGGGAGGGGGTGGAGGGGGATAGAAATTCTTTAATTATTATCCCTACCGCAACCGCATCGTCACCGCGCGTCGGACCTTCCGGTCCCGTGTTGGTTTCACATCATATGCGCCATCTTGGCATTCTGCTTGCGACGACTTTGCTGACGTGCGAGTGGCTTGATCCATATTACTGCAGCATACTGTACCGAGATCCAGCACACAACAACCTCGTTGCATTGCACAGTTATTGCTTTTTGTTTCACGATCATCCACCGACCCCCCTCAGTATATACGCTTTGCAGCCTTTCTGCTGTTATCTTCTCGGTCATTGTCGCTTCATCCCCATTCGCCTTACGCGGATCCGTTAGAATTGTGATGCGCTTTTTATAGTACGTGTGGTGGGGAGGGGGACAGGATGAAACCTCCGTTAGTTGCGGCCGGGTGTCTCTCGTTTGATGTTCTTCATCTTCCGTCTTCCGTTCGTTGACTGTACGTGGCACAAGCGAAAAGCGCATTCTGCAGGCTAGGGGAAGTAACCACGCGGAAACAGTTGACAACGGGGTTTTGTGTCGTGTGTAATTAACAGCTTCCGTTCTCTTCCTTTACGTCGACGTTTATGAAACGTTAGTCCTCAGCATGTACACGCGCATATTTTTTTGTTGCAAATTTGCTAAATTGACAACGGAGTTGGTAGTATTTTTTTTTCAAATTTCTTTTCCGATCCGTTTCATCGCGTCTTTCACTCAATCAGCTACGGACGAAGGACAAATGCATAGGTCACACTAAATTTGTGCTTCAAGTGGCAAGTGTCGATGCGTTACAGCATAAAAATGTTGCATGTTTGTTTACGCGGACACGGCTGTACGAATGTGAGAGGGAGAGAGGGACAACAAACCGATCGATTGAGAGAGAGAGAGCGAGAGAAAGAGATAGAGTGAGCGTGTACGGGTGTGTGAGTGCGTGAGAAAACTAAAGCAAAATGAGGCAAAGGAATAGGCATGCACAAGAATGCAACTGCGTGCAACTATTTCGATGCAACGAAGCATCGGAGTAACCCCATCTCCTTCACTCCCTCAAGCTAATTCCCAGTGCTTCTAGCTTCTTCTCTCTCTCTCTCTCTTGCGTGTGTGTGTGCAGCTGCTCGATCACACAACACCACCATCGGGGGCGAATGGATTCGTTTTTCGCTGCCATCAGCTCGAATCAAATCGCGAAAACAAAAAAAAACCACCACGAACCGAATGGTGGGACAAGTGAATCCATGTGTGTGTTTGTGTATAATAATCCGTTCGCGTTTGCAAAACAAAATGTATGTTGTTATTTCTCTGCGAAAAGGGCAAATTGGAAAACCGTGGCAGTTGCCACAGTGTTTGCGGCACTTTGCGAAGCGAACTTTAAAAACACAACACAAGTTGCAGTACAAACTAAAATTCAGAATGTTTTGCGGTTTGTTTGGCTATCGCCGTTTAATTTAAATTAATTTTATGTGTGTGTGCGTGTATTTGAAAGTATTTCTAAATTTCAATGTGTCCAGTGTATATTGATTGTTTCTTTCATTCCTTTTCCTTCACAGCAAACATGCAATTAAACATAAAGCACAGCAATGTGTGAGTGCGGGTCTTTAATTTTTTTCGTTTTCTCGGAAGGATCGTCCACTAAACTAATATAGTCCCGCACCAGCAGCAGCAGCAACGGTGCCGGTAATTAGTGCATTTATTGTGCTTCATCCTCAGTGTGTAGTTGTGTGTGTGTGCCAATGTGCCTTACGGGATGCGTATGGGTATTGATACGCAGCTTTATTCACGTGCGGAGGAGGCATTAAAATCGTGCCATAGTGTTAAACGTGTGGTGTGGTGGTAGAGAACATTACGTCTTACATTCGTATTGTGCCGTTCTTTCAATCAACCCCCAAAAAATACTAAACTCACACACACATACCGCACCGAAAGACAAAAAAGGATTGCTTTCCATCGATCAACCTTCACCGGCCGCAGCGTGGCATTTTGTCTCACCTTCGATCAACAGAGCCCGGCAAAACGTAAATCAGTTACCATTTGCTTTCGTTTCCACCTACGCAATAGCAACGAAAAAAAAAGTACGTCTCTCGTTTGCGCGCGTCGGTCACTCGTCGGAGTGCGTGAAAGTGAAACCAGCGATAAGCGCACGCACACACGCCCCCACGGCCACACACATCAGTGGTGTAGCACCTAGCCGCAATTACACTATTATGGCACCAGCGTCATATTCGTCCACTGTGCGGTTGTCTGCTAGCGAGCGCACCCGAACAGCGACCATCATCCGCATTCTGTGCCCCATCCACCCATAGTCGATGATACGGCCACGATACGCTGGCGTGGCGTGTGTGCGTGTCCGCGTGTGTGTGTGCGCGCGCAAGATAGTGATTGTGCCGGGGGTGTGCGTGTGCGTACCCAATGCAGCTGTGTGGCGTCCTTTCACGATCTCTCGTACTTAGTGTGTGTGTACAACGGCAAAGGCGAGCAAAAAGGAAGTGAAACAACACAAAAAAAATCACAGGAACCTCCAGTTAGGGTTGTTAGAATTCTCGCACGCTACTAGTACACCTCAGTACAGATCAAGTAGTATTGGGGGTGCTGAAAAAAGGTCAACAGCAGCAGTCTCCAGACCAGTGATATTACAAAACCCGATCAATCAACCCATGAACTTAATGCGTGCGTATGTTTGTGTGACTGTGTAAAACATAAAAACAAAGAAAAATCAGACGCAGGACGTGCGCGCGCACCCACGTGTGCACGCACACGAACGAAAGTGCTAAACTATGCCAAAAAGCTCCAGCAACGCAGATCTACCACTCGGCTGGGAAATTAACACCGACTACGATGGCAAGGTTTACTTTATCGATCACATCAACAAGAAGACGACCTGGATTGATCCGCGTGACAAGTAAGTAACAATTGTGTCAACTGTATGACGCCTAATTTAGTCATTGTACTAAGAGGACTGGGTAGATATTAAGCCCGAAACATGAAGAAGATACTAGCGAAGACCATATATTCTTATTTTTCCGGGATCAAAGCAATAGTGGTGGGAACTCCGGAGTGGATTCATGAACCTACTCCGACATAAAAAAAACCGGATTCAACTCTGGGAAAAATCCAGAGTGGACTCCGAATTACTCCGAAGTTGATTCCGAATTACTCCGCAGTTGACTTCGAATTACTCCTGAGTTACCTCCGAATTACTCCTGAGTTACCTTCGAATTACTCCGGAGTAGCCTCCGAATGAGTCCTGAGTATACTCCGTTTTACACCGGAGTTGACTCCGAATTACTCCAGAGTTGACTCTGAATTACTCCGGAGTTGACTCCGAATTGTTCCCGAGTTGACTCCGAATTACTCCGCAGTTGACTCCGAATTACTAAAGAGTTGACTCCGAATTAGTCTCGAGTTGATTTCGAATTATTCTAGAGTTGACTCCAAATTACTCCGGAGTTGATACCTGATTATTCCTGAGTTGACTTCGAATTACTCCGTAATTGACTCCGAATTACTCCGCAGTTGACTCCGGATTTGATACCTGATTACTCCGGAGCTGAAACCAGAGTTAACTCCGGAATAATCTCCGGCTCCAGGAAAATTGAGTATTTACTCATCACTACAAAGTAATCCAACTTCGGGACATTCCCGGTGTCGACTTCAACTCTGGAGCACTGGATCGACCATTGGGAACGATTGATAATGATTTTATATCGTTCATTGCGTGAAGAACCAATCTTTAAAAAGCAAACTTCGGAGTCTTTGTGGATTTAGGATTGAAATAGGAATTTCCGAAAACCGCTCCATGAAGATTCTGATGAGTTGAGCAATCGCATGTTAAGTTTGAAGTTCCCTATTGCCTGAAATGCACTGAGAGGTTCGTGCATGCTTGAGAAGCTCAGTAATCTTCTAATTCTGAAATTTGATGAGTTCCTTCGAATATCTCGAAGTTCGTCAAAACGTTTCCAAGCGTTTCGTTTAACTTACCGACTGAAAACTGAATACACCAGCCTTAAGTATTGAAGATGAAGAAATGTTGGCATCTCTTAGTAGGCAAGTTAATATCTGTGTTACTTCACCCTGCTGGCAGCTAAGGTTCAGTCATCAACAAAACTTGCGGCCTGTCCTCTTTCCATGTGTTTCCGTTCTGGGGTCTAAAAAAATATCCTTCAAAATCTTCCAAAGCGCTATCGGAACCATCAATTCAGCGTGGAATTTATGCAAACACGTTCGTGGTCGAAATATCGGGGGGGTAAAAGGCTTTTATTAATTTGATCGTAGAACGTCACGAGGAGGCGAAGAACGTGTGGTAGTTTGGTGCGGACACAATGGAACTTAAACGCTATCGTCGTAGAATAAACACGGCAAAGAATTCAGGCCGCAGTCGTAAACGGAGGGAAAAAAACTTATGGTAAACACACACACACATACACGCAAACGGCATGCTTAATTTGCATATTTGCATTAGGCTAGAGTCGTATGTCGTTCTTCATCGTCCACCTTCCATTTCTATTTTCCCCGCTTGGCGTGTGTTTATATCGAGCGATGAAAGAAGCACCATGTTGGAATTCGGCGTTCGTGTAAAGGTCAGCACAAAATGAAAGCACACGCCATTCGCTGTTCACTCTCCCTCTCTCTCTCTCTTCTCCCTCCTCATTAATCTTGTATCACCTTCACCACACATCCCATCGCGAAAAAAAAGGAATGAAATTGCAACTACAGCAATAAATCCGTAATTGTGCGAATATGATAAGGTTTGTGGAAATTGTGTGAAACACAACGTGTGAGAGGGTGTGCGAGAGTGAATTTGATTTCTTCGCCTCCGTACGCCTCTTTTTGCCCGTTTTGTTAGTGACACATCTTCGGCATCTACGCAATACTACGCGCTGATGTACAGGCAGGTTTGATGTAGGCCCATGCTGCTGTGCTCGGGGAAGACAAAGGCGTGAGGTGGTCTCAAGACCTTCGACAGGAAGCGAAGATTGACGTTGATTCAGATGGCGGCGTTAGTGTACGATGGCGCATTCTCTACATGTTTGAATGTGTGCGCTTGTTGGGCGTAAAAGTATACTGCGTGAAAGGGGTGGAGGAGAAGAGTCTGGGATTGTGATGCGATAGGAACTTGCCGAGAAAGGGTTTGGTTGCTCTGTTCCTTCCTCTTCCCCATTCTGGCAAACTTCAGGCCCTCACATGTGCGGGCTAGAGAAACCTCTGAGTAAACAATCAACACATTCCATTCTTATCAGCCTACACTTCTACCGCCTACACACACACTCGCTTCCCTTCCCTCTGCTAGCGTCCAACCATCTACAGGAATGAGTGAGTAAGTTGGAAAGATTGCGTTTATGTGTGCGCAATTCTGTTATCAGTTCGTATAAATTACAAATATCTCCTCTCTTCTTACTCATTCTTGCTAATATTTCTGCTTTCGTTTAAAAATGTGGGCCGGGTGGTCGAGATTGTAGTTTCGCCGATCTCTACACGACTCGGCCGGGGATCAAATCCCCTACTGGACCTAGAAATAGCGAAAGAGACAGGTATAGAGAGAGAGAGTTGCAGGCCGCATTTTTCGGTAACTCTCTAAGGAACTTTGTGCTTAGGTAGTTCGCATTCCTTCTGTTGCATCGCGACCAAGCAACTAGACATTTTCCCATTAACATCGTGAAAAAATAGAAATAAAAAATAAATCACATTACGGTCAGCCCTTAAAGCGGGCTGTTAAACCCTTTATTTGATTCTATTCAGGCACGTTAGAAATTTGTTTTTAGTGTCACTATGGTCGCTACTGCTGGTGGTTGCTGCGTAAACTTGGTTCCTCGTTCATCTTGATCATCTGGATCGACCTTTGGGTTCTTTCGGGATCCTTCGTGACGATCAGCGGGAACTGTCAAAGCTGCTTGGGCGACATCTTCACTTGTATGCTGGCACCCGATGAATCATTTACGAAGAGTCATTCATATGAGCCTCGGAAATGGTCGATGTACAAGAGATGGATGATTCACCAAAAAACTGCAAATAGCAGATTCGTAGAGCCCGGGACCTTGAAGGATCGAGAAAAGAAAAAATGAAAAACTGATTAAATTTGAAAAAAATTGAAAAAATTCAAAGTGTAAGTGCATGATGTAAGAATCTTTACAAATTCACTAATTTAGTGCAATTTATGAAAGTTTATAAACTGAAGAATTCATTAGAATTCCTTGAAGTCATTAGACATACATGGATACTTGGAGATTTAAGAATTGTTGAGGAGATTTATGCATCTTTACAAAAAAGGATCAGAATTGCTCTGGGACTGGGAATCTGAGAATCTGAGAATCATTGGGACTTAAGAGACGATCAAACATTCAGTATTCACAAGATAATAGTATTCGGAATGAAGGTATAATAGGTCAATTGAAGGTATCACAGCTCTTACCAGTAAATGCCATTTAAATTTGTATCAACATGGTGCCCGCGCCAGGGATCTACATTCCATTGGGAGACATTGGGAGCACATGAGGTCAGTAAACCATCTTCCGGTTGCTCCCCACTTTATCGACGAGCGAAGGAAAAAAGTAGGAAGCGAGGTTAGCAAGCGACGAGCTGAATCTGGTGGTAGCGCCCTCACAGCACTCATCATCCCCGGTGATCACGAGCTGCATCGTGGCGTAAATAAGCGTACCAACAAGCTAGAAAAAAAACCCTTTTAGCAGGACAAACGGGGGGTTTAAGTTAGATTTATATTTGCCTCTAGATACCGTATGACCTAACGTAGCAGGGCTTGAAGGTGTGCGTGTGTGTTTGTGTTTGTGGCAGCGTGCGAGCGAGAGAAAAGAGTGGAAAAGATTGATAAGGAGTAAAAGGTTTTATGGGTGAGTACGATAGCCCTTATCAAACCCGGCGGTTGTGCCATTTTTAAACGTTTTTGGATGAAAAGCAGGAAGCAGGGGAAAAAAAAGTTCTATCAGAAAAGGGTAAACAGAATTTTTTGTCTTCTTCTGTTGTTCGCAATTTGAAGAAAAAGCAGAAGAAAGTTGTGGAGGTTCTAATTTGCAAAAAACTATAACCTAAGTAGTAGGAAGGAATGTAGGGAACATTTTGTTTTCTAATGCATTCCCTTTTCTCTTTACGCATGTAAAAATCTTGACCTACCCGAATCATGTGCATATTCAGATTGAAAGAGAGAGAGAGAGAGAGACCGGAATAGGGAAGGATGGGAAAGGGGAGAAACGTATTCGCACCTGCAACATAGTCTTCAGGTTTATCGTCTCACATACCTTTATTTTGTTGTTCTTTGCATAATTATTCCTCGTGTAGAAAGGTACAGCAAAACAGCAAAAGAATAATGGGAGCGAAAGAGACAGCCCGACGAGAGATCGTTAAGAATGTTAGACAAAGGGTTAAGGGTGGGCAAATGAAGGCGAAGGGAGGTTAGTGATAATGAATGAATCTCTTCCCGATTTCCGTTTTTGCGAGACAGTGGTGTAAAAGAAAAGTGCATAAAAGCACTGCCAATAACTGGTAGAACAGTAGTAAACAAGGGTAATGGAACGATGAAGCGATGAGGAGGGAAGGCCCTTTACGATGAATCCATCCATCTGTTTTTTCCCGGTTTTTTTGCACTGTTAGCATGAGAAGTACTCTTAAGGTGGCCATTATTTTACATTGAGGATGGCTAAAGAAACCTGATTGAAAAAAGAAACCCCAAAAGGTTTTGAGAACGTGCGAAGGAAAGGGGGTCACGTTGGCCTGTCGAGGAAGCGCCGGAAGGGAAAGCAAGTGGATGTGGCATTGACCGTGGTGAACAGATTTGGGGGGGGGGGGGGGGGGGGGGGGGGGGGGAGGGGAGAGGGACGGGACAGAGTGAAGATCGCGGCGGGAGCCGGACCATGCGACATCCACCACGTTCTCGCGCTCAACAACCACACACATTAACATTCTC